>OX101815.2:11636200-12236200 GCA_944452925.2 Chrysolina oricalcia | reverse complement strand
TGAATTGTGGCTACAATTATGCATCAAATATTTTGAAAATTCACAGGCACTTGTATTTTTAGACGATCGCGATCTATTGATTTTTTGATTCAAAAATAAGGTAACTCAAATCGAAAGGGGTGAATGAGGGTTGCATACAGATTTGATGGCAAACATTTTCTATTTCCTCCAGAAAAAATTGAATTCAAACGTCATCGTTGGGTTGCCCACTAATAAAACATACATTTCAGTCTCTTGCATTTTTTTTTGAATTAGCTAACCGTTTTAGAGAAAATCGCTGGTAAATGAAAGGGGTGTATTGAAGTACCTAACAAACAAAAATACCTAGAGGGCTATGATTTTTCACTTTCCTTATTGACGCTTTTGACGTTTAATTTGTGAAACAGCACTTTGATTCACTTGTAAGTTTGACGTTTTTTGAACAGTTTAAAAATTATTTTTGCGCATTTTGCGATGTCTGTAGCTTGGAAGGGGTGGATTATAGGACACATGTTTATAGGAAAAAAGTCTTATTTTGACCACAGGAATATGTCCTTGAAATATTTGTATTTAATTATGTAACACCCTGTATAAAAAAGCAATGCCTACAAAAAAAAAACTCTCGAAAAACATTATTAAAATCAGTCTCGTGTAGATGGCAAACAAAATATCACCGACAAACAAATCTTTTTTTGTAACTTAGTTTGTGACAAAACAGGAAAAACCAAAAACAATCAACCTTTTGAAATTATTGTAAATGATCAACTGACTAAAGGTAAATCCCTAATATCGGAAGAATTTTGTAAAAATTTTGCCAAGTCACCCGAAACCTCAGTTAACCTTCATTTCCAAAATCCGAGGAGTGCACTGTTGATAATCTGCAGAATAATTATTTCTTCTTTACGGCCACCTACCCTGTAGAAATATTAAATATAATAAATAATTTGAAGAATACCGATAGTGTTGGCATATACTGTATTTGTACAAAAATAGTAAAAACGTTGCTGAACCTAGCGAGATTTCCTCAGAGTTTGAAAATTGGAACGGTCCCCAAAAAAATGACCCCAAGTACTGGAAAATTATAGACCCATAACTACTGCTACGGTTGTATGTAAAATAATATAGATGGCAGTATATAGCCGAGTCATAATATATTTTGCGAAATATAAAATCATCAATAAATTTCAAAATGGTCTTCTACAGTATGTTCAAAAATATTCGAATCCGGAAAAGCATGAAAGGGTACTATTTTTCGATGTCACCAAAGCTCTCGACTGATTGGAACTCAAGTTTCTCGAAAAAAAGCTACATTCTATAGACATTAGAGGAAACAATACTATTATGGTTAATGTCCCACCTAGGAAATAGGAAACTTCTGATTAAAATGAATAGCATCGAAACAAAAACGTGTTAAGGTGAATCCTGGAGTTCCACAGGGATCAATAATGGGACGGACCATTGTTATTCCTAATTTTCTTAAACGATCTTCCAAATTAAATGAATACTGATTGCCTATTATACGCGGATGATTCCATAAAATTTGATATGGACCTAAGATTCTCAAAATCTGTTTGTCAATCAAGCATGATTGGGATTCACTCATTTACATAAAACCTTCTGATATTTTGATGTCTTTCTAGTCGTAAAAAGTACTTCAGGCTCGCTCTTGAAAACTGACATTTTCATGTATTTTTGTTGGATCTTTCCGTATCTTAAAGACACTGTATATTGTGGTTGTGTACATACCATAACTATAACTTTTGATTAACTTTTTTTTTCAGAATGCATTTAACAGTAATGTCAAACAAGTGCATTTTCTAAACTATCCATCGATAGCTGAACCATTTATAGTCTTAGCGAAGCAGATAATGAATCCGAAGATTTCACAAAGAGTAAGTCCATTTATTTCTCTATTCATTTCAGTACCGTTGAATTTTGTATTAGTATAATATTGTGTAGTAATGCTATCTAATGCATTTGCTCTGAATTTCGTATGAATGGAAAGAAACAAGTCGCATTGCCAGTTAGCACTGAATTTTTAAAGGCCTTCATGATCATTATTACTTACTGCTTTATATGGAAATCTGGAGGACCTGCACTGAAGGAATATTCCGTGTAAAGAAATGATTTAGAATACTATTCCATTCTACAATCAATACATTAGTCACTTTCTGGGTATGAACCAGAGCCGTAGTATTATGGCACTGTGAATTTGATAACAAATGAAGTCGTAAATATAAACATAGATAGACGCATTGGAATCTGCCAAAAAGAGGTCTCAGAATTTCTTTTTTCCAATAAAAAAAGTAGCTATCCCGGGAGGGGGTATATGATTATAATTTGTTATTGAAAAAATTCAAAATGAATTCTTCGAGAAAACAGAAATCAATCGCAAATCATGTTTTTCTACACAAGCTCATTAACAATAGTATAGATTTTACAATAGGCAGGAAAACAAAATAGATTCAATGGATTCTGCAGCTTGTGAAAACTCTGGACAATTTTCTTTTGTTTTTGGCAATTTTTTTAATCTTAAAAATATTTAAAGTCGACAATATTCAAATGGCTTCTTCCTCGCGCCATTGCAAATTGTTATGACGTAATCGATACAGTTAGCCAAAGTCAACTTCTCGAAGTTCTAGATGTATCAAAATCGGTGACATTACCAGTGACCAATACTATTTAGTGTTTATCTAAATGATATATTTGAAACCGGATTTGAAGGGGACATAGTGAGTTTTGCAGACGATACAGCAGTAATATATAAAGCCGACACCTGGCAAAATCTAAAATCAATTGCAGAAAATGACTTTTCTAAAATTATAAAATGGTTCGACAGCCGATTACTCACGATAAATATAGAGAAGACTCACTATATTCCCTTCACTTCCTATACAAAATATTTACCCAACTACAATACACTGACCATATCAAAAGCAACTGAACAACCAGTCACTATATCCTATGTAACAAACATCAAATATCTTGGTGTATATGTTGATGCCAACCTAAAATGGGATGTTCATATCAATTACGTAATGAAAAAATTGAGAACAATATTATATAAAATTAAAATTCTTACCTCTATCTATAACACTGAACAGCTGGGCATAATATACTACTCACTAGTAGAAAGCCATTTGACCTACGGGATTATAGCATGGGGTGCAGCTTTGAGAACCCACATATCAGGACTCGAAACTACCCAAAAATATATATTGAAAACAATATACAAAAAACCCAGAAAATACCAAACAGAAGAACTTTTCAAAATTTCCAAAATGTTTGATATACGGCAACTTTTTTTCCTAAGGGTTACCTTTCTATCAACACTCTAGAAAATGTGAACTAATAACACTAGAACACCACCACAACACCAGATATAGAAATGCAAATAATTATATCATCATCAAACCTGAGAAATATATAATGCAGAGAGCTTACCTATATCTTGAGCCGAAATTTATCAATTCCCTTCCACAAAAACTGAAGCAAATAACACAAAAGATCCCATTCAAAAGAGAACTAAAAAACTATATAAAATCAACTCCAAGACTTGATATCCACCGACTAGTAGAAAATATTTCATAAAAACTCCGTATTCATATGTCCATCCACTCATACGTTTAACAATTTCTATATATATATATATATATATTTACATAATATGATTGTACATGTTTTTATTTATATATCTTGTGAGTAATTTACTTTAGACTTATTAATCATTTGTTTATATATTCTATATTTACTTTTATATTTTTTGTATACTTATACTATGTTACCCTCATAACTTAATATCTATTGCACCTCCCCATCTTACCCACTAATATTCTAGAGAAACCTTTTATTAATAATTATATAAATACAAATACGTATATTTGTTTTTAACACACTAGTTAGTTAGGTATATATTTATATAATAAGATTGTCCATATTAATACTCTATATCACTTGTATATAGTGTGTTAATTATAATTATCATCATCATTAGTAACTTTACAAGTACTGCACTTCCTAAACTCAACTTATTCACTACACACAGGATTGACCTTCTGTAGGGTAGCCCATTTATTCCCCACCCCACTCCACTTCTGCATTGTATTATAATTATGTCCAAAATGTAAAAGAAGTGGCGAATAAATTATTATTATTATTATAATCTCCCGATAATTCCGAGCAACCAATAGCATTGCCGTTTCACGTCACAATCAACCACGCCCTTCGGCTGATTGGGATCGGGAGCGTACGTCACAAAGAGCGCCAATATTAGTAGCTCTGAAATTTGCTGATTTTCAGAAACGAATGGGAATGGCTGTAATTGAAATTTGACTCCAAAAATATTGTCTGGGTTCATTTATATATGCGTTTTGTATTTTAAAGCATATTTGGAAAAATAATATTTTTTCGTGTCCTTGCCTATTATGTTGTCATCTATTGATTTTGTAACAAATGCTGATTTTATAATTAAATAGAGCTTTTTCACAACTGATTCGACCGAGCGGAGTCGTTAAAACATAATAATAATTGAGAACGTTTGGCTCTAGGAATCATACCTCACAGCATCTAAGATTTGTAACTCACCTCACTTTTTCATCAGATGATCTCGACTTTCTATACTCGATGCTGGATTGAGAACTCATTGCGGAACTCACTTTAGCACTCAAATTTACTTACTCTGTTCAACTCTACTAATTAAAATAATTTTCTCCCAAATCAAAAGGATTTTAGTAAATTGGATAACTTTTAAGAATAAGAAGCCATAATTCAAAACACTTATATCTATTAAACAAAAACAATATGGAATAACAACAAAAGATGTTTGGGACATCAAAATATTTGATAAATCAACTTCTGGTTTTAACTAATAATCTAACGTGAATGAGGCCAGACAATTTACTAATAATTTAACAAGATAAAACGCTAAAGACTCGAAATAATTCAAATACAACAAATACTAAGAGTTGATTAAAATAATCAACTTTTTAGAGACAGGTGGAAAAGATCGACTTTATATATATTCAAAGAATAAAATTAACGATAGTACCCAGATTGAATATTGTGTTGAACAAAGTTGAATTAGGAAATAACAATATTATGAGCAAACTAATGAATAAAATAACTGCGCGACATGTTAACTTTTACGAGAGAAACGAAAGACTAACTAATTTTCGACCCTAATTTCAAAGTTGGCCTGGTTCGCCCTCCTTGAGAACTATGGGTGGTCTATGAAAATATAAGAATCTTGGTCTCTCACAAGAACATAAACATGAGGAGATTATTCGAATGTTTGTTTCTCTTGTTATTCTGAAATGTCCCATTTCGAATTATTATTACACACGGAAACTCTTAAAAATAATCAATAACATTGTCTATTTTAAGAGGACCCTTGGTAACCATGTATTTCTGAGAATAATTACTAGAATAACATAAGATTTCGAGGGTTTGAGAGAACATTTCATATATTTGAATTCGGGTTTGGGTCTGATTTAAATTATTATTTCCGGTCATAAAATCCGTTTGGTTACAATTTGTAAAGTTTTTTGTTTTATGTCAATCGTATAACCTCATTTGTGTAGAATACTCCTGTTATTGAATAATTGGCCTGTTGAATGTATAAGTAAATGAATGAATATCGATTGAAATGTCATGTACAATCAGAAACAATCCAGATAATGAATGTCCGCAGCAGCAGAATCAATTCAAATCATCATCCAAAACTTGCAAACAAACAATAAATAAACCTATAATAGCCATATTATTTAAAAGTGAATTTTTTTCCAAAAATATTGAAATGCTAATATATGTTTTCTGTTTTTTAGTTTCATTTCCATAAAATAGCAGAAGACCTCACGAAGTTCATACCAATCGAAATATTACCCAAGGACTATGGTGGAAAAGAATTGTCATTGAAGGAACTGAATGGTAATTCTTCTAAATTTTCATCTATGCAATTAGCTGATTTGTATCATTGATAACATATTAATGGAAACTTGTATTGTTTGATCAGAAATGAGATCAATTGAATAGATGACAGTGCACGACTTTCATTTATTTTCGCTGGCACAACATGTGCAAATATGAATTGGTAGTGGTTTTTAATATAATAATAATAATAATACTCCCCCATTTGATGGACATATTACAATACTCCAGTGAGGTACGACTTCGAAATGCAGTTTGAAGTGTTCATACATCTAAAACCTCCAAATTTGCACAGAGAACTGTCCTCAACTGGGAACAAATGCATCAGTGTGGCATACTAATGGATCCAAGATTGGTTAGAGTGCTATATAGACTGGGCGTTAATGGGCCAAGTTTCAGGGTCTCAAAACCCCTTGGTAATACTCCAATCATCTTTCAAGCAGAAGTACTTGCTTTAGTCATACAGTGAGGACGTAAAAAGTCCTCCCACACTTTACTTTTGAACGGAACAAGCTATCGAGTCGGGTAAAATTCAGGTAAAAAGGTACCACTTTTACTTCTTTGTGGCATAAAAATTATTGTGGTCACATGGCCTAGTGACAAGAGGGCACCATCAACTTTTTTTTCAAATGTAAAAGTGGGTCACGTGGCTCTTGGTTTTGAAGGTCTTCCTATTCCCTATCCAACACTTCTTTGTTTGTGAAAATCGGAGAAGCCGTTTCAAACGTTTGAAATTTGCTTCAAATATTTTACAAATAAATTAAAAACCTAAATAACTTTTAATTTCCACAAAATTTCAAGTAACAATTGCAACTATTTTAACAAGTGCTCAAAATGTTCACCGTTTACTTTTTGAAAGAAAAAAAGTCGGTTGTGGAATTCATTCCGAACGTTATTAAATGTTTCCCGGGTAATACCGTAACACACATCTGTTATTCGGTTCATAAGTTTCTGGAGTGACTGTGGCTGTGTGACGTTTACCTTAGATTTTATGTACCCCCACAGAAAAATGTCCATAGGGGTCATATCAGGTGACCTAGCTGGCCATTCAATGGGGTCACGTCGGCCTATCCACCGTCCCGGAAAATTCTCATTAAGTCATTCTCGGACGGGTCTGTAGTAGTGAGGGGGTGCACCATCTTGTTAAAAGGTAACATCCATGGTAAATTCATTTGGGTTTGCCCCAACTACTTCTTGAAAACTGTGATGGATCTGATTTTGAAGCACATTTAAATACAGATGCCCAGTTAAATTTTCTGCCATAAATATTGAACCTATGATATGGTCACCCAAAATACCAGCCCATACTGGAATTTGAGTATGACCCTCTCGAAAAACGTGCGGATTTACGTCTGACCAATAACGCACATTTTGTCTATTTACTGTTCCATTTAGAAAAAAACGTACCAATACGTATCAATAAAACAAATAGAGTTAATGTAACTGGGATTTTGGGTTATACGATCAGACATGATCTCACAAAACTGCATTCTTCTATCTGGGTCATCTTCTGTTAATTGATGCAGAATTTTTAATTTATACGGGTGAAATTTGTGTTTTTTAAGATAATTTTTCACAGTGGTCGTAGATATGTCACAAGCCGTGGCTACCGTTTTCGTTGTTTGTTGCGGATTATCAACAACAGCTGCCAGAACGTCGATTTGCTGATCTTCTGAAATGGATTTTCTTCCAGATCCTTTTTCCCTCGTTACGCAACCAGTTCTTTGAAATTTACTGACCAATTCCCTTAAGTAGGTACGAGATATTGGATTATTTGGAAAGCGCGCATTAAATATTCTTTCTGCTTCATGGTAACTACGCCCAGCGTAAATTAAAATTGAATTTTACCCGATCTCGATAGCTTGTTCGGTTCAAAAGTTAAGGGAAGGGGGGGAGACTTTTTACGTTCTCACTGTTTATACCCAGGAGTGAATTGAAAGCGGCACCCGAAGATAAAAAGTATAGTGTCAGATAGTTGAGCAGCACTGAAAGCTCTGAAGTCATACACTTCCTAAGACATATAATGACCAGGTCACTTCGAAGTGGGTGCAAGGTTGCAAAGGTATAAGAGGCAACTGGAAAGCACACTGCCTTGCCAAAGGAGGGGCAAACACATAAAATTCTGTGAACCCTTACGCGGACACTCCATAGGCTAATTGGAAGGAGAATTTCGATGCTGGGTAACCGATAAAATGAAATTTCACTAAAATGAAGAGCGAGATCAAATACAAACGAAATGGTTAGTGAGCCTATCGCCAAGGAAAATTTCGAGTTGGACAAGAATGAGTTGAAATTGTTTATGGGACTCCTAGTAGTAGTAGTTCTTTGGGGAGGCCAAACCGCAGCCAGGCAAGTAGGCCCTCATGGACCCATTTTGTCATCTCCTGTTCTCCACTTATCTACATTCATCCTCCTTGTTTTCCTTTTCGAACCTTTGTGACCTCCTAATGAATCTTAGTATGTCCGACCACTCCAAGTTGATTAGTTCCTCTTGTTGAAGTTTGTCAACTCCGAAGTTTCCAAATCTTAGCCTCCCGTATGCGTCACACTCGCTGAGGAAGTGAGATAAAGTTTCTTCGTCTTCTTCGCATTTTCGGCAAGTGGGACTGTCTTCTATACCTATAAATGATAGGTGTCTGCCTAACTTGTTAAGTCCTGTTAGTATTCCTATAAGGAGGCGTATTGTTTGGCGATTTCTTCCTAAGAGCCATGTCGTCCTTGACTTATTGGAGCCGGCCACGAAGTCTTTCGACTGCCTGCAGCCGGTGTTATCCCACCAAAGTTTAGTCAGCTATTCTTCTGCCCTCTCGTCGAGGGCTGAAGAGGTTTGGCTTCTTGCGATGCCTAGTACAGGCTCCGCTCCAAAGAACGGCGTTGCGGATCCGGATCTGGCAAGTCCGTCTGCCACCTCGTTTCCGCGCAACCCTCTGTGTCCCGGGACCCATGCCAGCTGAACTTCTTTTGTTTCAGCTAGCTTCTCGAGCGCATCTCCGCATTCCTGTACAAGCGCAGAAGCTTGGTTTAGTATGGCAGACGGCTCTGAGCGCTGCCTGATTATCCGAACAGATATAAATTCTCTGTTCGGATCCATCTTTCACCTCTTCTCTCGTAGCAATGGATAGGATGGCGAACACTTCAGCTTGAAAAACTGTTGTATATCTGCCCAAAGCGTAGCTCTCTCGTACTTCTCTTCCCTCCAAGTAGATTCCAGCACCAGAAGCCTGTTTGTCAGTTAGACGCGAACCGTCCTTATAACATATTAGGCTTTCTGTGCTAAAATCCACCATTTTTCCTTCCCATTGTTCTCTGTTCGGAATAGTAAGAGTAAACTCTCTATTCCATTGCAGTCTGTCTTGTGCGCTTTTCACTCTGAGGGCAGAGATAGGGATCTCCTGTTCCACCCACTTCGCGATTTCCGCATGACCTATCATCGCTCCTTCGTTCACCCAGACTCCCGAGTCCCGCATCCTCAAATGGGCTGCCATTGCCTCCTTCTTGATCCAGACTGGAAGCGGTGGCAGCCTCAGCAGTACCTCCAATACTGCGGTTGGAGTCGTTCTCATTGTGATAGTTGCCACTACTGCAAGAACTTCGCTGAACCTGCAGAACTTTTGCTTTGTGAATGCCTCGCGCTTTTCTACAAGAGGCTCAAGGTCCTGGAGGCCTTCTCTACACTCTCCGAGGTCATGTAATTAGCTCCCAGAGAAGATGAACATTATGCAAAGTCTGGGAATCCTAGGTCTCGAATAGATTGAGGGTCGTGCACAAAAATCGAATAGATCGAAGTGCTTGTGAGGACACATGGTCTGTACAAACTCCCCCTACAATGAACTACTTCATTAACACTCGTAGAGTGTGTATTATTATTATTTGCAGAGGCGGTCCAGGACAAATTACTGTTTTTTTTTCAAAATTAAAAAACCTGTTGCACCATATTACAACTTCAATTTACCCTTATTGTTTTTTAGCTATTTGGAAACAGAAATTCGCTGATTATAAAGAGAGATTCGACAAATTGGACAAATTGCGTGTAGACGAAAAACTGAGACCAACTGCTTTGATCAATGATGATGTTCTAGGGTTCCATGGCAATTTCAAAAAACTCAGTGTTGACTAAGCTTGTTTGCGGAGTAAATATATTTCATACATTTATCAATGTTTTATTTCATTCTACATTTATAAAGAGCTATAGAGAAAAAAAATCCAATTGATTATTCAGGAAGAACTACAAATAATGCTTATTTCATAAATTATTCAGAAGTATTTCTGCATTCATGATTAAATTACGGTTTTCCTTCAACACCATGTTTATCGAAAATCCGTTTTCCTTCAACACCATGTTTATCGAAAATCCATGAAATATAATTAATAATTCTATAGATACAATTTGGAGATGAATGAACCTGTTGAATTTTCACAAGAATCCGTTAGTAGGTTAGGTTAGGTTTGAACGTGAGTGGGCCCGTATCAGGCCCTCCACTGCGGCTAATGGCCTATTGTGGCTCCGTTAGTAACTGGCACTACATTATTTGAAACCTGTGGTGTAGTAATAACTATATAACTCTTCACGAAATCAGACAATAACAAATGCGAATTTTACATAGTGACGTATTGTTGACGCTGTACAATAAACGACAAAAAAAAAATATTTCTAGTTTCTTATTTTTGAGATATTTCCAAAAAACCAAATGAATAGTAATTTTTTCCACTATTGCTTGTTTAAAAAATTCCACAAAGCGTTTTTGTTGGGGCGAAAACTGAGGTTTCCATGAACGAACTATCTTATAAAAATTAGTACAGGCCATTTGCGTCTTTCGTTTTGTGGGAATAAAAACCACCTCTATAGATTGGTCTACTTGAAGGTGCTGGCAATCTAGAGACGACTGAATAATACGATAAACTCAAGATCGTCTTCGAATACTAATCAACTGGAATTCGTTATTTGTCTAACAATATCATTAACAAAAATATTGAAAAAGAGTGGCCCGCACTGACTCCCCTGTGGTCTCCCAGAAAACACCACAATCGAATCATCTGAAATAAACTTATTAAATTTGACATATTGGATTATGTCAGTTGAAAAACAAGGTACTTATCCATGGAAGTATATTTGTCACAACAGAAATTCAAAGTTTTATAATGGAAATGTTGAAGGATCCAAATGGGAGGATATTTGTTTTGTAGACTGTAAATGATTGCCTTGCGATTGTTACAACTACTATTTATTTTAGTAATATTCATCTGAAATAAGAATTGAACTGGTGCGACACCCTTGTTCCCATAGATCTTTTTGTGGTTCCGATGTATACCTTTTCGCAAGTGCATGGTATGCGAAATACCCCCGCTGCAGAAAGTGGGTCTCCTTTGTCTTTTGCCGACCTAAGGCTTTGTTGTATTTTTTGGTGGGTTTGAAGACCGTTCTTATGTTGTGTTAGAAATAGTCGCAAAAATGGGGAACGATAAGGGATGATATTTTCTTTGTTTTCGCAATTTTGCGACTCTTTTGCATTTTTTCTCTACAAAATAACTTGAATTGTGTTGCCGCTGCCGTGGTGTTTGGTAGAATACATCTAGTGACTCTGAAGTATAATCGACAATTTTTGATGCTCTCTTGGTAATACTACTGATAATTTAAGTTGCCATATGAAACTGGCATCTCCTGCGATATAATGACTAAACAAAATGGTGTGTCTTGATAGCATACAGTTAGCAACCACGAAACCATATAATTTTATCTTTTTATTTTATACGACATATAAATTTCGAAACAAAGTAGCTTGCTTGACTTTGTTGGTTCGTGAAATTATCCTGACAATACTATCGAAACTTCTGTCATACATCTTAAACTCTAACAAATGGATTTGAGGTCATTACCAAGCAATATCTCGTTGATTTCTGTAAAATTTATAAATTTTTTGTTTTTGTTTTACAAAAATAGGTTGCCTAACAGATTCGACAATGACAAAATGGTTAAGACTTTCGCGGCCGAAGTTTTCAGTGTCACAATTTTCACTCGGGTTTGAAGGCCGTCGTTGTTTGGAATTTCTTCCTAACGTTTCGCTAGCGCGAGTGGCTAGCTTCTTCAGAGGCCTATATATCATGAATAATCTCAGGTGACTGGAGATTCCGTCTGCGAAGATTGTATTTTATTCTGATTTAATTAGGGTTAGTGAGAATGTACCAAATCCACGAACGAGTCTACCTAAATCAGAATAAATACATTCTTCGCAGACGGAATCTCCAGTCACCTGAGACTGTTCATGATGAGTAAGCCTCTGAAGAAGCTAGCCACTCGCGCTAGCGAAACGTTAGGAAGAAATTCCAAAAAACGAGGACCTTCAAACCCGACTGAAAATTGTGACACTGAGATTTGACAATCCTATTATAAGGCAACACAAAGAAACATCATATAATAATTATACGAGTGAAAACTCGGTGAACTAATTCAACTTCACCCAAATATCTGAGTATCGTTCTAACCTGATTTACCAACGATTTGGTGTGACTTTTCATTTCAAACAATCTGTTATATAATATTCATTTATAAAATCAGAAATTCATAAATCTTAAATTATTGTTATGAGAAATTGAAGTAGTAAACAAAATGCAAATACTTCGAATATACATGATATTGATATCAGTTTTCAGTTATACGGTCCTTTATCATGGCTTCAAATAATAATAGGTAATCATGATATTCATTCACACACCCACATAGTACAATATAAAATATAAAAATATAGTCATCATATTGACGCATATATAAAAAAACACACATCCATATTTTTATTACAATAAGTAACTTGTGATACCTACTTAATATATTTACATATACATACAGTGTCACCGTTGAAGTCCGCATCATATGGGATTTTTTTTTATTAGTCAGTTATTGCAAATTTAGAGTTCGTGAACAGTTTGTGCTTTGAAAATTATGCAAAATAACTTTTACGATGTCTTCCTATTCATCGGCTACACCTGTCAAATATGACATTTTTTCTAAGAAATTACTAAATGTCAGGTAATTTCTCAATATTTTGAGAAATATTATATGAAAAAGTTGTTTATTTTTAGATTTCCTACCCACCTACCAAATTTGAACCAGTTTGAACAATTTTGATTTTTTTCTCGTTTTCTTAACCTTACAATTTTTCAGCTAATTTAAATTTAGTCAAATCTGAAAAACCAGTTGAGATGTAATACACACATCTGCTGAAAGAATTTTTTTCTGATTAAAATGTTTCTAATTGGATATTTTCAAATAAATACAAATATGCTGAAAAAATTATGTCTAATACTTGATGCAAAGTGGCTCTAGTTTCAACATAGCAAAATTCACTTTAATAATTTTTTGTAATTTCGTTTCAATATGGCGACTTTTTGTTTACAATTTGAATGTCAAAATGACGGTCATATTTGCACAAGTGCGAATATGAGAGTTCATATTCACACTAGTGTGAATATGGAAATCAGTTTTGATGTTCATTTGGAAGTATGAATGGGATGCTCATAATTTCAGTAAATTCAGTCAACTCAGTAGATTCATTCTTTATTCGATTATCAACAATATAGGTAAATGCCTCCTCCGCGGCAGCTTCAATATTACTTAGCACATTATTTTCTGTATCAGAATCACTCATTTTCGTTTGAATTTAATCAGACAGTCCGTCAGGTAATTCAATATGTTTGTATCTATCCATGACAACTGTCAACTGACGGCTATATATCCGGCAGTGTCTCCGCTACCGACTTCCCGGCAACCGAATCGCAACCATCATTCTAGACTCGTGCTATGTAAAGTACTAAGCAATATTAAAATAGTTATTGACCGATGCCCGTATTCAGTGTAATCCATGATTGTATATGAATAAATATTCCAACGAAATTACAAAAAGCCATGTATATAACACATTGCAAAATAGCGGGTTTTTTGCACACGACGTGTTGGACCACTCGCTACGCTCGTGTTCCAATGTTCACGTCTGGTGCAAAAAACACGCTCATTTTGCAACTTGTTATATAAATAGCTATTTATCACATGAAGACATTTCAGATAAGTGCTATAACTCTAGAAATATCAAATCAATTTGCCATTCAAATTCTTGCTAAATCAATTTCATACAATTATTCTCTGAACTTATACTCAAAAATTAATCATCAATCAAGGTGCTGTTGAAATGGGAAGTATGCTATGGAAACAATAGAAGTGAATGTTATGGAAATTGATATAAAGTGTTTGACAGTTTCAAGGTTATGAAACAGTAATTTTTATCAAGTAGTAGATTCAAAATGCTGACTTTGCAGGAAAAAATAGAAATTGTACGCATTTGCGGTGAAAATACAAGTCATAGACAAGTTGCGAATATTTTCAATGTACGGCATCCTGAAAGAAATATTCACCAGTCTACTGTGAGCAGGATTATCTCAAAGTTCGAATCGACGGGTTCAGTACAAAATACTTTCAAAAGACCTCATAATCCAAGAGTTTATGATGGAGAAGCTCAATTCAGTGTATGCCTAGATGTGGTAGGGCATGGGCAAACTAGTATAGCAGATATTTGTAATAGGACCGGTGCTAAAAGGGAGGCCGTGAGAAAAATATTACACAATAATAAGTTCAAGCCGTTCAAACCAAAATTTATAAACACGTTAAAAGAGCGAGATTTTGACGTACGGTTGGATTTCTCTTTATGGTTCCAAGGACAACGAGAAGAAAATTCAAATTTTCCTTGTACAATTTTATGGACAGACGAGGCGACTTTTACATCGAATGGGGTAGTCAGTTCACAAAACTGTAGGTGGTGGTCAACAGAAAACCCAAAGTTTGTGATAGAATGCCGAGATCAATATTCTTTCAAGACAAATGTGTGGTGCGGTGTGTTAAATAACAGAGTCATTGGCCCATATTTCTTCCGGGAAAATTTAAATTCAGAGAGATACTTGCAGTTTTTAAATGATGAAATATGTCAAGTTTTAGATGAAATGCCCCTTAATGAAAGACATAACCTATGGTTTCAATGTGACGGAGCGCCTATTCATAATTCGGCAGGAGTTAAAAGATATATCTTGGAAGTATTTCGAGGGAATACAATAGGGCGGAATATGGAACAACCCTGGCCACCTAGGTCGCCAGACCTTACCCCACTAGATTTTTTCCTTTGGGGGTATTTGAAGCAAAAAGTCTACAAGCGCAGACCATTTCGAGATGTCAACCACCTGGAGACAGTAATTCGAGATTGTGTATTAACTATGTCTCCTCAGTTTTTAACAAACGCTGTCAACGAAGCTTCAAGGTGAACCATTATTTGCATTGAGCGTGATGGAAGACATACCGAAATGTTATAATTGATATCCAACCCACGTTGTACATTCTTATCATTTAAATCGCCTTATAATAATTAATAAATGTTTATTGTGAAATAATTGTTCATTTTTCTATTACTACAATTCTTTTCAGAGCATGCCAGAGCAACTTGATTCATTTGTAAGTATTACTTCGGAGAATAATTTTTGAAGATTGACTTAGCAACTTTAGGTCTATTGATTTGGAAATGGATTCGAAAATTCAGAACTAGAGCCACTTTGCATCAAGTATTAGACATAATTCTTTCAGCATATTTGTATTTATTTGAAAATATCCAATTAGAAACATTTTAATCAGAAAAAAATTCTTTCAGCAGATGTGTGTATTACATCTCAACTGGTTTTTCAGATTTGACTAAATTTAAATTAGCTGAAAAATTGTAAGGTTAAGAAAACGAGAAAAAAATCAAAGTTGTTCAAACTGGTTCAAATTTGGTAGGTGGGTAGGAAATCTAAAAATAAACAACTTTTTCATATAATATTTCTCCTAATATTGAGAAATTACCTGACATTTAGTAATTTTTTAGAAAAAATGTCATATTTGACAGGTGTAGCCGATGAATAGGAAGACATCGTAAAAGTTATTTTGCATAATTTTCAAAGCACAAACTGTTCACGAACTCTAAATTTGCAATAACTGACTAATAAAAAAAATCCCATATGATGCTGACTTTAACGGTGACACTGTATACAGACACATATACACACATAAACTATGTTATATGAAAAGTAAATGAAGTTCGATGTAAGGAATACAATTTATGAAAATAAGAACATTTCAAAATACCAAATGGACAATACAGCAATGGAGCGAAGGTACGTAATTTTAATTTATTTGATAATATTGAGTTCCATTTATCTGCTCTTATATATTTCCAGAAAGTTACCTGTGACATCTACAGTCACTAGTTGAAACTTAATTTGACACGAACCAAGGAATCCCAAGTTAGATGTTTATCTACTCATTGACAGGCAGCCAACAATTCATTGTTCTGACCAACCTGAGGTTCAATCAAGTTTATAGTACGTTATGAGGAACGCAAGCAGAATCTAAGTGAAAATAGATTATTTTTCGATTTGATTTCGAGAGTTCCAACCTTTGACAGCTGTTTCGTGGTAACCCACTCATGAGTAGATAAACATCTAAGTTTGGATATTCCTTGGTTCGTGTCAAATTAAGTTTCAACTAGCGATTCTAGATGTCATAAGTAACTTTATGTTTATACTGTCTTGCTTTCACGGTACTAATTTTTGAGTGGATTCGTTTTGATTTCGAGAGCTCCATAAATCCTTTCTGATGAGTGGGTTAACATGAAACAGCTGTCAAAGGTTGGAACTCTCGAAATCAAATCGAAAAATACACTATTTTCACTTATATATCTATATCTTATATATTCTTTCAGTTCAATTCTCTTACTTCGAAGTATATGTCTTTTCAATTCTTTTTTGAAGTGATTGAGATTGTTTATTGATTTTATTGTTTCAGGTATACTATTATAAAGTTTGGGTGCAAAGTAAAAGCAGCGACCCTAACCGGTGTTACGTAATGATGTTTTTGGCTAGTGTTATATTGATGGAGGGGAAGCAATGCTGTTTGTTTATTTGCATGATATCCAATACCAGAAATGATCTGAAGCTCAGTCGATAAATGTCAATATCATATTCATTGACAATGGAAATATTATATTAGAGGTCACCTCTACATATTGGTGCGTTCTGCATATACCTGATTTGATCTACATTTATATGTGACAAAACTATTCCTAATGCCATAAGAAGGTGGATTGTAATTTAAGTTGAAGAATTGAAGGCAGTATTCAGAATCTACCATGTTATTAAAAAAATTGATATAAAAATAGATATCATAATAAGTTCTATAACCAGCTAATGAAGGAAGATTACAAAATTCAAGATAGGATGTTTAGGAAAATTCATGACGATGTCGGTTGAACTTATAGTTGTTCTGAACTCGCTCAATGCGTGTTGTCTACCTTGAATAGAACGGATTCCTTATAACCGTGGAAAATTCAATGATTGTTCTCACTATTGTGTTGAACGATTCAATGATTGCGGTGAGGTTTTCGAATTCCTTTATCGCCCTGAAAATGAAACCTAAATATCTCATAGCTTTACGAGTAGGATATGTTAATCAAAAGTCAACTTCGAGTCCATTAAGATACCCAGATATTCAATAGTTCTGGTTGACTCGATTTTGCCCCCGTTCAAAAATAGTTTAATGTATACTGGAGACAGAGACCATGAAAAAATATTTTGCCAATATTTTCATAATATTGTATCAGTGATATTGCTGAATATTTTGAGGCCTATATTCCTTCGAGAATATTTCACCAATATTATTCATGTAATGCTTGATGTTAACACTTTTTCTCGTCAAAATTTTCACAAAATTGTACCAGTATTTTACCAATGAAGGTTTGCTACTTGGGTGGCACAATTTGAAGTCAAGATTCAGCCAATATGAGGTTCTACCTGAGAAGTGAAGTATAAAACTATTATATTCACTACACACCCTAAATCTCAAAAAAGCAAATCTTAAAGCTCGCTATTACATATTCGCAGATGATACCATTCTAGTATATGAAGGATCTAACTTGGGAGAACTGGAAGCTTTGGTAAATAGTGATCTACAACTATATGCTAAATGGCTCCTAGCTAACAAGTTGCAAATAAATGTGAATAAAACAGTATATATGCTCTTCAAAAATAAAAATAAAGAAAGTTGGGACCCAGATGTCAGAATTGTGGATCAGCCAATTCAAAAGGTCGATCATACGAAATATCTAGGATTAGAAATCGATGACAAATTAAATTGGCACAAACATGCAGAGCACATGACAAAAAAAATTGTACCAATGATTGGAGCACTTTATAGATGTCAGAGCTACTTGAATCTACAGAATAAAATTATGATATATAATGCTTATTTTCTTTCTATATTCCGTTATCTCATAACAAACTGGGGGGTATGTTCTCAAACATTATTTAAAAAAATCAAAACTCTACAAATAAGGTGGTAAAAACTTTATTTGGCTATGATTACAGAGCTAATACAGAAATGATCTACCATCAAACTAAAATATAACCGCTGGAAAAAATACTACAAATAGAACAATGTAAATTTATCTACAAAATAACAAAAAATCAACAAAAATGCAACACAAATATGAATATAGTTAATGAAATACATTCGTATGAAACTAGAAGTCAAGACCAAATTTATCTACCCCAGGTGATAACAAACATTGCCTTAAATGATCCCTTTTTTAAATGTCTTCAATCATTCAACCTTTTGCCAAATTATATAAAAAATAAAGATAGTTACTCCTCGTTCAAAGCAGAAATGATGCAATATGTTAACGGCCATTAAATTTAAAATAGATATGTTCCGGTACCAGCATTTACTGCTGATTAGGAACAATGCTTCACAAACATATGGATTATATACATATATGTCATAAAGCATCGAATCTTATCAAATTTTGGAACAAGCTTGTTGTGAAATGTTCAATACTATTAATTGTAATTAGTTTTTATAATACTCTATAGTCTGAATATGTGATATAGGCTAAGAGATTTTTATACTTTTTATACTTTGTATTGTAGAATTTTGTATGTATATTGATTGAAATAAAAGCATATTTAAAAAAAAAAAAAAACTCTGCTGCTCGTTTACAAGAAGCAACTGCAATAGTATCCTCTGTGAGGAATGTTGCACAAATATCTGTCAGGTGTAGTTCAATTTCCGGAGTGATATAAGCCAGGCAAGTAGTTGTTTACAGTGAGATATTTGCCTCATGTGTTCCGCTCGATGGAAGTGTATTGGGGAGAAGGGGATTTTCGTCATAGTCGAAGTTGACAATATTATTTGTCAAATTATAATAATGAAGCAGACACTCAAATAAAGTCTAACGACAAACAAATAATTTATTTTTCATACCAAAACGGAGTTTCATCAGACTAACTCTGTTAATTTAACGTCGGATTTTATAACAAATACATTTTTCATTTGTTTTTTTATGTTAATATTTAGGTCAGCGACTCTGTATCAGCGGTAAACAGGTTGACTACTTGTTTGCGACTGCAGTTACTGCATCTGAATTCGTTCTTGCATTAGTCAGGTTTTGAGTGCTGGCTGAAGAAGAGTGAGTATTTAAAACTGTTTCATCTATCGTACGAGTAATACTTATTGAGATCATTGAGGAAATGGTGTAAAACGAAATACGATTTAGAATAGTCGAAATAAGTCACAAATATACAGAGTCAGTAAAAGTGTAGACCCGTTCAATTTTCAGTTGCAATATCACAAGAGAGTGAGAATAAAATAAAAATAATTTGACAGATGTTTCGAAAACTTGTTGCTCGAGGGGCTGAGTGGCTATTAGACTACGCCATAGAGGTTTATCCTTACCAAAAAAATACGCAAATGGCATATAATAATTTTCAAAAAATTGTTCGTTAATGAAAACCACAATTTCGCCCGGCAAAATCGATTTGTGGAATTTTTTAAACAAGCAATAGTGAAAAAAATAAAAACCTTTTTTAGTTTTTTGGAAATATCTCAAAGATTATTATTATTATACATGATTTTAACAGACCGTCGAATTGGGCTAAAACGGATATCAAGCACTGAATATTTCATATAGGAATGCGTTCATCATATAGTTAACGTCAATTTGGACATGAGAAAAATGGCTACAAAATGGATCCCCAAATGTTTGAATGTTGACCAGAAGCTTGCAAGGGGAGTAGCATCGCGTTCGATCTGTGCTCGATTTGAAGACGATGTAGACTTCTTAAACCGAATTGTTACTATGGATGAGACTTGGGTACATTTCTATGATCCAGAAACAAAGCAACAATCGATGGAATGGCGACACTCCGGTTCTTCAAGGCCTATGAAGTTTTGTGTCCAAAAATCTGCTGGAAAAGTTCTTGCTTCAGTTTTTTGAGATTGCCATGGAGTAATCATGAATGATTTATTGTATAAGGGTAGAACTATAACTGGAGAATACTATTCGACATTACTGACCACTCTCCTGGAAAAAATTAAAGAGAAAAGACGCGGAAAGCTATCCCAAGGTGTTTTGTTTTTGCAGGACAACGCCCCTGCACACAAATCTCATGTTGCCATGCAAAAAATTCGTGATTTAGGGTTTGAATTACTAGAACGCCCCCCTTATTCACCAGATTTGGCTCCGTCCGACTATCATCTCTTTCCTCAACTGAAAAAAAGTTTAAAAGGTCTTAAATTTTCTTCCAACGAGGAGGTAATAAAAGCTGTGGAGGTCTGGTTTGCAGAGCAAGAAGAACATTTTTTTTGAAAGGTCTAGAGACGTTGCAAGTTCGCTGTAATAAATGTATCCAATTAAGAGGAGAATATGTTGAGTAATAAAATATTTTGACATTGAAATTTTGTTTGGTTCTATAGTAGGTTAAGAATTTTTCAATATATCCTCGTAATAATATGTGTTTCAACTGTGTGCAATATGTTTTCTGTCCGATGTGTAGTTTTTGCACAATCGCGTTACAAACAATTTAAGGGCTCATTTTGCAATAGAAATCGTCGTATCCAAATTCTGTAAACGGCATCTGGAATTTGAGATCAATATCTACAATTTCTATACTTTGGATTTTCACCTAAGAGGTAGGAAATGTGTAAAATGATTCCTTCAATAATTTTTGAGATATTCGCAAAAAAACAAAAAAGTTGTAAATTTTTTTCAGTATTGTTGGTTTAAAAAATTCCACAAAGCGATTTTGCTGGGGCGAAATATAAGAAGTAAAATCTGTTTGCGTCTTTTATTTTGTGTGAAAAAAGCCTCTCATTTTCATCTACGGTTTCGCCTAAAATGACAACAAGTGAAAAAATCTGAAGAATTATTTTCTACTTCATCGAACTCTCATGTGGTTTTTGATAGATTACTGTTGACGATTGAATCATAGACACATTCTCTTAAACCGATTTCGATAAATTTTTCACTTTTCACGCTAATTCATGACAGTTGTGGCACAATAAAACAGTACTTTTGTGAAAGTTTGCATTGTTTTGCCAATTTTTCATTTTACATGCTAAAATGTTCGACCTAAAACTGGTAACCGAGAAACATCATAATCAATTCTCTTATTTTAATTAACATGTTTTCTCTTTATGTCAGCTATTAGAAAAATACATTGGCCTCATTAATGTGTACTGCAAAAACAAATTACGTTGACATTAATTATAACATCAAAGTATTATTGCAGTTGTATTAGTCAACAAGATAAACACTGAAATTAATTCACAAGAAACGATTGAATAACCGGGAGTGCAGGTCAAGAAGAGACAAACTCATCTTTATGTTGTTATTATTCATCAATGTTTTTGGGATGTCTGGTAAATGATAATTATCTAAATATAGAAATCATAATGTTCGCGGTACAGCCAGAACTTGTTGATGTCATGAATTATAAACAAACATATATATAAATCACACTAGATAGTATGGTATACACCGTGTCCCAGCTGAAATGTCCCCCCTTCCTTTCTCTATAACTGATTGAATCAATGCAAAAAAGTTTATGTTGATTCGAAATATTCTACTGAATAAATGATGAACAGTGTGTCTCACTTCTAATGGAAACACCCTCGTATCTTCTATAATTTTTGACGTAGGACCATGAACTCACCGCACAAAAAAGTGATCCTACGTGATATACACTGCACGCCACAAGCGTTGGAACCGCCCATTTTTTCTGGAAGTTATAATAGGGGACCAAATTGGCTCAAAATTCCTTCGGATTCATGTTCAGAATCCTCAAATCACTACTAATACAACTGTCTTCTGAAAAATTTGCAGTCCTGAAAAATTCTAATTTGTAACACTTTTCATAGAAATGCTCCCGTATCTTCCGTAATTTTCGACGTAAAACTGTGTAATTCTCAGGATCGATAAATACACTAGGAATAAACTCATTGCGCTATCTTACGTGCTGTACACTGCATGCCAGCAGTGATGGAAAAATGAGTGGTTCCATCGCTATTGGCGTGCAGTATATAACACGTAGGATGACACCGTTTGTATAGTGATTTTATTTCTAGAGTATCTATCGATCCTGAGAATTTCACAGTTTTACGTTACGAATTTTTGGCCAATTTTGCACCCGTAAAAATGGGTGGTGCCATCGCTGCTGTCGTGCAGTGTATATCACGTAGAATGACCTATTTTGTGCAGTCAGTTTATTCATAGTGTATATATCGATCCTGAAAATTTCATGGTTCTACGTCAAAAATAGCGGAAGTTACGAGGGTTTTACCATGAGAAGTAAGACACACTGTATATGTATAGAATTTATGAAATCGATATTATGGTTTCTGTCATCACAGATGAACTGGTAACATGCTTGATTATTATATCGTCTTAATGGTTGAAAGATTTCTACTTCTTTCAAAATTTCAACGTTTCAATTGTTTGAATCTGCAATCGTCGTTGTAATTACGTGCGTTGTGGCGCTCGTGTTTTTTTTGTGCTTTTTCTCCCTCCAAAACGGTCGATTAGCGGCTTCAATACGTTGACTGAAGGCGCCATTGGATTCGATATAGGCGGTTTCGATAAATTTGCATTTGAACCGATGTTCCTCTATGAAGAATACTAGTCTCGTCCCAAAGAATTTGGTGGTGCTCTGTCCATGCTTGGTCGGCAATTCCCGATATAGATTTTTCTTCCCGTTGAGTACACTTTTTGTGTCCAGCTATTCTTACAGATAATGGCCGCTTGGTTTCTCCGACATGGGACCTCGTAAATACAATTTTTGCTGGATTCTCTTTTGTTCTCTGGTTTCGTCTTGGTGAGGAAGCTTCGTGAGGTACTGCTGGATTGAAAGCAACTCTTTGATGTTGTATTTGTTTCCGATCCTTCTGATCTTCTCGGAGATACCCCTGATGTAGGAAAGGACAAGAACGGGGTTTTGTGGTCGTTCTACGATCGTCTTGGTCCTTTGGAGTTGTTTCTGAACTTCTCCTATGAGTTTTTCGAAATATCTGTTTTGGCTTAGGTCCTTTTTGATGTGGATTATTTTCGCTTTCAGAGACTCCTGGTTGTTGCAAATACACATCGCTCGCTCCACAAAATTTCTCACAATCAATCAATCAATCAAAGTATACTTTATTGTCTGAAGAAAATGATTCTTATTGACAAAGCGTTACAAGTACAATATGAACATAATGAGAGGGTAAAGTCTCAAGATGGATAAATAAGAATAAAAGACACTTAGAAGAATAATTAAAAATACTTAAAAACTGATATCCTAATTAGAAATGAGAAGGTGATTATAATTAACAGAATAATTTGTAAATAAATACACAAGCACATTAAAATTTAGGTAATGCCCCTCTTCGTGGAATTCGGGTGATTGGAGCCGTAGATACTGTCCAGTGTGTGTCTTCCTCCTATACACAGAGGTGAAGATACCAGTGTTTGTTCTTTCCGGCTTCTTTCTATTACTGTCACCAATAGTGGACTCAACGGAGGGAAAGATCTAAATCGGGAATTGCCGACCACGGATGGACAGATCACCATCGAATTCTTTGGGACGAGGCTACTATTCTCCATTGGTTCAGATGGGAATTTATTGAAACCGTCCATTTTGAAGCCAATGGTGCCTTCGGTTAACCGAACGTGGAAATGAAAAACGTATGAAAACCGCTAACGGACCGTTTTGGAGGGAGAAAAAGCGCAATAAACACACGCGCCACAAGACCGCGCGTAATGACAGCATAATTACACAATACTGGCAGACCTATAAAACATCGAGTGGATTCTCAATTTGTCAGTATTCACCTGAAGACAATTGAAAACTCAAGCAATTGTAAGGTAGTGAAAAATTGAAAGAAGTAGAGTAGAAATCTTTCAACCATCAAGACGATGGAAGTCCGAAATGGCATTAATCAATTCACTACATCATCTACAACCTTCATACATGTTTGCTCATCTCTAAAATTCATGAAAACAATCTATCGAAATATATGATGAAATTATGTCTCTGGCATTAGATATCTCCAAGGCGTTTGATCACGTTTGGTACCATAGACTCCTTTCCAAGAATTGAGGAGTGCAGTATTCAAAACGTGGTTTATTTTTTAATGTATTCTGGCACTTTCACGTATTTTGATCCCCCAATTGTATTCCTTGCCATCTAGCTTTCTCTCGTACATATCTATCCACGTGGTGATTGATGCAGTTTTATCCGACACTCTACCCATGGATTATCAATGTGTTCCACAGGAATGCATTCTACCACCTTTACAGTTTCTTTTTAATATCAATCAACTGTTGAGAGATTCTTCATGCTCAGTAATCAGCTTTGCGGTTGATAGTGTCCATTCATACGATATTAGCCCGTAAAACCACAAAAGAAGGGGAAGGAACGTGAACGATTTAAATATCGAGTATGAATTCAGGGATTTGGTAAGATTAAATGGGAACAATCCTCAAACAGTGTTTCCAAAACGAAATCATAGAAACAGTGAAATCATAAGAGAAATCCAGGAGGTTAGAGGTAGAGTTCAAGAAGTCAGAGGCGGACCAGGGAGTCAACAATATGGTCCAAGACGTCGAAAATGAACTGACCAAGATAGATGAACTGGAAACAACTCACCTCCCTCTTAGCCTGGCACCCACTGAGAAAATCTTCCACACCAGTGTACGGCCATCGTTACTGGCATCTCCAAGGCATACACAAGTGGAAGTGTTGAAGCCTTCAACATTCTACGGTCAATCTTAGAGGTCTATGTGTCGACGTCAATTTGTAGCGGTAGCAAACGCTGGTCTTAAGTGGAAACGTCCACTTCACCAGTCCTGTGTCTACGAGGCCAAGCTTCAGACATCCAGCAGAACATTCCTGAAAGTGAGCATACGGAATATTCCAGAATTGTTGAGATATTGGAGATCAGATAAGGAAAGCAATACGTAGATGATATAGAGCGACTCATCAATTTAGCCTACCCACAAGCAATGAAGGAGTTCGTAGAATAAATTAGGGTGCAGACTTTCATCGATGGCCTGAAAGATACTATATTACAAACCCTCCGACTAGGGCGACTTGAAACCATCAGCGCAGCACTAATAGCATCATTGAAGTCTAAGGCGGCGAAAATAGCATCAAGAAATACAAGACCCAAGTTACGTGAAGTTGACTGTAGCTTGAAAAAAAAAATTAAACTCCATATCAGCATTGAGCAGCCAAGTGCCTTCCTCAGAAAACAAAAAGAGGCGCTGCTATAACTGCGAAAATACCGAACACCTACAGAGGACCTGCTGAGTGAGATCAAAATCCAGAATAAGTCCATAGAGTCGACAAACAACGAAGCGAGATCAAATTCTTCGAGCTTTGGAAGAGAACAACAAGGTCATTTTATCACAGACTCCAGAAAGTCGTTCATACCAGAAGTCAGAAGTCAGTTGGGCCATATTGATGGTATCAGAATTACCATCAATATGGCCCAACTGACAGGAGAGCCACGACATATGGGAACAAGAATTAATTAAAACAGAGAATTCAACATTCCCATCGACGAGCATTGCATTACCGTAAGAGTCAAAACCCAAGAATCTGATTTTCTACGTGTAGAACTGAAAGAGTTGTTTAGTTAAAATTTAATTTTGGAGGTCAACTCTAACGTTCAATTTGGCATTTCTTCGAACGAATGTTCACTCTCGAAGTGCATAATAGATAAACTTATTTATTGATCTCTCTGTCATATTCGTTTGGGTTTTTCTGTCATTCTTCGTTATGAGTTCTACCATTTTTTTGCAGGATTCCTCTTTCACGAATAACATCAACTCACGTGTTATATTTGGAGTTACTAATATGGAAATTCAATCAGATTATTTCGAAAATATATCACGAGTACTAGAACAGGGACTGAAGGTCAACAATAAAACTAAGGAGGCTCTAAAAGAAGATATCGACATCGTGAAAAAGTGGGTGGAGACACAACCACACCTGCCGGAAATTCCAAGTGAGTAGGTATTGTGAATGTTATGATTTATACTTCTTTTTCTTAATTCAGTGAGGACGGAGTCGTATGCTGAACAAGAGTATTTTCATCCAAAAACGCCTCTCGTCATCTCGTTTTATTTTATTAATCACATATGCGACATGTCCAAGATTACTGTTCTTATATATGGAAACCAGCACCAAAGTACAATGAAACCGTCAGATCTGGTGATACTTTGCTCAGAAATGCCATTACTTTCCTGAAGCATCGCAAAAAGCGATATGATTTTCTTCTATTGATAATTTCATAGCGAAAGCTCGACCTAATTATATCGATTGACACTCTTAAGACTGTCATAAGTATAACCCGACAAGATCAGTCTTTTCACTAATTTGTAGTCAGTTGGAAATAATTGAAAAACTCAACTTATCAGAACCAAAAAAGTTAGATGCCAGAAACATTACGAAACTCAGACAGTCTCATTAAAATTTCCATTGAATCTTCTGAAAGTGATTGACCAGTATATGATCATCTTATTCACTTCCATAGCAATAACTTGAAACATTTATAAATCATACACTTTGTCACTTTCAGATGGAAGTATGTATCAGATATCAAAAATGTAAATTTCAAAGCTTTTGGAAATGTATCTTGTCATTAAAAGTTTTTATTCACCCTGCTCTATTCGCATGTCTATCTATCTGACTGTCTTTCCTGTTCAAAACTTTCAATCCATTTTTAAGCACTTGTTGGCATCCCTTTGAGCTGGAATGAACGGAATGACAATACAATATTTCAAAAAATGTACTTTTCATCAAGGCTATTACAGGGTGGACCATCGAAAATGTACCGCAAGGCATTACAGAATCCAAAGACGCATCAAGTTTGTTTTGCAGGGAGACAACTTTTGACGCAAGAAGCATAGCAAAACCTTCAACTCCGTAAATCGGGGTGTCATCACCTAACGTTTCTCAAATGGAAATGGGGGTCAAGTAACACCTCTTTGAAAAGTGCATTCAATTCCCTATACACTGCTGCTTGGTGTTTGAAAATCGATCCTCTCGTTTAGAGAATATATGGCTTGGAAATTACAATAATAAAAAAATAATTAAAGGTCTTGAGGTAAATAACAGGACTACCTGTTCTCTCAATTGGCCCTACCTCAGCGTGGTATTATTCAATAAGAGGTCAATTCTAGAAGAATATAAACGGTATGGGCCTCCACCTATTGCCACGCTTAGGTCGAGCCACTGAAAAAACAGGTAGTCCTGTTAATTACCTCAAGAACTTTGAATTTAATTTTCATTTACCCAGATCAGTATACGAGGATATATTGAAAAATTATTAGCCTACTATATAACGAAACAAAATTTTAATATCAAAATATTTTATTACTCAACATATTCTCCTCTTAATTGGATACATTTATTACAGCGAACCTGCAACGTCTCTAGACCTTTCAAAAAAAATGTTTCTTCTTGCTCTGCAAACCAGACCTCCACAGCTTTTATTACCTTCTCGTTGGAAGAAAATCAACGACATTTTAAACTTTTTTTCAGTTGAGGAAAGAGATGATAGTCGGACGGAGCAAAATCTGGTGAATGAGGGGGGTGTTCTAGTAATTCAAACCAAAAATCACGAATTTTGTGCATGGCAACATGAGATTTGTGTGCAGGGGCGTTGTCCTGCAAAAACAAAACACCTTTGTTGTTGTTGTTAAATTTTTTCCCGTAGAGTGGTCAGTAATGTCGAATAGTAATCTCCAATTATTGTTCTACCCTTATCCAAAAAATCAATCAAGATTACTCCATGGCAATCCCAAAAAACTGAAGCAAGAACTTTTCCAGCAGATTTTTGGACACGAAACTCCTTAGGTCTTGGAGAAATGGAGTGTCGCCATACCATCGATTGTTGCTTTGTTTCTGGATCGTAGAAATGTATCCAAGTCTCATCCATAGTAACAATTCGGTTCAAGAAGTCTCCATCGTTTTCAAATCGAGCACAGATCGAACGCGATGCTACTACCCTTGCACGCTTTTGGTCAACATTCAAACATTTGGGGATCCATTTTGCAGCAATTTTTCTCATGTCCAAATTGACGTGAACTATATGATGAACGCGTTGGTATGAAATATTCAGTGCTTCAAATATTCGACGGTCTGATAAAATCATGTCATGAACTGCATCGATTTTTTCGGGTACTGACACAGAAACTGGCCTTCCCGATCGGTCATCATCTTCAATGGAAAATTTACCTCTTTCGAAGCTTGCAGTCCAATTTTTCACGGTCGCGTACGAATGACATCGATCACCAAGGGTATTAAGCATATCGTCGTAAATCTGCTTACCACTCAACCCTTTTAAATATAGGTACTTGATAATGGCTCGATACTCCAATTTTTCGATTTGCACAATTTCGGTGGACATATTTTTTCTTTCAATTTATTGCGTAACTCTGGTTCACTTTTTTGACGTCAAACATTACACTGACACTTCTAATAAGTTATTGTTCGTCGCTATGGTAACGCAATATTTTGTTAGCTGACTTGACTTGAGGTTGAACTGTTTCAACATTGTTGAACCTTTCAAACTTATTAATTGTGGTGTACTCAATTGCAGAAATAGTAGAAATTATTCAGCTTTTTTTAAAAACAAAGTATGTGGAAATCGTTCAACCAACGGCATCATGAATAACATGCTTCGGGAAAAATTGTTCTAGAATTAGTGGCCAAATTTCGTGCAACAGGTTCCTTTCATAAATGAACCTACGGAGATAGCAGTATTAGGGCAAGATGCAATGGTTGATAGTACACCGAGTTCAAAATGTTGATAATTTTGATGCATCTTCAAATTTCAATATTTTTTTTCGATGTGCATAGTTTTGGCGAAAGCATATAGTTCATCTTTGGCTGGAGAGTGTACTGACCATTTGTCCTTTCACGAAATTTCTGAAATTGGTTGTCACGAAATTCATTGTGATTGAGGCTGATAAAAATATTAATATAATTATTGAATGAATGTTAATGATCTTAAAAATTTGTAAATTTCAATTATTGATTTTGATATTTTCATTTCAGATGACCAAATGATAACAAGTTTTTTGATAATGAACAAATTCAGCATCGAGAATGTTAAACAGAAGATAGACATGTACTACACGATGAGAACTTTATATCCAGATTACTTCGAAAACAAACATCCTTTGTCACCTGTCATGCAGGAAACGATGGACAATTTGTGAGTTATTGAACATATTTTTTGATTATTGGGGTGGAGTCAAAACTGATAATGGTGAAAAGTTATGATAGTTTCCATTAATACAGATTCAGAAAATTTTATTTCGAACCATAGGTTTCACAATGAGCTTACATAAATCATAAATTCATAAATATTTGACAAAACACATCCTCCAAACTCGACGACGTGAACTACTACGTCTATTTCAATGAAAGAAAACCATATTTGCCTTCGCTACATTGTCTACTCACAGTTTTGAAATGGTTCGACTTCACTTATTTCATGTATCACGTCCACTTTCAAAAATTGCTCTCAAATGCAACTCAAATGGAGCTTTAAAAATTTTTAAATTGCAGAAAGAAGCTCTCAGAATAATAACAAACTTTGGAGATCATTATCAACCTCTATTTTTTGAAACTAAGAATAATGTGTTTACGCACTTTATTTCTGTACAAGGTTCTCATAGAAATTCATAAAAAATCAACTTCATTAATTAAGCAATCTGTAACAAAAGGACCCCGCACGGTTCTTATGGAAAATGGGTCTCAGTCAAATTGGCTGAAAATATAGTGTAATGTATTTTATGATGTCCTGATCAAAAGTATCTATGGCTCAACGAGATCTAATGGACAGTTTTTGAGATACAGGGAGTCAAACATGAAGAGGCAGCATTGTTACTTGCCATTAGAAAATCAATAATGTGGCGATTATTTTGTTACAAACAAATAAAGATAATGATTGCAATCTCAATATTGTCGACACGAGTTATGATGAAAAGACTCCGTATACAGGGTTATTAAAAATTACATAATGCTTATGTAATTATTTGAACAAAATCAGTCAAACGCAAAAGCTCGTAGACCTGCAAAATAGGTAAATATCATTTGATTTTGATATTGGGTGATCTGAGGTTACTTTCATACAGGGTCACCCAAAATTTTCCTTTTCAGATATATTTTTTTAGAAACATGTGTAAACAAATTAATCAAAAAGTAGAAAATTAAATAAAAATGGTTAACATTTATAATCTAATAAGTTGGTGATCCAATAAATAGTTGTGTCGTAGGTTAGTTGGGATTGGGATCAATAATGTTGAGGAAAAAAACTATTGTTTTCTTGCCGACGTTTCGAATTTAAGTACTCTGAATTATGATTATTTTAAAAATGTTTAAAAATTAAAAAACATAGCTAGACGTATTAGATACAAAACGAAAACCACGGCACAATAAATAATACATATATATTCCTTTGCGGAAACAAACTGAAAACAGAATTGAAAATCAAGATTAGGAAGAATTTAAAAGTAAGAAAGGGAAAAAAAAGGATAAAAAGTATAGAACTATGATAGGTTTTGCATATTGATAAGAGAATGGTGGTACTTATAATAATAATAATGATATTGGTAATACTTTATCTCGGCATTTGACAAATCAAATTGAAAAAAGCAGTATTTAGTCCATCATCATCATCATAAACCTAGTTTTTCGGAGAGATTTTTAAAATATTTTTCGCATCATAATTTTCAACAAAAAATTAATATTATAAGAAATTTAAAAACGAGAGCACTTTCCATTTCGAACCCAGAATACCACAAAAAGAATTTAGAATTAATAAAACAATACCTAGTTAAGAACAATTATCTAATATCGTTAGTCAATAGAATCATTCACGGGAATAAACCATTCAGAGTAACAGATAATGCAACAACAGTAATGCCAAAAAAGTATAATAAAATACCATATATCAAAAATCTCTCGGAAAGATTTGCAACTGTTTTGAATGATGATTGATGAGCATAACAAAATTGCTTTTACAAATGATAACACTATCGGGAGAATGTTTTTTTCACGACAGAAAAAAAAAACCCATTTAGAGTTACATTCTAATGTCATCTACAAAATAAATTGCAACAATTGTAACAAATGCTATGTGGGACAAACTGGAAGGTACTTGAAGAAACGAATGTCCGAACATGAGAGAGACACAAAAAAACTCAATATTATAAACCCTACCGCTCTAGTCGAACATGCTAGAGAAAATAATCATAATTTTGATTTCACAAACCCAGTTATTCTAGATGTTCAACCATATCTCTCGAAAAGACTCATAAGTGAAATGATAGAAATTCTCAAACATGACAGCGTAAATACCAGAAGAGATATAGATAGACTAAATACTGCTTTTTTCAATTTGATTTGTCAAATGCCGAGATAAAGTATTACCAATATCATTATTATTATTATAAGTACCACCATTCTCTTATCAATATGCAAAACCTATCATAGTTCTATACTTTTTATCCTTTTTTTTCCCTTTTTTACTTTTAAATTCTTCCTAATCTTGATTTTCAATTCAGTGTTCAGTTTGTTTCCGCAAAGGAATATATATGTGTTATTTATTGTGCCGTAGTTTTCGTTTTGTATCTAATACTACTACTAAGCTATGTTTTTTAATTTCAAGGATTTTAACACGGAAATAACTACTTTTGGTGAGTACTTTCCAAACATTTTTAAAATGATCATAATTCAGAGTACTTAATACATCATGGCAAGATATATATTTAAAAAATTATTTCATGAGAAACCATTGTTACAGAGCCCTGAGGATAAATTTAATTAAATTTGAAACGTCGGCAAGAAAACAATAGTTTTTTTTCCTCAACATTATTGATCCCAATCCCAACTAACCTACGACACAGTTAACATTTATGTCTATTTGTTGCATCTTATACGGATCCTGTCGACGGCACGATGATGCAGCTTTCGCTTTCATATGGGAGACTACTGCATTGAAGATGTTGATGAATACCACAAAAAGCATACGAAAGTATCGTTATGTGGAAGGTATCGACACTTCCGATCACCAGATTCACAAGTGGAGTAATATAGATCTATAGGGCATTTTATTATTCATTAAGCATAATTTTATAATATGTGTATAAACATTCAAATTAATTGTCACTCAAACTACTCGTGGTATATTCTCGTCAGATTTATCGCTATATCTTTTATTTATTTATTTATTTGCCAAAATAAGGGTTACAAACAGATTGAGCAATCCAAAAACAGAACCCTTTACATAATTAACCAGTTTAGTGCGTAATAAACGAGAAAAAATTATATAAAAAATAACATGAACAAACAGAAAGTAACTTATAGAATAGGCAATAGTAAATTTAGTTTTACAATGAGTGTGAAATCATTTAGTCTATATTTCGCTAACATATTGTCGAACAAATACCGTTTGATTTTAAATTTGAAACAATTCAAATCGAGTTCGAAATATTTAATGTCATTACAAAACGGTTGAATGTTCTAAGCTCCGAGCAATAAAAGATATAGAGGTGCCATTTCTATATAAACAACACACCTTGTTATGAAAGCTGCATATCACTATCATTTATGATATTTTATGGGTGAGGGGTAACCTCCGAATTCGGAGGGGGAGATTTGTTATTGTTATGATATTTGGATGTAAGATTAGAACCAGTGGCGGCGTGCTGATAAATTTTTTTCATATTAAATTTTTATCTCTAGACGACAACATGCCTGGTTGGAAATCACGTGTGTTGTCAAGATGTCAATCAAAAATACTGTGTTGTGCGAAAAATTAGATTTTTGCTGACAAAGCATACAATAAGGTCATAAATACTGAAAAAATAAATGCTGAAGTAAAAAAGTAAATATATTCAAATTGTTGAATCACATCAGTAAACTATACACTATACACTATATGTATGCAATACATGTATTATAATGCACATAAGAATTTACACATAAACTATAATACACATAATAATTTACACATAAACTATAATACACATAACAGATTACATTCAAATTTATGTTGGAAGTGTATCATTGAAATACTCAACCAAAGTGAAGTAAATAGCTCTTCAACTCTTCTTCTTATGTTTTTTTCTGAATTTTGATTATTGGTATCCTGGGGCAAATTATCAAAAAGTGTTGTAGAGTTGTCAAAAAGTAATGTCTCTTCTTATGTAGTAAGGCTCAGGGAGCGATCAATATTATACGTCTGCCTGGTAGGAAACCGAGAATTTCTCTTAAACATCAAACAGGTGAGAGTCATTAAAGTTTATGAGTTAAATAGGGGTCGAAATATATCTCTGAAGACATCTCTGCAGACACCAAATAATAGCTCTATTTTGATGTAGTCTTGATTTGCTCACAGGGTGGAGCGATGACTTGCTTATTGTAAATCGTCTGTCCAGTTTGAAACAAATTAAAATTTTGTATTGCATTCTTCTATTCTTTTGCTGGAGTAGTCTAATTTTTTGTATCTGACGGATTACTTCTCGTTGCTACTTTTAAACACTTTCTTCTGGTATCATGGGTTTCACAATCACGAATTCCTCTAAAATAGCATACATTTCAAACACACACACATAACTGCCAAGTTAATATAATGTTATAGTTGCAGAACAGTGAAGTAAATTCCATGTCCAACAAATTCAAATTAAAAAATATTACTAAACTACCTATCGTCGTTGATACTGCAATACGAACAATGTCCAGAAACATTCATTTTACAGAAGACTGTAAATAATAACTACTAATGACCATAGCAGTCGATGCCAAAATACAAAAAAAAACTACTACATAAGAATTTCTACCGGTCATTGTTTTGGAATTCAAAGTATAAAATAATCGCGCGTAGAAATTTTTATGTAGTACCTATTATAATTTTACAGTCTCCTGTGAAATAAATGTTTCGTGACATAGCTCGTATTGCAGTATTAACGACGCTATATTTTAAGTACTCGAAAGACATTCCAACAAGACACATGAGTTTGCTTATTTGCTTCTTAGTGTACCTACACTGCAACAAGTTTTTTCCTAATTATTGATAGGTAGTTGTTTTTAAGGTCGACTTGAACAACAACAATGTTTTATACAGTTATTTCAACAAACAGTGTATTTTTATCTCAAAATCGGAATTATGCCATGATTACCATCCTGCGACGCCCATGGTTTGATTTGACAAGACGATAAATAAGTCGTAAACGGACGTAAACAAACATGATCGCCAAGTTAAGAGTGAATATAACATGGAATTCCAACCTGGTCCCCGAGTGCAAACGGATATATCCGACAATGCCCATTTTTGACATGATTCGGGCTGAGATGTTTGTAAACAACGACGGGTATGATACTTTCAGGAAAGAGACAGACAAGCCCTCTCTATATCTTTTATTGTTCGGAGGTTCTAAGCATCCTGCATAACGGTGAGTTCTGAGCAGCGTTGGTTTTTTGAAGGGAATTTTGAAAAAATTTATATTTCTCAGTTGTATACGTGGAGCATTGAATTCAATCTTAGAGAATAAATGTGGACTCTGCGCTAGTCCCTTCATCAGTTTGAAAATCATTACCAAGTCTGTTACATTTCGCCTATCTTTGAGAGGTAATATATTTTGGTGATTTGTACATTTGTCTTGTATGCAATATATCTGAATATTTCCATCGTATGTTAAAAATCCCATATGAAGCGGGACATTTTCGATCAATTACAGGGAAAAATTCCTGGTGGGACAATTTCAGGCTGAAAATTACCCGGTAGGTATCGAAAATTACCCGCTCGGTCCTTGTATCTATAGTAAAGATTGTTAAAATTTGCATTCGTCATCTTGACAGGCATAAATACTGAATTTTAAATGAAAATAATGTAAATTTAAATAAAATTTCAAACTCAGCACATACATTTTTGTTTTAACTCCGGAAATATTCTACCGAATTACACTCGTGCATCAAAATAAACCTGATAATTCCATTCAAGCATGTTGTCAGTAAAAAAACTGCATTCGGTTATTTTCATATTTTGCTAAAAGAGCCCTCCTCCTTCGGAGTCGGGCTCTTTCGACAAAATATGAAAATAAACTCATGCAGTTTTTAGACAACATGCTTTCATGGAAAATTATCGGTAATTTTGAAGCACTTGTGTAATTACTCCCGAGAAATTTTTTTCTGTACTCTCTCAATTCTATCTATGTGGACTTGGTACTGGGGATTCCAAACAACTGATGCGAAACAAAGTTTACTGTGTATATAAGCATAGTAAATAGCGAGAAGTGATCTTGCATTTCTGAAATGTTGGCAACTCCTTTTGAAAAATCCCATCATTTTATTGCCTTCATTGACTGTTTTTTCCAAGTGCGGCTTGAAAGTTAATTTAGAGTCCATCAGTACTCCTAGATCTTTGTAAGAATGACAAGATTCGTCATCTTATGATCGATTAATGTTATGTAATTCAATAATTATTACCTAATGGACGGTTCTAACATATATCCTTGCCTATGTAAATGACGTGCACATGATTTAATCCTTTCGGAAATATAGCCCCATATTCAACAGATAATGAAGATCTTCATCGCCGGTACATACCGTGTGAGTCACTTATTATTAGTCATTTTGGGCATTTGTTCCATCTTGTACAGCATTTACTCTTGTAGCAATACTCGTCTCAATTCTGTTATCCCGAGCCTTTTAGCTGATGTAACAATTTCAATATTATTATTTTAAACTTCAAGAGTTTGTTTTAGATAATTGCCATGATTCCAAATCAGCCTTAATGTACAGGGAGTTGTACTATAATAAATAAATTCTATTTGTCTTGTAACTGCCTGTGTGTGATCTGAATACATATTTCAATTAAATATATTGAGTTTGAAGACGAACCGTGCGAGGTCCTTTGTAAAATCGCTATCGTTTGAGTAACTTACAAAAGCACAATATGGATTTCAACCTCTACAACTGTCTTCCCAATAATTGTGAAGTTCTTAGTATCTCCAAAAAAAAAATCATAAAAATCATCTTTTGAGGTTTTGCATCTATTCTGTCAAAGAATACGTGAATCATTTTGAATGTTTCTAATGTCAACACACTCATTCATTCTCGTTTTTATATTTTTATACTTTGTATTTGTGTGCTTTTGCTTGTTTTTGTTTGTTTTTATTGTTTTTATTTAACTTTTTGAATTGTTTAACTGTCCAGTATTTTTATGCTATTTCTAGACTTGCTACAAATGTTTTATTAAGTAACGTAGTGAAATAAATGAGCTGAACTGAATTTAACTAAACTAGGAATATGTTCACAGATTTTTTTCATCTCATCGAGGTAGCTTTATCGCATTCGACATTTTTCAATATGATAATTTTGACCAATATCTTTTTTCGACTTGCAGCTGTTTTATACCGATGCCAAAAGCTACGGAAGAAGGATACCGAGTAATTCTATACCGTATATTCGATGAGAATCCTGGATTCGACGTCGCCAATTTATATTCTCTTATTTACAACGTTAATGAAGTGAGAATGCAAGAGGATTATAACGTTGGAGATATCACTATCTATGATTTGAAACATATGACTGTAGGATATATGGCAACATGTACTCCCACTCATATCAAAAACTTTGCAACGATATTGGAGGTAATATTGAATTACCTTTTCTATATGTTCGTCGTTCCACTCGCATACATTAATTTTTCTACGACAGCGCGTTAACTAAGATTCAGTGTGTGAAAAAATCAAATTTGTGCCAGAAAATCAACTGTGCGTGAAGTAATTTTTTACACACTGTATATTTATTTACGCATTCTTGAGAAAGAGTATTTTTCGAAAAATTTTAGTCGGAAATTGACATCCTGAAAACGACGAAAATTGAACTTCATAAGATAAAATATTCAACAATTCCTGCAATTTGACCATATAAATAACTATTTTGTACAACTATCAAAAAAGCTTGACATTTCTGCAACTCTATTGATGCGTGAATGTTAACTTTTTTTCACTGCTAAAATAATTCACAAAATAAATATGAAATATCACTTTTTGATGGATTTATTTCTAACGGAGTCAATTATTAATTGATTATTTATCGTAAAAGAATATCATTCATTGGAATAATAATTGATAGTGGATTTCGACCAATTACTCCCAACATAAATTCCCGAAGATGTTCCATGTTGCTGCTGATCCGAAACGTTAGATATTTCTTGAAGAGTTGATTCCACATTTTTATCAAATATTTTAATTCGTTTGAAAGAAGATGGACAATTCAATATTTTGTTAGAATTCTCAATTTTGTTCTCAAACTATCTTCTATATATGCTTCAGCTACGGAGGCAGATTTCCAGCCACCGTGACGTTTTATGGATGTAATGTTGCCCCCTGCATTGGCCAGAAGAGTTACAGAGCTTCTCTTGAAACAGTGACATATGTAGCTCTTGTACATGTCTTTTCCAAGCCATTTTGCAATCAACCTGGCAATTTCTCATAATTTATTTATCCCCACATGTTGGTTAATATTTTTTCCTCTCGAATAGTTCAAAAATGAGGCGGCCGTAGTGCTCTATACTTGCGGTATATCTCAATATAATCAGAATTTGAAACAGTAAAAGTTCTTGCGCATTAGGTGTTTTAACAATCAATATAGATCCAGCATCTTCAATGGCATCAATAGTTTGTAATAAGTCTTCACCGCGACAAGCACCGCTGATTCCCAAAATTAGGACAACCTACAAATATAAAAGATTGAAATTACTACAAATCTTACAAAATTATGATTATATCTGAAGTGAATTTGTTTCGTTATCAGCATCTTGAATAAATTCATTGATATCATCCCTTGATAAAACCTTAGATTTATTTCCTCGGCATCCGACGCTTTCGTTCTTAATGAGCAGGACCAATTTTGAAAACTTCCTTATATCAATATTGTCTCAACATTCAATGTACTTTTCAACATTGAGAAGACACCCTATAATGTAGGAGGTTTTATGATTTTTGATTTTTCCTCAAAATAGCATATAGATAAATTTTCAGAAACCTTTTTACATGTTTCTTGTCGCACCATTCACCAATTGGTCATATGTTTTCTCATATATTAACTTGGATTTGGCCAATAACATTTAAGATACTATTTGCTTTCTCAGATATGTCTGATGGGGTATCACTACCACTTTCATAATCAACATCCATCTTCTTGAAAATAACTCGAAATTGAAGCAACTACGAGCAAACACAGTCAAACAGTCAAACACGCGGCGTGCCAACAAAACGTTTTTATAGTAACGACACAGAAAGACCTCTGGGTGCTGTGAAATTGTATTGGAAGTATTGAGAACACAGAAGATAACATGTATGGATAACATATTTATAGTATTATTTAGTTATTTTGGGTTTAGTTTTTGCAGGCAGGAAAAAAAATTTAATACGATTTTACTGAAAACATTGAATAATATTTTCAAGTCAACAGTCGTTTGAAAGCGATAACTTATTGGGACAGAAAACCACGTCAAGATGTATTGGAAGTATTTATTTTCAATATATTTCAGACGACCTAAATTCACATTCACAGTTGTGAAAAATTCCTTGTATAAAATTCGAGTTTTCATGGCACATTCGAAAGAATGTTTGGCCTCGACCTGCGGTCTCGGATAAAAATTACCACTCCCATGTGCCATTGAAAAAACACTCATTTTGCGCACTTAAACAAAAATAACTATTATGATACATGTCCGTAAAGTAGGACTCTTTTGTATGAGCGTGAAGTTTGTTGAATGTGGCGAGTACAAAATTACTCTTTGCGAAAATGTATCAAATACAATTTTTTCTACCAGAGTTATTATACAGGGTGGGTCACGGTCGATGGTACCTTAGACGTTTACGGAGAACGGGACATAGGATCGTTCTGAAAATTTGGTTTTTCAAGTTGTTGCTCTCGGTCTATCGATCTAAAATATTTTCATCAATGCAGCGTTGCCGCTTATACCAGAAAGTAGCAGCATCTTTGTTATTTCAAATGGGTCACCCTGTATATTACCGCATTTTTGAACTTATCATTCCTTTCTGATTATTTCTGCCACATGCTTTCCTATACCCATCTCTAACGGTTTTTGAGATATTGGTTATTTTCCATATTTTTTTTCCAAAACATAGCTCGAATTGAATGTTTATTTCTGCGGTATTTGGATTCTTAGAAAGTTGCAATTTTTTGTTTAGTTCATCAAAATCATGTAAATTTATTCTGTATAGAGAAGTTTGTTCTGCGTTATACAGGGTCGTTCAAAATTCATGATCTTACTGCTAGATACCAAAGGGGTTGAAAGTGCGTTTTTCTAAATGGAACATCCGGTATATTATGAAATATTCCGAAAGATGACTAAATTCCCTTCGAATTGATATATCATGTTCCTATACCTAATTAGCCAGAATTCCGAGATAATAGCAATTTTCACTTGTAATCTCCCAAGTGCTTGAATTATTGCCGGAAATTTTTCGAATACATGAATTTTTTTGAAATTTCATGTACGAGATAAATTTACGGCAATTAATTCAAGGACGAGGGGGATTCGGTAAGAAAATTTCACACCGAGAAAGGAAAATCATCAAACAATTCATAAGAAATAACTAACGATGGTTTCACCTGAACCATTTATAACCACTGAAATATTGATATGTAAAATACTTACAATATACTACAAAATTTCCATCAATAAATGTGTTGTAATTTGGAACAAAAAAAATAAAAAGTTATGTTCTAATCGTGTATTGAACCATCGACCTAGCGACTCATAGGCCGCAACACTACCTCTGAGCTACGGGATTTATGATAAAAACTTGTGACAAATGGTGTATTGAACTTCTTCTGAAATATGATTTCAGAATTTACAATTTCTGCAATAATAGTGGAGAAAATATTTTCAGACACATTCCAAATATCTAGTAAATACATAATTACCTCCTTTCATGTGAAAACCAGACCTCCATTTGTAATTTGAAGTAAAATATCAACTTGTCACATGTCAAATGTTTGACAGAAAAATTTCCACTTATTAATTTCGCCCAGGGTACCCAGGAGGATAAAATTTCCGGAAATTTTTAGGGTTGCCATGGTATCTAAACAAGAACGAATTTTTTGATTGGCTACAAAAGTGAGGTGTGAAATTTTCATGAAAAAATCGATTTATTTTTCTCATATTCATCTAAGGTGGCTATTAAATGTCATGATGGTACATGACATTATGAAAATTTGACAATTAGTGCACTATTAATAATACCGTTCTTAACGAAAGTTACTCAAAAATAATTGAAATAGAGAGAAATAAGTATTCAAACGAAGTTCTGATGAAATTGTTTATTCTTCATGGAAAATGTGAGGAAATTATAGCAAGAACGTGCAGAAAATTCAATGAAACGTACCCTGATTTGCAACCAATGAACAAAAGGAAGTTTGTACGATTACAACATAATTTCATTAATTATCTGTCAAAAATTAAAAAACGTTCACAATAAACTTTCAAAATGTCGACCATTGGGTTCCAAACATTTCAAAATCCGGGTATTTGGAGATATAGTTGTAGCACTCCTTATTTCACTGGCATATAGCATTTTTTTGTTCCAAATTTAAACACATTTATTGAAGAAAATTTTACATATCAATATTTCAGTGGTTATAAATAGTTCAGGTGAAACCATCTTTAGTTATTTCTTATGAATTGTTGGATGATTTTCATTTCTCGGTGTGACATTTTTTTACCGAATCCCGCTCATACTTGAATTATTTGCAGTAAATTTAACTCGTACATGAATTTTCAAAGAAAATTCCTGTACCCGAAAAATTTCCGGCAATAATTCAAGCACTTGGGAGATTACAAGTGAAAATTGCTATTATCTCGGAATTCTGGCTATTTAGGTATAGGAACATAATATATCGATTTGAAGGGAAGTCATCTTTCGGAATATTTCATAATATACAGGATGTTTCATTTAAAAAAACGCACTTTCAACCCCTTTGTTATCTAGCAGTAAGATCATGAATTTTGAACGACCCTGTATAACGCAGAACAAACTTCTCTATGCAGAATTATTGTACATGATCTTGATGAACTGAATACAAAATTGCAACTTCCTACGAATCCAAATACCGCAGAAATAAACATTCAATTCGAGCTATGTTTTGGATAAAAAATATGGAAAATAACCAATATCTCAAAAACCGTTAGAGATAGGTATAGGGTAGTATGAGGCAAAAATAATCAAAAAGGAATGATAAGTTCAAAAATGCGGTAATATACAGGGTGACCTATTCGAAATAACAAAGATGCTGCTACTTTCTGGTATAAGCGGCATCGCTGCATTGCTGAAAATATTTTAGACCGATAGATCGAGAGCAACTACGTGAGAAACCAAATTTTCAGAATGATCCTATTTTCCGTTCTTCGTAAACGCCTAAGGTACCATCGACAGTGACCCACCCTGTATAGACAAATTTAGGCAGTAGTTGAATATTTTATTTCAAGATGTTTTCAATTTTCGTTGTTTTATGTAATAAAAACTTTTGAGTACAATCTGACACAAAATACTGTCTTTTTGGAAAATATATGACTACACCTTTTTCAATTGTAATTCAGAAAGTATAATTTGTAATTCAGAATAGTAAATTGTAATTCAGAAACCGTAACATGTAATTCAGATTAGTAAATTGTATTTCAGAAACCGTAACATGTAATTCAGATTAGTAAGTCGTATTTCAGATTGTGTAACTTGTAATTCAGATTAGTGAATTGTTAATCAGAAAGTGTGACATGTAATTCAGAAAGCGTGAGTTGTAATTCAGAAAGTGTCAACTGTAATTCAGAAACCAAGAACAACCCGTATTAGACGGAGAGCTGACTACGTAGAAATACGGGTGACTCGGTGCAAAGTGAATTGTAGCATTTATAGGTTCGGGTGTCACCAACGTAGCGTGAGACGGGCCGCCAGAAGGCACCCCGGAAGAATAACGCGAGGGTAGAGGGTTAAATATGCATTTTTTACGTAAAATAAGTTATAAGGTGCAAGGCTGGAAATTGGCAGAATAATCGGATGATATACAAATAAGGGGAGAAAAAATTGCCAGAAGACTAGGTGGAATATAGGTTTGAAATATAAAAAAAAAATCATACGTAGTTTTTTGTAGTACTGAGTTAGTACAATGAAATTGTTCGTACAAACTTTTCGATATCCCGTTTTGTTTTTAGATTTTGATGCTTTTATGAAAAAGTTTCCAAGTCCCATTTTTTTTCGATTTTATTTTTTCCCCGCTCTGTTAACGAATTATAAAAACTGAAATTTGAAGAGTAGGTAGATTTTGTCAAAAGGTATTTGCTGCAAAAAAACAATTTGGATTTTTTCAATAGTTTGGGATATCTATCGATTCCCCGGTTTTTTTGGATTATTTCACAGTACATTGATTTTATGGAAAAAATTCATTCACATTTTTTGTAGATTTTCTGAAGGCAATCAAAAAAGATTTCCTGATAAATTTGGAAAATTTTGAGCGTTTTTTTATTCATATTTTTAAAGTTTCCTCAGTTTTCCAATCATTTTTTCAGAAATTTTCAAGTGACATGATTTGTTTGCATTTTCCAGCTCTATCCATTGCACTATCAAAAATTTCGTTTCAGTCATCGGTACGGTTTTTATTCGTGTTTTTTTCTTTTCGGAAAATTGCCCGGGAAATCGTTATGCAATTTCCGTTCCTTCTCAAAATCTATACAGACCCTCATTGCATATTGACGCATATCTCAAAAAATCAATCAAGTCAAACGAACAAAACTCTGAACCTTTCTCATTGAATTTATGAAAAACTAATGAAGACCACGGGTGTGAAAGCAGCAACGGTTTTTCCAGCAACGGTTTTTTTTTTTCTTTTTTTTTCGCTTCAAGTGTAACCGTTGCTCCAGGTTTTTCGACGAAAATGAACTATTGTGAACCTCCTGAATATGTTCCATGGGGTTAAATAATGTTTGAATCAAAAACTACCCCTCCACACCCCTCTAAATTAGAAAAATCTTGAAACAGTTGAATTACCCGTTGCTCGAGGTATTTTGACGGAAATGCATTATTCTTCAGCTACTGAACACGCTCTGTAGGGTGAACTATTTAGTGAATCAAAAACTACCCCTCACAACCCTTTGAAGTTGAAATATCCTGAAACAGTTTATAAACTCGTTGCTCGATGTTTTTTGGCGAAAATGCATTATTCTACAGCTACTGTACACGTTCTATGGGGTAAAATAATTTGTGATTCAAAAACCACCCTCAACCACCCTCAACAACCCTCCGAAGTGGAAAATTCCTCAAACAGTTTAAAAACCCGTTGCTCGATTTTTTTTTGACTTAAATGAATTATTCTACAGCTACTGAACACGCTCTATCGAGTGAAATAATTTGTGAATCAGAAACTACCCTCAACAACCCTCCGAAGTGGAAAAATCCTCAAACGGGAAGTCGAATTTTCTGATCAAACAGTAAAGGAGAAGTGATTTGCAACATTTTGACAAAATCTGTTAGTGCTCCGACGACGACTTCACTCATAAGTCGAATTTTTAAGATAAGTGCTAAATGCACCACCTGGCTCCCCCGATAGTAGGGTTGAAAATTCCACCACGGGATCCCAACGGAGGTCAACAATTCTCTAACGGAATGGTCCTTTTACAACAAAAAATGGACATTCAAAATCTGTGTATGCTAGAACCAATTTGAAATGAATATTCAAAATTTTAGGGTTGAAAATTTCAACCCTGAATCCCATTATTCAGTACTTTACGAAAATTGCATATTCAAAATATCCAACCCTAGTCCAAAAGCGAAATTATTTTATTACAATACCTAAATTTGCCGGAAGTCATTTTACGCTACAACCGCATTATTCACCCACCAACTTTCAACCCTGTCGTCAGTAAAGTTATGCACATACTCTATTTTGTAGATATTTGTTATTATTTATCATAATAGCCCCCTTTTGGTGACTCCGGGGTGTCTCCGGAGATTTCGGCTGCTATCTTTGGCCGCTCCTTTCACACCGGTCAGATCTTTGATGGTTTCTGAATTACAAGTGATGGTTTCTGAATTACAATTGACGCTTTCTGAATTTCAAGTTACACTTTCTGAATAACAACTTGCTAATCTGAATTACATGTTACGGTTTCTGAAATACAATTTAGTAATCTGAATTACATGTTACGGTTTCTGAAATACAATTTACTAATCTGAATTACATGTTACGGTTTCTGAAATACAATTAACAATTCTGAATTACAAGTTACATTTTCTGAATTACATTTTACTAATCTGAATTACAAGTTATACTTTCTGAATTACATATGAAAAAGGTGTAGTGCGTGAAATATTACTTTACGCACAGTTGTTGATTTCAAGCACAGTTGATTTTTCACAAACCTTGGCTAAAAAAGAATTACTTGACGCACTGTGAACAGTACGTGAAACATCAGTTTAGGCACTGTCGTGGAAAAATAACAATTTTTCTACAGCAGCTTACCGAAGTAGCCTTTGACGCATTCAGATCTCATCGCGAAAATGATGTTTTCTGAAGTGTTATATTGTGGACAACCATTCTGCCAGAGATTAAAAGAGCTTTCAGCATTCACCGGCCGATTTTGTTGTAATCAATATATACCAGGTGTCCGCGGAAAGTGGCTCTCACACTTTTTTGTTTTTGAAGATAATGGAAAGTAATTTGTAGGATCTGTATAAGACATAAGACTGTATTTTTTGACAGTGACTCAATTTCAGGCAACTATCGGTTGCACCAGAAGTGCATAAACTTTCCTTTTTTTGAAATGAGACTCCCATTAGGTATATTTTTACTTCTTTTGTAACATTTAGAAGGTTGCAAACCTCATGCATGTTTCAAAACATTATTCCTAGCAGTATTCCTAGTGCAGAACTTTTTCAATTGTCAAAAATGAAACGTTTTTTGATAATTCATCAATGTTCCGTGCATACGAGACTTCTGACAAAATTTTATAGTTGGTTTTCTTAATGCACTAACATACCAGTGAGGTTTGAAAAATTTTGGAATTAACGTGAATTGATTGTTCCTATCTACTGGCCTACTAACAAAAGGTGTGATGACTGTCTCACCATTGATATCATAAACAGTTTTGAACCACCGTGCATTATATCCAATAGAGGGAAAACCTCTCTTTGCCAAAGTAATATTGGTCAAAAGTTGAAAAGAGCAGCTGATTTTCAGGAGCTTTGTGCTTCTGATGATGCTACCTCAAGATGTGAAACGCTCGTTTAGTGAGTGAAATGGACGAGGTATTGATGTATATGTAGTTACCTTTGTTTCCGTATCTGTAGTAGAAACATGAATATACGAGTATGAGCGTAATCTGTTGAAATCTGTATCTCATAAGACTCTTGATCTCACAATTAATAAGCATTTCAACAAAATATAAAGGTAAATTTGTTTTTTTCATTGCAGAAAGCCTTCAACAACAACATCAAACAAATCCATTTACTCAATTATCCATCTTTTGCCGAACCAGTGATAACATTGGCAAAGAAGCTTTTGAATCCAAAAATTGCACAAAGGGTAAGTTGATCTACTCATGTAACCATGCAACCCTCTTTTCTTTAATGGTGGATTTATGCAGTAGTCATGAATCATAAGTTGTAAGTCATAAGGAAGAATGTCCGCCGTCTGAGAACGTGCATCGACCCAAGGTTATAGTGATTGTTAAAAATTAAAAAGTGTAAATTAATATGGGATGCAGTATTGTCTTGAGCAAGACAAATGCATCCCCCCGATACAGCTGCGCTGTCTACGCTGGTTAGAGGCCGGATGGGAACGGATTTCTCGCAGCGTGGCATGTCCAGATAGAGCCGATAGGAAGCTCACGGACAAAAATTAAGAAAGAAAGAAAAGAAAGTTGAGGAACCGAATAATGACAATTAGATGTTATACCCAAAACTATGGGAGACTTCACAATATAATGCTGTCAAGTTGAAGAGTGTTAATCAATTAATAAATGAAACATATATAAATACACAAACATTTAACATGAATTAATCTTCACTGGTCATAGTAACAGCCGTATGCATAGTCAATTCCAGCGACTCGCCGGAGTTTCGACGCTCGCTACACAAGCACTATAATGCACAGTCGAGCTCCAAAAAAGTGGTACATCGCCAGCGTTTCGCCAAAATGTGACTTATCGCGTGGTTGTCACTTTTTTGGAGCTCGACTATGCATTATAATCCTTGTGTAGCGAACGGCGAAACTCTGGCGAGTCGCTGGCAATTGACTATGCATACGGCTGTTAGTCTCCAAAAATAAGACTGTGATTCTAATAATATTCAATATTCGATATCTGTTGCATACGAGGTTAAATTCATCACATGCAAGATATTATTAGGAAATCAATTTTCCCAGCGCATAGTACTATATGATGGTTTACAGATAGTCGTTCAAGGATATGAACTTCAACCGGAGATGATATCAATATTAAATGATAATAAATACTTGAAATTGAAATGGTAAGTGAAACCTGTTCCTCTGGTGACACCAACGTGAAGATTTTGGACTAGATCCTAGGTCAACCAGGACTGGAGTGATGAGGGAAGGGAGTCTACGAAGACTATCAATGAAGAAGGCTTCATCTTATCTAACAGCAATCAGCATTTCATTAGGCAAAACCAGGTAGTCTACACTTCGGGCAAATGAGCTATACTAGAGCCATAATACAATAAATATCCACAACAGGAAGACGGTGGGCTTAACTAAAGCTTGGGAGGTACCCAACCAGACAAAGAAACGTGACAATTCCCTGGGTTAAATTCCTCCGGGTACAACAACCCTATAACTGTTCTTTTTAGTAAATAACTGTTCTAAACAGTAGCTAGCATGTAAACGATTGAAAGAAAAGATAAAAAACTCACCTTCCGTGAAGGGTTTTATCTTGTAGAAAAAACGTGTCGGCGTGGTACAAAATTTTCAAACGCCAAATTGTCCAAGATAAAAAGCCAGGACTAAGGAGTTGATGGTGAGATGATTAGAACGGAATATCCACAAAAGATCACCTTACAAATTCAGGATTTGTCAGCCGAACAGAACTAGGAACCCCTGTATGGCTAGACACCTGTAGCATTCACCAATTCTACCATATAACACCTCGTCTCTCAGTCAGAAACGAAATCCACCTTGAAGATTTTTGAAAATTCGTTTGAAGCCAAAGTGAGTAGGATATATTTTCCTTTGAAGAAATTTCTTATTTAGCTTCAATAATTTTTAGATCAACACTTGTAAAGCGTAAAACATATCACACTTTTCTATCAGGCAGAAATACAAGCACTACTCAAAGAACCAAACAGGACCACAACGTATGCAGTTTCAATGAGAACAAGTCGAAAATGTTATAAGTTATTCTGATGGTCTATCCAAAACTTAATAATACTTTTAGTAGTGAAAACTTGTAAAATGTGAATTGATCATTGAATGTGGGTTTTGAATGGAAATTACCATGGGAATGTTGTCAAGGTTTCTATGAATGACGTTAGACAACCAACTATGAATATATATACAGTGTGTCCCACTTTGAGCAGCCACACCCTCATATTTCGTTGAGCATGAAATAATTCGAAATTTTTTTTGGCTCAAGTTGTAGTACTCGGAAATACCTACCTTCATGTTTACGTAACCTTTGTATATCCATTTTCCACGGCTAACTACGACCAAATGAAAAGTGAAAAATTGGGAAAAACATACTAGGCATTTTTTTATCGCAAAAAAACACCAGATTCTGTTTCAGAACATCTTAAAATCCCCATATCTCAATGCTTGAATCATTTTAATATACAGGGTATCATTCATTCTGATCAGAGTTAGCCTTGGAAAAGTGATATTTGGCTATTTTTCAAAGTATTAATTAAATATTTTTGGGAATTCTGTGACAAGAGAAGACATTTTGGAAATTTTCCAAGCATTATTTATGAATTAGAGTTGATAATGCTACCAGCTACAGATGATACCATGTATATTCAAATGATTCAAGCATTGAGATTTGGGGGTTTTAAGGTGTTCTGAAACAGAATCTGGTGTTATTTTTGCGATAAAAAAATGCCTAGTATGTTTTTCCCTATTTTTCACTTTTCATTTGGTCGTAGTCAACCGTGGAAAATGGATATACAAAGGTTCCGTAATCATAAAGGTAGGTATTTCCGAGTACTACAACTTGAGTCAAAGAAAATTTCGAATTATTTCATGCTCAACGAAATATGAGGGTGTGGCTGCTCAAAGTGGGACACACTGTATATATGTTGTGATAAGGCTCATTGAAAGTAGGTCATCACAGGGTGAAGTCCACCTTGCTCTAAAGCTTTCTAAAAATTAACAAATTGAAGTAGCGAAAATTGACATGCTAAAATATGTTGAAAAGAATCGTCTATTGAGAATAAATTATTCCTTCCTAGGTGAAATGATTATCATTTTTGATTTGTTCTATTTAGTAGGTTCTTATAATAATTTTAGTGAATGAAAGCGTTTTCCCAATAATATGATTATATGTGATCATGGAATGCGCTTTATCAATTTCAGATCATCAATAATGAATTTTTGACAACGTATAACGGATTTGTTAATGTTCATGAACTGTAAATTTATAATAACTAAATAATGAAAACATTCAATTTGATGCGGCCGTCTACCGATTCTGATATATCCAAGAAATTTTTTTCGTGCATCTGGTCTGGAACCAGGCCTAAACTTCAACGACCGACACTTCACCGATGAGCGAACCACACTGCCACCTGTTTTCAATCTCGACAACTAGACAAATATTCACCTATGCAGGCGACACAGCTATTTTTTACAAAGATGCAACATGGACTACATTAAAAAGCAAAGTGGGAGCAGACCTAGGAAATATTGCAAACTGGTTTCCACAAAAACTCCTTTCAACAAAACACATTATCTACCAATTTTTAACACTACTCGATGCTCCCCACCTTTCACTTCTTTGAGTATAACCAACCTTCTCACTATCTCGTCGGTGAAACAAATAATTGTTAATAATCAACTCAAATGGGAATTTCACATAAATTATGTCATAAAAAAACTTCAATTCTCGATGCATCGGTTCAAGGTTTTGAAGGAGATAGTAGACATCAAAACACTCAAGACATTATACACATTATACACTTCTACAGACATACATAAGCTACAGAATATTGGCATGGGGATCGGCTGGAAAGGCTGCTATGAATACACTGATCGTGACCCAAAAAAGACTACTTGAAATAATATTTAGAAAAGAAGGAATTATTCATCAAACGTCCTTTATGAGGAAGCACAAGTATTCGACCCAGTACAGCTCTTTTTTTTCAAACTGTAACTTACAAACACACAAAATTGAAAATAAACTTCCAAAAATAGAACATGAATATAACACTCGAACCAAACAAAACAATTTCAAAACACCATTCATGAATAAAACTGTAGGACAAAGAAGCTACAACTACTTCAGTTTTAAATTTTACAATGCTATTCCAATTCTACTAAAAAATTCGAAGAGTCAAAATGATTTCAGGAGAAGATTGAATAATTATATTGCTGTATTGCCTCGTTTAGAAGTACATAAATTAGTGTACGGTTAGTACTACTATTAGTACTTACTCTAGAAACATCGGTAATCTATTATGTCCGGAATATGTATGTATTAGTGTGTATATTTGTACAAATAACCCATTTTATCCATAGTTGTCATATTTTAATTAGAGTGTCTGTTATTGTTTCTCATATTATCATTGTTATTATTAGTATTATATGTTTATTGTTATTTTTATTATTGTTACTTTTAGATATACATTGTTATCGCCCGAATTCTATCAGATCTATTTTATTCAATTTTATTCTGATTATTTATGTTTTTATCATTATTAACAGATTTTTTCAGTCACACATAAACTGGCAATAGTTTACGTGACTCTCTCCTGTTTATTAACCTGATTACCTTTCTCTGTTTTTTATTCTATTTTAAATGTATGGTCATGAGTTTATAAGCATTATCATTATTATTATTGAGTTCAGCATACGAAGAAAGTAATATGTATAAATATTACAAAGAAGTATATTTTTGCATTGTCCGAATTTATTTGTATGATTTTGAGACTTTTGGACCATATCTTCGGAATGACTATAATTAACATGACTTCCTTTTTTTTCATAACCATGGTTGTTTTATCTTCATACTTGTTCCCAACCCAATACTAAGGAATTCTCTTTTCAATTGCTAATTCAAATCATCCTTTAATTTTTTTTCAGATTCATTTCCACAAATCAACTGAAACGATTTTGGACTATGTATCGAAAGATATTCTACCAAAGGATTATGGGGGCCACGGTCCATCTTTGAAGGAATATAATGGTAAATAGTGATAGTTTCATTAAATAGTAATAGATTTTTGCTATCTAGCATCACTGTTATCCCAAATATCCCAAAATAATGAATAAAAGAACACTAGCTCCGGACTGAGAACACATCCTTGCACTTGGCTACTCCGAACTGAGGAGGGCCAATCAGCTTGAAATACGTGTCTACGGTTGCACTTTTACCAGAGGGCGTTGTCTATCGAACATTTCTTTCCTGTTGCTCAAAACACAACTTTTTCTCATATATCTATATATCTATACATATTACAAAAAGTAACTTGTGACATCTTTAGTCACTCGTTGAAACTCAATTTGAAACGAAGAAAAGAATCCAGGGTTAGATGATTATTTACTCATTGACAGACAGCCAACAATTTTGTTGTTCTGACCAACCCAAGTTTCAACCAAGTTTCTAGTCCGTTATGAGGAACGCAAGCAGAATCTAAGTGGAATAGAGTAGGTATTTTATGATTTGATTCTGAGAGTTCCAACCTTTGACAGCTGTTTCGTGGTAACCCACTTGGATTCCTTGGTTTGCTTTAAATTGAGTTTCAACGAGTGACTATAGATGTCACAAGTTACTTTTTGTGATATACTGTCGTTGCCTATCGGCATTAATTATGAGTGGATTCGATTTGATTTCGAGAGCTTCCAGAAATCCTTTCTGACGAGTGGGATACCACGAAACAGCTGTAAAAGGTTGGAACTCTCGGAATCAAATCATAAAATACTCTATTTCACTTATCTATACATATCTATACAAGTGAATGCTTTTTGTCAACTATTATTATATCATATCTATAAAATCAGCGGGAATACAGTCAGGTCATGGAGAATAGTATATTCTGCAACGATCGTATAATGATAGCTATTATTCTCGAGTATAAAAATTCCGAGAAAAAAATAGCTATTATATGCGAGTAGAAGACTGTACTTTCTCTACGACTATACGATAGTAAGAGTTTTAATGATTAAATATTAAATAAATTAAATATTATTTATGAAAATAAGTATATAGTATAAAGTAATATAAGGTAGAATAACAATTATACATGAATAATCGGTGTTCATGAATGAATAAATGCCTTAGTTGAAAATAATTTTAAAAAAACTTCCAAGAGTGGGATTCGAACTCCTACACATTTACTTCATGTACACGCTTCTACCAACTGAGCTATAACAGGCACTCGAAAATTTGTGAATGAATTACCTGCTAGAGAAACTCTGACCAAAATCTGAGAGAGTATGGAACGTTTAAGTAAAAATTGTTTGACATACCTTTGTTGCAAGATAGATTTCATCTTCCTGTCTATCACTGCTTTCCGAATCCGCTCTATTCATTTCAATCAAGCAAAGCCTTCTTGAGAAATTTGTTTTCTAAACCTCTCAGTTCCCGTGGATTCTGAAAATTCTGAACATGTGATTGGACGAGTGCCGTTGAATAATGAGTTAGGATCCACAGTGTCTTGGAATCATCTTTATTCTTCAATTAAAAATCAATATGTAATGAACGTAGAATACAATAGTCGTAGAGAAAAACTATTCTTTGCTCATACGAACTCTCGACAAATGTAGTCGCCTCTATCAAGGCTAAAAGAATATAAATGGTAAAAAAAAGAGTAGTTTATATATACCCTGCCTTTCTTGCAACAAAAACTACATTGGACAAACGAATCAAATTTTGAATGCTAGAATTACTGGTCATAAAAGTGACTGAAGACTCCATAAACTTTCTTGCGCACTATCTAAATATGTGGTTAACCTAGATCATAATTATATAATGAATTGTGATAATGCAAAAGTGATGAATCAAGATAAAAATTTAACAAAAAGACTGTTCTTAGAAATGGTAACAATATAAATAAGAGATCTGACATCAGTCAACTTAGTAAAATATACTCATTTCTACTAACGAAATAGTGTTTTTACATATGAACCCTAATAAAAAACCCACTGTTCAACATACAAGGATAATATCAAAATTATTCAACTTGAATGTCAGTGACAAAATTTTGTATACTTTTCATGTCGATTTTTTCCATATACATGTGAGTTTATGCCATATATATGTGAGTTTATGCCATTTTTTTATTTTAAATATTTTTTAACAATTTAAATTCTTTTAGCCTTGATAAAGATACACAAATTTGTCAAAATCTCGGATAAGTGAAGAATAGCAGACTGAATACCTGCTAATTTTTACAGAAATCATATCTATACATATATTTTTTTTTTTCAGAAATCTGGAAACAAAAATTTGCAGACTACAAAAAAAGATTTGACACCCTGGATATACTACGTGTAAATGAAGCACTGAGACCAACTCCTCTGATCAATGATGAAGTATTGGGATACTACGGAAATTTCAAGAAAGTCTGTGTAGACTAAAAAGGGGTGAACTTTCCGAATTACGTGATTTTTCATGTTTGTTACAGGTGTTTTTCTGATTAAAGACAAAATTACTGTTTTTTTCCTATTTTTTATATTTCTGAAAAGGACTGAAACACTCAGGAAGTATAATCAAAACTTTCATGGATGAAACTATTCGCCTCACTTAATTGATATTTATAACGAGTTAATTAGACAAAAAACGTTGAAACCACCATGAAACCAGAATATCGTTACTAAAAACTGCGTCATCAGTACTTTGACTCATATTTCATCAACGAAGTGGGCATCATTAGAAGTTGTCTACTAACTGCTCCCAATGATGCTAACTTTGTTGTCGAAACGCTCCTTTAGTGAAATTTGGGGAGTTTTAGTGTTTTGGTGGATTTTAAATACCATGTCAATTGAAAAACACACAAATAGAAATACCAACACTGAAGACACTCCATCATGAAATTGACAGTATCCACCAGTGATTCGAAGTGGAAATGAAATATGTTAATATGAACCTAACAAATCCAATAGATGTACAGACCATGAACGTATTGATAATTTGATATAAACTAATCATATCAATAAACAAGAAAACTCAAGAGTGCTCAAACTTTGCAGTCAGTTGCATGCTGTCTTCCATTTCTCGAATTCACCATTTTTTACTACACAAACACAACACGAAATCATGTGGTTTCCTATAAATAAACGAACAAGAGGAAGCTAAACGAATTGAGCAACTGTTAAATAATGAAATAATACAGAACAGGTCGAGTGCTTGGTCTATTCTTATACAGAGTGTCCCACGAAGATTAGGACAGGAATTCGAGAGTAGTTGAGAATTGTAATTTTGGGGTTGTAAATCAAAGCAATTGGTGTAGCTTTTTTGATATTATGTTACCCAATCAGCAATGACATCAGATTCAGAATTGTGAATAGTACAACCTGTATATTTTGGCATGTCTATGTTTCTCCCGATGAAACGATTCCAACAAACTATCACACTTGTGCTCTAAAACGATTAGTTCAAGAGCCACAGGTACTCCAATATCCTTTGTCCCACGACGTTTTCTTAATAAAATATGAATGAATAATACAATTTTGCATTGTTTTCTCGTAATCACAAAAAATATAGAACTGCCCAAATATACAAGGTGACCCTAAACCTGAATAATTTGGCAGTTGCTCGTTTCAGACGTCGTGGGACAAATGATATTGAAGTACCTGTATTTCTTGAAATAACCGTTTAAGACGACAAGTGTGATAGTTCGTTGAAATTGTTTTATCGGGAGGAACATAAACATTCCAATATATACAGGTTGTTCCATTAATTATTTCGAGTCTGATGTTACGACACCGAAACAAAAAGCTCATTAGGCAACACAATATCTGAAAAAACTGCAGCAGTTGCTTCAATTCAGAACCCCAGAATTCCAATTCTCCACTACTTTTGAGTTCAGATATATTCCCTGTCCTAATCTTTGTGGGACACCCTGTGTAAATTGTACAATTAGAAGCAGGTGAACAACTTCGAGTGGAGTATCCACAAAGATTACCGTAAATTGAATAACAAAACAATTCAAAATCGTTTTTCCATTCCAAATATTGTTGACTTACTAGATGAACTAGGTGAATCCCAATAGTATAATTTATCCGAATGCCATTCGGTTTCAATAACGCCCAATCTACATCACAGTGTATGGCAAACGAAATACTCAAAGTTCATCCCTGAAAATGAGGTTGTTTTTCTGTTGGGAAGTTACATTCATCCGTGAGGTATTGTACACTCACCGGCAAAAAAACCGACCACTTAAAAATGGCCCCAAATTCAAAGTTGGCTTCCTCGCGAACCGCTCATTTGATTTTGATGTTTTTTTTTTAAATTGTAGACTGACTCCTCAGTAACGATGTTACGTCAGAAATTTTTGTTTAGATTTTAATTTGAGCATATACGGGGTGCAAAAATGAGACAAAGTTTATTTTCCGAAACTTTGAACACCCTGTGGAGTGCAATAGCTATAGCAGCTGTTGTCGACTGAAATCACATTGAACTCTGATCATTTCTGAACATTTTATTTTTTTAATCACCACATTATCTCTGTTTTTACCGGAGATACACTTTTTGAAAGCGAACGGCTCGGAAAAAGTGTTCACAGGATAGATAGATAGATAGATTTTATTTAACCACTTTACATAAGTTATATGTTTGTAGCAAGTCAAGAATTACATATATGTCTAGACATAGAAGTTAGATGCTAACATGCGCTAAAACTACAGATCAGCTAGAACATTGAGATTAAAATCGAATTAAATTACGTATACATGTCAATAATAAAAGTTACATATACCTACATAGTATAGGTTGAAAACAAAACAGTTCCAAATGACAAAAACAAACGTATTAAAATTTACATAACCAACCGGATTAATATTACATAGGCATGTACAAAAATGTAAAATTATATATGCCTACATATAAACGAATGTGGTATATAAATGATTAGGAATTTGGGGTGAGCATCATGAGTTCATGGTTGAATGAGAGGTATTCCTCAAATGAGTAAAAGCATTGTGACAGTAAGTGATTTTTTACCCACTTTTTAAATTGAATAAAATTTAGTGATTTTATAGCAGGTGGTAAAATATTAAAAAATCTGACATTTGGAGAATTTTGCTCCGTGACACACAGTCGGAATTTAGGAATTCTGAGTTTACTTGCTGCTCTTGTAGCATGGTTGTGGACATCACCATTTTTTGAAAAAAGATCTATATTAGAAAAGGTCTGCAGTAAAGACTGATAGATAAAAATACAAGGGATTGGTAAAATGCGATATTTCTTGAATAGCGGCTGACAGTGCGCATGGTAAGTTGCACCATCTATGATTCTTAGGGCCTTCTTTTGGAGCCTAAATACTCTAATAGCGTGTGCAGCGTTACCCCATAGAATGGTACCATAGTTGAGGTGGGAATGAAAGAGAGAGTGGTAGGATGATAGTAATATTGGAATACTCAATATTTTTTTTAGTTGTCTCAATAGAAATAGTTGTGTGGAGAGTTTTCTGCATAATTGGTCAATGTGGGCCGACCATTTTAGCCTGTCGTCTAATACGATACCAAGCATATTGACTGTATTATTAGTGGTTAAGTTGTTATTTGTAGAGAAGAAATTATTTTGGGTTTTTTCTTGATTTAGTTTGAGGTTATTTGCGCTGAACCAGGTATATACTTTATTTTTTGCTTGCTCAGTAAGATTGTGTAGTGTGATAGGGTTAGAATGAGTTTCAACTAGTGTTGTGTCGTCAGCGAAGCAGATACACCCAGATGGGGCCAAGTAATGGAAAATGTCGTTGAGATAGATAATAAATAATAGTGGTCCCAGCACACTTCCCTGCGGGACTCCGTGGTTTATGTTCTGGAAATCAGAGAAATTGTTTTCGATGGCTATACATTGAATTCTGTTATCAAGATAGGATTTTATCAGTTTCAGAGGTCCCCCCGAACACCATAGAAGTTTAATTTATCGAGTAATTTATCATGCGATACGCAGTCGAACGCCTTGGATAGGTCACACAAGGTTATTTCAGTGTGTTCTCCATTCTCAAGGCCCTCGACTATTTTCGCAACAACACAGCTTACAGCCTGAATCGTGGAGCAGTTTGGCCGAAAACCAAACTGTCCTTTATTAAGAGTTTTATGTTTATTAAAAAAGAGCATCAATCGTTCCTTTAGGATTATTTCAAATATCTTGCCGATTATCGGGATTATGGAGATGGGTCTGAAGTTTGTGGCCAGATCGGGGTCTCCTTTCTTATATATTGGTAGTACCTTTGTGATTTTTAGATTGTCAGGGAAGATTCCATGGAGGAAACATAGATTGATCAGAGTAACTAGGGGTTCAATCAGCAGAGACGCTGTCCCCTTTATGATTTTACTATTTAGATAGTGTATATCAACGCAGTTTGAATTTTTTAACGTATTTATTGCAGCCTTTACCTCTTCTTGGCTTACTGGACCTAAGAAGAGTGAGTTTTTTGTTTTGGGAAGGTCATTTAAAAAATCGCTAGACGATTGATTTGTGTCAGGTAATGTTAGTATTATTTCTTCTGCAACATGAGTGAAATACTCATTGAAATCGTCAGGACTTAATTTAGTTTTTCTAGATTTCTTTTTTTTTTTTTTTTTTTTTTTTTTTCTTTTTTCTACGTGTAAATAATCAAGGCAGCATACGCAGAAACATTAACGTTAAGAGCTTATTAACGGTTTTGAAATCAAAAAATGCCTTTATCAGTGACGTATGTTGCTCGTATTGTAGCCTTAATTGAGGATGGTCGAAGTCAACGTTATGTGTCCGATACCCTTGGTATACCTCGAACAACAGTCTAGAATGCCTGTAATCGATATATGGTATCGAAGATATTCACTTAAACGCTGTTGTGCCCTACTATTATTTTGTCGTAGACGGCTTCGTATTAATGCAAGATAATGCGCGACCGCACGTGGCACGAGTAGTTAACAAATATTTGGGCTAAGTGGGCATTCGTCGCCGACCTGCTTTCCCAGACACCCTTCATAATTTGCGAATTGCACTTCAGGAAGAATTTGATGCCATTCCATAAGAATTTCTTACAAACCTTATTGATTTGATGCAACATCGACTGAATGAAGTCATTTTGGCGCGGGAAGGCCATACTAGATATTTTATCCCCTTGAAATGTGTTTATTGTTTTTTAAATTTTCATGTTTTTGTTAGTTTTCCAATTAAACTTACGTTTCGATGTTTATTTGTTGTGTTTTCACTGGTGTATCACTGTATCTCCAGTAAAAACAGAGATAATGTCGTGATTAAAAAACAAAATATCCGGCTTCAATAAGATTTCAGTTGACAACAGCTGCTATAGTTGTTGCACTCCACAGGGTGTTTCAAATTTTGGAAAAGTAACTTCGTCTCATTGATGCACCCCGAATATGTTCAAATTCAAATCTGAATAAAAATTTCTGACATGGCATCGTTACTACGGAAGTATTCTACATTTAAAAAAAAGAAACATAAAAATCAAAGGAGCGGTTCGAGAGGAAGCCAACTTTGAATTTGGGGCCAGTTTTTAGTGGCCGGTTTTTTTTGCCGGTTAGTGTGTATATTCGGAAGTGAATTCCGAGTGGTGAAAAATATTTATTTGTGGAAAAATATGTCATCATTTTAGGCTCGTCGTGAAACCAATTTAGCACCTATCATACTGACTAATTTTCAGTTTCTTTAAAAAAAGAAATTCTGAAAATTAGAAAATTCTCGAAGGTTATATTTTTTGGAAAATAAGTAACATTTATAGGAAACTTTTCAAGGATATCTTTGTTGGAGCTGATCAAATAATGTGAAGGTGACAAAGTCATTTGTGAAATAGATATCGACGCGCTCACTTTGAAGGTCAAATTCTTATGGTTATGATTGATACTAAAACTAAAGAGATTGCATAAATGGATTTTATGATTAGGAAAAGATCAAGGAAATCAACAATATTGCAACTTGTTTACAAGAAGAAGTAATCGTCTACGCATTCCACCACATAAGAGAAGGGTCTGTACTATAAGTTTATTAAAATATGTAATGCATCTTCAAACGAACTCTGACTGCAACTCCCTTTTATTCATTACTCGAATTTTTTAATGCCTGTAAAATGTAATGTATGTACTGTTTATATATTTTTAACTTTTTCTCATACTGTCAAATTAACGTAAAATCGAATTGTTTTTATTCATACACTTTTTGCAAACAACTGTTTAGTAAATAGCTGTGTGTATATTTATGTGTATTATTATAACTGTATATGACGATTCTGATGTTTCATAGGAAATTCATAGCAATAAAAATTATGACTTTTTTTATTTTTTTATTAGTGTAACAATTTTCAACCACTGTGCTCTCAAACTTAGAGTTAAAACTTTGTTTTTCATCTATTCAAATTCAAATTCTTTATTTTCCTTAAAATGACAAAAACAGGTTTTGTATAGGAATAGTCATAAAAATAAAATCAAAGGACGAAACAATGTAAAGACTAAAAACTCAAAAAAAAGTACAATAAAATTCACAAACACTTTAAAATTACTAGGTACTCATTTTATGCTAAAATATTCATTTAGTGTATAAAAACATTTATTAGATAAAAACAATTTCAAAGTCTTCTTGAAGTCTGTCAGTTTATTGACAGGTTTTATATAACTTGGCAAACTATTGAATACTCTAGGGCCCATGAAATCTGGAGAATTTTGAGTTGTTTTGAACTTGGCAGCAGAAGTATGTATAAATTCCTTTTTCCTGGTATCAATATTGTGAATATCTTTATTGAGTTTGAAATCGCTTTTATTGAGAAAGATATAGATAGCTAACTCATATATGTATAGGCTAACAAGGCTAACAAAGCTAACAAAGCCTTCCATAACAGGTAGTGGTCAGAATTATATTATGGAGTATAGTATATTAGAAAAAACTACCTATATATATATATATATATATATATATATATTATACATTATCCATACGTGGTTTTCTATTTTAAAAAAATCTTCAAGATGGCGCTCAGCCGCCATTTTCAAACTTTTAGCTGTGATTCTTTCATTTAAAAGTAGGTTTTTATCTGTTTTAAACTGGTTGGAGAAGTAATTAAATTATATAAATTCAACACTGGAGGATAAGGAAATTACCTAGGTTGTCAAAATTATAAATTCAAGAGAGGAGACCTACCTTAATCGGGTTGATCATTGAGGGTTCGATATTTCGGGTTTTAATTGATTTATGAATTTCCATGGCTTACAACAAATTCATTGTCTTCCCTTTATTACATGTGTGTAGGATTTTGAAATTATTTTTACTTATCTTGTGTTTGGATTGTTGCAGATGTGCGTACTTTGTAGATTTTTGTCCAAACAGAGCATTCCCCACATTCTATTCTAGTATACCTACCTGATTTTTTCATTCTATCTCGTTTGGGTTTTGCATTGAACAGAATTCTGCCTAAATTATTATTACTAATGGAAGCTGCTGTTACTTTGTATATAGAAAAGTTATATTGAAAGTTTTCCGAGAGTTTCCATGAGTAATTGATTCTACTATATTTACATGTATTGTTTTCTCTGATATTTGGGTATAATTCACTAATAACACTTTTATGAGGTTTACTTGATATTATTTTCTCTATAAAAGAAACTGGTACCTGATGGTCCCTGAGTGAAACAAAAGTGATTTCATTCATTTCATGAAAGTGATCATGAATTTCCACAAAATAAACAAGTCATCAAATACACAAATTTAAGAGTCATTAAACTTATTGTCCTCGTCCATTCAGACCTTCTTTTGACCAATTATGAGAAGTCTATTTCTGTGAACCTTTATTCACTTTTTTGATAAAAAAATCATAACAACAATTCATAGTCTTAAAGTTACAATAAAACTGCTAATCTCTGATTGGCATATTTCTCATTTTTCTAGGATCAACCAGTTCCCTTATCAAATGGTCGTCGAAGAAAGCTTGTAAGGGCCTCTGCATTTTATTTTCCCAAAAATTATCGTCTCTTTCAATTTCAGTGATTTTGATACCCTTGAAAGTCCAAACCCCAAAGATACACTTTTTATATCCTGCTACATGCAACTGGCCTTGTATTTGATAATACCATTTGTGACTCGTATTGACGGCTCCTGTTTTTTTTCTCCAAAAGGTTATCCTCTTTTTTTTAACGCATATTTTGCGAGGACTTGTGTACCTCTCTTCAATTTTTTTTGTAAACGCAGGCATTCTACCTGTTAGTGACTGCGATAAAGTAGATACAAAATGTTTTGTATTCCATTCCAAAGCAGAAGCTTAACATGTGTAGCAAGATATTTGACTGGAATCATCATGGTTTCGTATAAAGCTGAAAGAAACCAATACTTCAGCATACAATTTTTCAATCAAAATCTTTCAATTAATATTTTATCTCATTTTGATTATCTGAGATATAAAAGGACTTCACTCACTTGTAAGCTTCATATCAGTTATTATTGAGCTTCCATTCGACTTTTCTTTGCAGAAGTATGGTGAACAATTATTGTGTTCTCCTAAAATATGACTAGGCCCATTCATTATGTCTTTTCTCAATTTATCAATTTTTTCATATAGAGGTGCTTTTTCTCTTGACCTATATTCGATAGCCTTTGTTACTGACGACCTGAACCGCAGAAGATTATCCTAAAATTATTTAGTGTCATTATACGAGAATATTGTGAATATTTACAAATTCTAGGGAATATTTCATGTAGATTTTTTATAAATTAATCGCTTAACTGACCTTAATTTTTTTCTCAAAACTGCTGGGCCAGCATGTTTGTTCTTACAAATATCTGCCAACTTATTGATATAATTCCTTAGGAGATGGTTTCTACATTCAATTTTCTCCACTTTTATGTTGAATTTTGCATAAGGGTCGCGTTCCAATAATTTTTGATAACAGGAACTGTCTCCATCCACAATCATCGTTTTGAAAATTATTCCGTGCTTTTCTAAACTTTGTTGAAATGCCGTGACAATTATGTCTGATTCCATGGCACTTGAAGACAACATCCAATTTTTGAAACAGCTATGGGGCTTTGGCTGACTTCCGTTATTTTCATGTTTTTTACACATGACGCAATATTTATTCCTAAAACCCATGCTGATAACTTTATTTGTTTTTGCACCAATCACCACACCACATCCAGACAATGATGTATAGTTCCTTTTATAAGACCTTTTAGCCCAACATCCATCGCATTCAACGGTTATAAATGGAATCCTGTTTATAACATTTCCAGAATCAATAGCAATTTTTTTCTTCTTCTATTGCTTCATTCATTGCTTCTTCTATTGCTTCATTCATTGCTTCTTCTGATTTTTCCTCTATCTTATCACAAATCTTATTGTGAAATTTATCGTATGTTCCATGGGATCCATAAGGAATTTCTAATGATGCTGCGATCTTTTCAAGATGTTTGTATCCCAATCCTATTGACATGATTCCCAAAACGGCTTGTTGGTTCACTCCTTCAGGATCATAATTGGTTATTATGCTGTAATATTTTTTGCACAAATTACATTTAATTTTTAAAGTTGAAGCGAATCCAGAACGACGTTCATCAATGACAGTAATATTTTGTAAAGTGCACTCTGGTACCGGGGTCGTGATTTTCGGAAAGCGTAATCATTTTCAATGAATTCAAGAAATGATCGACATCTACAATTCTTTTTCCAACCAAACTAATTTCTTTCTCAACAGTATCTTTAAATTTTCTCTTTTTATTCTCATTAGTTTTATCAGCATGGCTCGAAATACTGTCAGTGGTTGTAGCATTCATTCGAGTTTTAGTAACTTCACCAGCATTTGAATCTGATGGTAAAATCTCACTGGTTTGGCTTTTTGATTGATTCGCGGATATATTTTGTATATTCGAATCGTTATTCTCATTAATTTCCAAAATTATTGGTAACTTATTCCGTACGTTGTTTGTTTTGGACCTGAAATAATAAACAATAAAGAATATTTATGGAATATTTTTGTGGACGAAATAGAGCAAGAACCCAGGGCTCCCATAAAATGTATGGGAGTAGATAGTGTTAGTAGGTACTTTGAGTGTATGCTTAAGAGGGGTTTAACCTTATTAGTGACTATTAGTAAAACATGGAACGGAAGAAAATGAAATACTCGGAGCTCGCTGAATAAACTCGATATTTTTTTTCATCATCCGATTTTCGAATGTTGGGTATAGGCATCTCACGAAGTACTTTTTCAAATAAAAAAAAGAAAAACGTTGAAAAAATTGGCAGAACATTGACCAGATTCACTAACTTTTATCTCAGGATCTGTTCTTTTTTTCGAAAAAGTACTTCGTGAAATGCCTCACTTATACATTTATCTATGTTAAAAAAAAAATTGGAATGATCTATTCAAAATTACATCGTAAAAGCGTTTTCTATTGAACCCCTGCAGACTCAATTTTCGAGCATTTATCTTCACTGATTCGAGCGCCCTCACATAACTATGCTCTTTTACATGGATACTATGGATAACTGAATGAATTGTAGATTCATTCATGAGTAGAGAAATTATTCTGAAGCTATTTCGGAAATTTTAGCTCTGGAGATAAAACAATAGAAGTTGTAAATGGGTTTATTGAAGTTGCAAATATGCCAAATTAGGTAGCCTATATAAGAATAATGAAGTTATATATTATCAAATTGTAATTCTTATATATGTCATAATTCAATTTAACTTGAACATTTGCTTCCTGGAAATGGACAAATAATAAGTATTAAGGAGCAGATACGATTTGTTGATAGATCGTGATTACGTTCCAGGTCACTCACACAATTAGTTACTGAGAACTGGATATGTTTGCAATTTGCAAGGGGCTGGCGAGCGACTGGCGGCAAGTCACAAAGGGACCAATTATCCCGAAATGAGTGTCACAGAGAAGGGAGGAGGCTACCGTTAGAGTTTAGTTTGCTCTTGTATTGTGATAGTGACACTTATTGTATTTTTCAATATTTGTTAATCAAGCAACATTATGCCAAATTCGAATTATCGAACTGGTGATAAATACCGTGAACGACTCTTTTTAAGAAAATTATCAGTTGTAATACCACAAGAGAGTGAGAATAAAGTGAAAATAATTAGACAGATTTTTCGAAAACTTGTTGCCAGGCAATAGACACGAGAGCCCGAAGGGCTCGAGTGGCTATTGCCAAATGGCAACAATTTTGAGAATCCATTGTTTTTTATCTATTTGATGTTCCACATTTATTAAAATCAACAAGGAATAACTTTTTCTCTTATAACTTTCATCTCGTTGATGGTGTTACGCGTAAATCATATTTAGAAACGATGTATACCCTTGATAAGGCAAAACAGTATATGTTGGCGCCTAGGCTACGTGATGAACACCTAAATCCAAACAATTAAAAAAAAATGAAGGTGAAATTAGCTTCTCAAGTATTCAGTCACTCTGTGGCCGTTGCTATGCACACTTATATTGACTTTGAAAAAATACCGGAAGAAGCCAAAGTAACTGCTAACTTTATTGAAGACATGAACAAATTGTTTGATATATTAAATTCAAGCAACTTGGAAACATGCCACGCTTTTATGGGAACCACAGCGCAATTTGAATTTTTAAATAAAATGGACACACTTTTTTCAATATTGAAAGTTTCAGGTAAGGCAGGAAAGAATGTAACAAATTCTCTTAAATTTATTTTCGGTTGGAGGCTTACTATTTCCTCAGTTTTACAATTATGGAAAATTTTGAAAATAAAAATTATAAATTTTTATTGACCCGTAATTTGAATCAGGATTGTCTTGAGAATTACTTTGGTCAAATCAGAAACGCTTGTGGAAACGCTAGAAATCCCACTGCCATTCAGTTCACTAGAGCATTTAAAAAACTATTTGCTATAGGGTGTTTTCATGAGGCAGAAGGAATTGTATGAAAGATAGTAGCGATATTTTGTTCACTATAACATCGGACTCGTTTAAAAAAATCGAATGTTTTCAGGAAATAAATACGAAAATATATCGCCAATCTTGAAATTAGTGTCAACCGATTACAGGAATTTGATATCAGAGGAAGGCAATGGTGTATGTTGGTGGATATTTTTTACGTAAATGTCTCTTCACACATTCTTGTGATATTTGTTTACAATATTGTTCAATGTCCCAAAGAGACAAGTCCACGATATTATGTGAGCTAAAAGCTTACAACGCTAGCGGTGAGTTATTTGGTGGCTTAACAGTCCCCACAAATGAATTTTCACAATACCTAATAGGCTTAGAAAATATATTTGTTGCAAATTTCAATATTAATTGTATTCAACATGGTGTAGGACAGATATTTTTAAACGAATATTCTAATGTAAAATTTTCTCACCCATGTAGTAATTTTCTTCATGATTATTTGGTTTCTTTATATACTAGAGTGCGAATATATTACACATTAAAATTCGCGAACAGGCAAATAAGATCCCAATGTTCAAATAAAGGAAATCCAAAATTACAAATTTTTCAAAACTTGTAAATATTTGGAAAATGTAAATATATTTAGGTAAAAAATTTATGTATATTACTGAAAACGTCATTTGTATTTACTCATTTTGTATTTTCTGTGGGACCTCTTTTTGAGTATCCCATATTTTTACCTGTCTGCAATTGAAGACATGTAATATCAGATATTTTCTGTTAGGTATAACAAAAAAAGATTTTTCAATTTTTCTCAATAGAATTTCATATACAGGGCCCTGCAACTGCGCTCCGGTGGTCCATAGCTTCTATACAGCGCAACTTAAGAATTTCTTTCGAAGGCAAGCATGTTTCCTTCCTGAAAGAGTTTCTTTAGAAAATATTCCGAAGTATACAAGGTTACCCTGAAAAGTGCACCACACCAAAGTCATGTTTTTTGTAATGGAACACCCTATATTTCTTCACATGGTTGAATAGAGATTACTTTGGCCATTCAAAAAATATATGGTCATGTATGTTCATCAACGTTATTTCCGGAGATATATCGATATTACTTCAAAAAACATAAGTTTTTCAACACTCTGTAACTCCTCGTGGAAAAATAATTCTAAAAACATATGGGAGGCAAAATGACTCAAATATGGTCTAGTTTCTGTAACATGACACACAGTTGAAATTTCATTACTTTTTGTGTACCGAATAAATCGAAACGCAAATTGAAAGATATCTTGTTTTTTTTTTCAATTGGAAACCCATTCATTCAAGTTCAGTATTGTTGAGGCCATAAAATTTCCTTTCGAATGATATATCACACTTGGTATTTACTTAACTTTGTAAATAACGTAAATTTCCAATTGAAAAAAAAACAAGATATCTTTCAATTTGCGTTTCGATCTATCCGGTAAACAAAAAGAAATGAAATATCAACTGTGTGGCATGTTACAGAAACTAGACTATATTGGAGTCATTTTGCCTCCAATAAGTTTTCAGAGTTATTTTTCTACGAGGAGTTACAGTGTTGAATGCCTTACGTTTTTTGAAGTAATATCGATATATCTCCGCTAATAACGTTGATGAACATACATGATTTCATATTTTTTGAATGGTCAAAATACTCTCTATTCAACCATGTTATGAAATATATTCCATTACAAAAAATATAAGTTTGGTTTGGTGCACTTTTCTGGGTCACCGTGTATACTTCGTAATATTTTTCGAACATACTCTCTCAAGAAGGAAACATGCTTGCATTCGAAAGACATTTTTAAGTTGCGCCGTTTAGAAGCTATGGACCACCGGAGCGCAGTTGCAGGACCCTGTATAATCGTATAAAATCTGACTCATTTCAATTAAAGATCAAACAAAAGCCAATATTTATACAAAAATATAACCATCAAATATAATGGATACTCAACGCCCGACCCTCGTAGACATACTTTCCAGTAAACATATTGTTCACACTGTAGACTGACCCTCGTATCAGAGGTTTCTGCAGGTGTCCGTATGATTTACGACCGTTCACAAAAAGAGCGGCATTTTTCGACCACATCAAAGGAGTTACCAGACTTATTAGTAAATCTATCGACGATGGCCGAGTTGTAAGAATAAAATGTAATACGAGCAGCTTCGTAGGAATATGCGGATGGCGCTTTCAAGGCCAATTTTACTATAACGTAAATGGGCAATGAGCTGGAGTGAGAAGCTATTAGATTTCTTTTAATATTGGACTCCGCCTCCCTCACTCGAGATTCCTACTTCCCCCTTTACACCGCAAATTTACTTTGACCTTTTTCAGAAGGTAAACCTCTTCTTAAGTGAGCTCGCCTCAGTTGCTAGGGATTAGCCAATGAAATTTGTAGTTCCTTAGCAAGTGAGCTCAGTTCAGTTGAACTTTTGATGAGCATGAATTATACACACCACCCTTAAAGTACATACTAAAACTACCTAATCCTATACATTTTGTTAATGACAAAATAAGTAACGCCTGGGGGCCCTAGGATCTTGGACGAAAAGGACATGAAATATTTTTATTTGGAGATATGAGTGGAAACTAAATAATTAAAATTAACTACAATCTGAATGAAAATGCGACTTTTCATTTTCAGATATTTTTCTTTTAAGTCAGGGTCTTTTCACAATATCTATCAGTGAAGAAACAACATTTTCTTCTTCTGAAGCTCACGATAGAATTCTAGTTTCGGTTCGAAAAAATATTCTGAAATGATTTTATTTTGAATTTGTTATCAAAACTTTTACTTACCTGCTTTTCGATAGCCTAGCAATTCTTGTTTTTATACTAATGCGTCTTATACTTAAACTCATTCTCTTTTTAGGACCACTGTTTCTCCAAGAACCTTTTCTTTCCTCATTCATATTGAACAATAACCTATTGCCTAGGTATGTCTGTTAAAAACCAAACACTACACACAACCTAAATTTTACGAACTGAATCCAACCAAAATTGAACAACAATAAAATACAACCGCAAACCTACAAACACATAAATGCGGACGGACCACCACTGCCCGTGCCACAGAATATATACCCGCCAATAGCATATATCTATTAACTACGAATATGGATAATAAAGAAAGCCTATGTGATGCCAAAAGAAATGAGCATCGACTTCGAATTGGACGCTACTGAATTAATGCGCTTGCGCCAGACATTCCTATTCAGAGACACGATTTTGCTTTTTCATCTCTTTCTAGCGTGCATGGTTCGGCAGCAAAAATTATCGAAGATATGAGAAGCATATCTTATGTGGTGCTGATTCGGCAAATTCCAACATAACCTCATAATCTGGATAAGGTTACAGAGAGCAAGTGTAGATTGTGCTAATTTTAAGAGAGCGGCACTATATGGGTTTTATTACTGAGAATATTACACATTTTATAAATTTCTTTAAGATCGCCGCGTTTTACTTCGAGTTCGTGTTCAGGAGGCAAAAAATACATCACAACTAGCATTGTTTACTAGCAAACTATTTTTCTCGGCGGTTATGAGGCCGATGTGGAACGAGATTTATTACCTTTTCAAACAATTGTCCGTCACATTCCCAATCCATATTTCTTCAAGTTTAATGAGTTTTCATCCGTTTTTGGCAGAAAATTGATTGATGAAACTCTTGTAGCAGGTAACAAACAGACATTTTATTATTAGAGTTACAAATGGATCAATTAATCGTTTTTTTAATGACACGAAGTTTAATTGACCGTCTTGCATAATTCTCATTCTTCATTTATCCACATTATAGAAAAATGTTAGCCCATTTTCAATATGGGATGGTTGAAAATGTCAAAAGAAGCATAATCTTAAAAATGTATGACATTTCTCGTGATTCAGAATTCGGCATGCGCAATAGTTTCCCAGCGTCAGTTTGAGAAAAGGTAAGATATATATTTTTGGCTTCAATTTGATTACATTGCGTCTTATGGAGTGTTATCAATATTTGTAGTTAATAGATATATGGCCAATAGTCGTCTCATACAAGCTCCGCCTTTTCCGTTCCTCCCGCCTGACCCTTTTACCACTGAGAAACAGTTCGTCGACGGCCTGACAGTGTTAGGTCAGCGACTCTATATCAGCGGTGAACAGGTCGACTACTTGTTTGCGACTGCAGCTACTTCATCAGAATTCATTGCATTAGTCAAGTTTTGAGTGCTGGATGAAGCAGAGTGAGTATTCAACACTGTTTCATCTGTCGTACGAGTAATTTTTATTGATTTCTGGTACGGTGCATAACAAAATACGACTAAGTCAACATCATTTTAGAATTGTGCCTAAATATATGTCAAAAGCGGAAGTTGAATATATTACATCAAATGGCGCCATTTATACAACAAAGTTAAGTTTATGCTAAAAACCTTTGTTTGCCGTTATGTTTATGATAATGCTTGTGCTAAAGTTGACTAATTCGAGTTTAGAATTCGTTTTGGCACCAGCCTATGAAATGACAACAAGTTTGAGAAAAAATCTGAAGAATCATTTTCTACTCCATCAAACTCTCATGTGGTATTCGATAGATTATTTTTGATGAATCAATCATAGACACATTCTCATGAGGTGCATTTAGTCAACACAAACGTAACTTTAGCACAAGCACTGACATTAACACAACCTTGACAATAAGTTTGTATGAGACCTAATATTATACGAGTTTTAGATTCAGGCATACATTTAAGAATGATAGGTACATTTTAAGACACGAAACTTTAGGTACACGTGGATTATGGACAATATTTTTATCGTAAAAGTAAGATTCTTATAAGGTTGGGATTTTCAAAGTGACATGTTTTTAGCATAAACTTAATATTGTTGTATAAATGGTGCCATTTGATTTAATAGATTCAACTTTCGTTTTTAACATATATTCAAGCACAATTTTGAAATGATGTTGACAAATGCACCTTTAAACCGATTTCGATTAATTTTTCACTTTTCAGGCAAATTCATGACAGACGTCAAATGAAAGACCAAACTTCTACTTTCAATTTTGCTTTTACCTTTTCTTTAACTCTAAGCAGTGAAATCGACAGTTAATACACCGCTCTTAAAAAAGTGACGCAAGCGCCCCGTTGATTGATTTAGTGTATTTTAGTTTGAAACATTTCAAGCAGAACGTAAAAATCATTCTACTTTGACGATTCCTTAAAGCAAAAGTTGAATCCTACGAAATATTGTTATGTTAAAGGTAAAGGTTAAAGTATGATGTATGAACGCTACTACCAAAACCCAGTGTGTCAACTTTCTTGAAGTCAAGGTAAAGAATCAGGTAAAAGTGAAAGTTTGGTATATAAACCAGCCATTACAGTTATAGCACAATAAAAAAGAAGTTTTGTGAAAGTTTGCATTGTTTTGCCATTTCTTTCTGATAAAATGTTCGGCCAAAAACTGGTAATCGAGAAACATCATAATCAATTCTCTGATTTTAATTAACATGCTTTTTCTTTGTGTCAGCTATTATCGGGCTCATTAATGAGTACTGCAAAAAGAAATTACCTTGACATTAATTATAACATCAAAGTATTTTTGCAGTTGTATTATTCCAGTCAACAAGATAAACACTGAAATTAATTCACAAGAAACGATTGAGTAAGCGCGATTGCAGGTCAAGAAGAGACAAACTCTCTATGTTGTTATTATTCATCAATTTTGTTTGGGTTGTCTGGTAAATGATAATTATCTAAATATAGAAACCATCATGTTCTTGGTACAGCAAGAACTTGTTGATGTCATGAATAATAAATAGATAAATAAACTTTATTGTCTAAATGAAAACATTTGTCGACAAAGTCATAGTATTACACAGGAAATTTCCCTCACGTGTAAAAACGTCCATAAGAGGAATGCAATTACCGCTGGCTCACAGCGATAATTGCACTGTAGTGACGCGTTTCGCGTCACAGCAGTGCAATTATCGCATTAGATGTCAATTCAAGTGAAGTCGCGCGATTTTAATGTCAGAAGTGAGACTTCAAATGTGTCATCTACCTACAACTGTTCATATCGCGATTGAAATTTCCTACCGAATACCACTCGTGCATTGAAAATTAACCAGATAATTCTGAAAAAAACGTGTTTTTTTTATAAAAAACCACACTCGGTTATTTTTTTCGTTGTTTCAAAAAATTGCCCTCCTCCTTAATTTATGCTTTGAAACAACGAAAAAAATAAACTCGTGCAGTTTTTAAAAAAACACGTTTTTTTTCAGAATTATCAGTAATTTTCAATGCACTTGTGGTATTACCTCCGGAAATTTCCCTCACATGTAAAAACGTCCATAAGAGGAATGCAATTACCGCTGGCTCACAGCGATAATTGCACTGCTGTGACGCGAAACGCGTCACTACAGTGCAATTATCGCATTAGATGTCAATTCAAGTGAAGTCGCGCGATTTTAATGTCAGAAGTGAGACTTCAAATGTGTCATCTACCTACAAGTGAAGAGTGAGGTGTGAAATTTCCTACCGAATACCACTCGTGCATTGAAAATTAACCAGATAATTCTGAAAAAAACCTGTTTTTCTTATAAAAAACCACACTCGGTTATTTTTTTCGTTGTTTCAAAAAATTGCCATCCTCCTTCGGAGTCGGGCAATTTATGCTTTGAAACAACGAAAAAAATAAACTCGTGCAGTTTTAAAAAAAAACACGTTTTTTTTCAGAATTATCGGTAATTTTCAATGCACTTGTGGTATTACCCCCGGAAATTTCCCTCACGTGTAAAAACGTCCATAAGAGGAATGCAATTACCGCTGGCTCACAGCGATAATTGCACTGTAGTGACGCGTTTCGCTTCACGGCAGTGCAATTATCGCATTAGATGTCAATTCAAGTGAAGTCGCGCGATTTTAATGTCAGAAGTGAGACTTCAAATGTGTCATCTACCTACAAGTGAAGAGTGAGGTGTGAAATTTCCTACCGAATACCACTCGTGCATTGAAAATTAACCAGATAATTCTGAAAAAAACCTGTTTTTTTTATAAAAACCGCACTCGGTTATTTTTTTCGTTGTTTCAAAAAATTGCCCTCCTCCTTCGTAGTCGGGCAATTTATGCTTTGAAACAACGAAAAAAATAAACTCGTGCAGTTTTTAAAAAAACACGTTTTTTTCAGAATTATCGGTAATTTTCAATGCACTTGTGGTATTACCACCGGAAATTTCCCTCACGTGTAAAAACGTCCATAAGAGGAATGCAATTACCGCTGGCTCACAGCGATAATTGCACTGTAGTGACGCGTTTCGCGTCACGGCAGTGCAATTATCGCATTAGATGTCAATTCAAGTGAAGTCGCGCGATTTTAATGTCAGAAGTGAGACTTCAAATGTGTCATCTACCTACAAGTGAAGAGTGAGGTGTGAAATTTCCTACCGAATACCACTCGTGCATTGAAAATTAACCAGATAATTCTGAAAAAAACCTGTTTTTTTTTATAAAAAACCGCACTCGGTTATTTTTTTCGTTGTTTCAAAAAATTGCCCTCCTACTTCGGAGTCGGGCAATTTATGCTTTGAAACAACGAAAAAAATAAACTCGTGCAGTTTTAAAAAAAAAACACGTTTTTTTCAGAATTATCGGTAATTTTCAATGCACTTGTGGTATTACCCCCGGTAATTCTTAGTATATTAGCCTAAGGAGAAAATCTCCCATAAAGATAAAACTATTTGAAATTCCAAAGTTACAAAAAGGACATAAAACAAATTAACATGTAAAATATATTATAATATCACAATATTATTGAATATTGAATATTAAGTTTAAAATATAGAACAACTAGAATGCATATGCAAGATACTCCTCTAAATTATGAAAGCATTTTCCGATCAGAAGTATTTTAACTGATTTTCGAAAATACTTCCAGCCGTATGCATAGTCAATCGCCAGCGAGTCGCCAGAGTTTCGCCGTTCTCTACACAAGGATTATAATGCACAGTCGAGCTCCAAAAAAGTAACAACTACGCGATAAGTCACATTTTGGCGAAACGCTGGCGATGTACCACTTTTTTGGAGCTCGACTGTGCATTGTAGTTGTAGTTGTAGCGAGCGGCGAAACCCTGGCGAGTCGCTGGAAATGACTATGCATACGGCTGTTAATGTCGCTAATGTCTCTGATTTGATAAGGTATATGATTGTAAATTTGCTTGCTTCTGTAAATCAAAGACTGTTTCGTAAGCAATTCTACTACATTCTGTCATCTAAATGTTCGAACTATCTTGGGTGGTTTCAATATACTAAAAACCTATATTTTGGATAGTTCTTCACACTTTTTTGCAGTGTCCGAAACGTGGTTAACTGACAATATTGATTCTGATGTTATCGCGAATCCTGGTTATTCATTCGTGAGGGCCGACCGGATCGGCAGAGGCGGTGGCTTGGGAATATATGTAAAGGCTGAATACACATATAAAATCATTTGTACAGAAATATGCGACTCGCTGGAACAATTATGGATTTCATTGAAAATTAAGAATAAAACAATAATTTTATGAGTAGCAAATCGACCCCCAAATGCGTATGTTCCCACAGCACTAGAAATACTCGAAGCGAATTTCGCAACTTTTCTAACATCCAGTGACACTCTAGTCATTGCAGCTGATTTCAATATCAATTTACTCTCAACTAGTGCATCTGTCCAATTATTCAATGAATTTTTACAAAGTTATGATCTTTCTAAAATAGTGACGGAACCTACAAGAGTAACATCTCATTCACAAACTCTTATCGATATAATCATCACCAGCAACCCAGAATTCATCATCAAAAGTGAAGTATTCGACCTCCCGGTAATTTCCGATCACTTTGCAACACTTTGCATTATGAAATTTCCAGAACTGAAACCGGAAACCCGCTACATAAGTTTCATAGACTACAAAAATTTTACACTACCACCATTCCTTGCTGACTTGGAAACAGTTCCTTGGGATACAATATACACTTCTCAGAATGTTGATGAACAGGTAGAATTTTGCAATCGAGAGTTAATCAATTTACTAGATGCACATGTACCATTTCGTAAAGTGAAAGTGAACAAACTCTACTCACCTTGGTTTACTAACAATATAAAACTGATGACAACTACGCGATAAAGCCGTTGCGTAGAACGAAGCTAGGAAGAGATTGGGATTCATACAAAGACTAACGTAATTATGTAACAGGTGCTATAAAACGTGAAAAACGCGCATACATGGAGCATGTTATGAGGAACAAAAATAGCAGAGACATCTGGAACACTTTGAATCTGATCACAAACAAAAAAATTAATTCTTCCATCCCCCCTAATTTATCTGACGTTGACTCTATAACACAAATTTCAACTATGTCTCTGATGCGGCTCAGTTACAGCCATATTTGATACTAAATAAGTATAACGAATTGAGTAAAGAAAATGACAAATTGGCTTTCAAAACAGTTAACACTTTCGAGGTGCTCGAAGCTTTGAACAGCATAAAAATATATTGTATTTGTTCGGATGGTGTTTCGCTTATTTCTTTGAAATTAGTTAGTGAGTCTTTAGCCGAGTTTCATTGACCATTAGAGTTTACATCTACTAGTAGAAGAAGAAGAGTATCATAAAAACGGAATTTCGGGGTTTCCAATAAAAGTCAGATAATTCTAAAATATCCTAAATATATGTAAAAAGTTTGAAACTCATAGTTTTTATTATTATAAATGATACATTCAATATGAATAATTTGCTTTCATTAACAACTGCCACATCCGAAATACACAATGGAAGAAGGCGCGAGTAGTATTATATATCTATTCGAGGATTAGATCTAGACGGGAATATTTCAAGTGCAATAAACTTATCATATATGCGAATTCCTTGAATAATTTCCACTCAGAAAACTTTTTCAGAATGTAAAAATCATTATGAAGAAGTGATTCCTAAACCTTCACACCTTCCACTTTCGAGGCAGCTTTGAGTGAAGTAGCAAATAAGCCGGAATTATCTTTAAAAAATGATAGCATATTTGTAGGTTGGGAACAAATAGAGACTGAAAAATATTTCTTTCACATTTATCTGGACAATTTTCTCAATTCATCATACATAAATCGATTTGACACAATGTTTCTAAATCATCCCACTGATGTTTTTGAACTTTCGCTACTTTCAGGGTCATTGCATCTTCTTTTTTGGTATCCATTTGTATATTTGTTTAGGATATGATTTTAAAAAGAAGGTTTAACAGAGGTTTTCAATGAATTGAGAATCAATGTGAACCCACCTTCTTCATTATATCAATAAAAGTCGTTGTACGACCTATACGTATTTGAACATTTCCATCTATAACTTTACTCACGTCCATAACACTCATTCATTTTAACTAGAGGCTGTTCACTTCCAGAATCGTTTTAATGTGTGTAAATGAAGTTTTTTGAGCTTCAGAATAAAACCAAACTGAAATGTACAGAAATTTAAGTCCACAATATGTTTCAAACTACTGTCAATGTCAACAGTGTCAATTTCTGCTACGATTTAGGAATTTTCATTTTTCAACCAATTATCTACTTTTGCTACCCAAAAATTTGATCGTAGCGAAAGTAGAGAAAGTAGATATATTTGGTGTCAAAAAACAGATTTGTCAAAATCTACTTTTACGAGAAGAGCATTTCTGCCTACAATAAAACGCACCATTTAATAAGCTATATTACGTTTGTTGTAAATACCGCTATTACTACCAATTTCTTCCCGTCATCTTGGAAGCACACAAATATAACACCAATTCCTAAAATATCTTCTCCCACTGAGTTTGGACACCTGAGACCGATAAGCATCCTACCAACTATGTTAAAAGTGCTGGAAATTATAATGAAAAATCAAATCTCCAAGTTAGTTTTTGGTAGAGGTATAATCCCTGATATCCAATCAGGTCTCAGGGAACAATACAGTACAACCACAACGTTACTGAACTTAGGCGATGAAATTTTCAAATCCTTGGATAATAGTCGGTTGGGGTTTTTAATTTTGTTGGATTACAGTAAGGCCTTCGACACTCTGAATTACAAATTATTATGCACTAAACTTCGCTTTTTTGGCTTCGAGGGAAACGCTGTAGAATTTATCAGAAATTATCTATCTCAACGGACTCAACGTGTGAAATTGGATAATAAAGTGTCGAATGCCCTACCAGTTAACTTCGGAGTGCCACAAGGTTCGATATTGGGACCATTACTATTCTCTCTCTCTCTCTCTCTCTCTATATATATATATATATATATATATATATATATATCAGATTTCCACGAATTCATAAAACAAAACTTTGCAATATTTTTCATTACGCAGATGATACTTGACTTTGAGTATGAAGATGCAAACATTTGTTTTACACAAATAAATGATGATTTGAGAAATATTTTCAATATATCGTACGCGCACAATTTGAAATTGAATGCTGCCAAATCATCAGTCATGTTATTCGGCAACCGGAGCAAAAGAGCTTTAGTTGAACAAAACTTTGTTATATCAATTGATCGGGACATCATACCTATAACCGCGGAATGCAAAAATTTGGGAGTGTGGTTTCATTCTGACCTCAGATTCTCCAGACATATGCAAATGTTATGTGGTACTTCCTACGGTACACTGAAACAACTGTTTCCTCACAGACACGTTCTTTCCCTGCGACTCAAAGTTAAATTGTGCGAAAACTTAATATTTTTGAAATTGTCCTATTGTGACCAGCTTTACGGATCCGCAATATTGAACTCCAATCTGAGATAGAGGCAATTGATTCAAAACTCTTGTGCTCGCTTTTGTAGTGGTCTGAGAAAATACGATAGAATTTTTAATAAAATATTAGAATTAGTTTGGTTAAAAATTGATAAAATATTCAAACTTCATACTCTCACTCTCACACATAAAATTATCATAAGTCAGAAACCATCATATCTATATAGTAAACTCCGATTTTTGAAAAATAATAATGTTAATGCCAGAAAAAAAAATACTTTACCTATTCCCAAACACCGCACCTCATTCTATAAACGAAGCTTCATTTATTCTGCTTGCAAACTTTACAATGGTACTCCAGTCCATTTTAGGGACTATTTAATCATCAACTTCAAGAGAAGACTTACAGCTTCTCTTCTGTCTGAAATCTAAGTCACTTAACCTCACACGGACCTGCTATCCTTATGTATGTATGTGCATTCATTACTCTCTCAATACTTGATACTATGATTTTCTAACTGTATTTTTAATTTAGTTGCATATTTTCTATCTTCGTAAACTCGAACTTGTCTAGAGAACCTATTATTGTTTTTTTTTTGTAATTATTGGTAAAGTTGAAAAACAGCTTGAAGCTGACACTTCACCATTTCATATCATATGAATAAAGGCGATTTATTATTATTATTATTAAGAGGGAGGGTAAGTTTTTTTTTCCTGACGTGTAAATCGCTTCGTGTTTGAGTTTATGAATTTTTCCCTGTATTTGTGCATCAAGCAAGCTGTCTCTAAAATGAAAATTTCATAAAGCGACAATATTTTTTCACTGACGAATAAACAAACATAAAGTAGGACTTTTTTGTATGAGCGTGAAGTTTGTTGAATGAGGCGCAGCCAAGTTCAACAAACACGCGAGTACAAAATAGCCCTTTTCGAAAGTGTTTCATACAAAGTTTTTTCTTCGACAGTTATTATATTGCCAAATAGTAGCAATTATATCATTAACTTGAATGTTTAATGATATGAATTGTCGTCGATTTATCAAATAAAGATTTCAGAGTTATATTTGACGCAAAATACTGCATTTTTCAAAATGCTTAAATGTATGAATAGTGTGTAAGAAATTACCTCACGCACAGTTGATGATTTAACTTGTGCGAAAAAGTATTGCTTTACGCACTGTCAGCAGTGCGTAAAAGCTTAGTTTACGCACTGTCGCAGAAAAACTTATTTATTTATCTCTCTGTCATATCCGTTCGGGTCATACCTATACAGGGTGTCAATTTGAAAACTTCCCACCCTTAATATCTTCCTTCCAGTAAACAATATGACTAATCGAAAAAACAGGTCAATTTTATTGTCAAGGGGGACACTTTCACGGACTATTTGTAGCCCTCGTGGTTCAACCCCCTAGGAGGGGTTTAGGTTAGGTTTTGAACGTGAGTGGGCCCGTATCAGGCCCTCCACTGCGGCCAATGGCCTATTGTGGCTCACCCTATGGTTATATTTCTCCCAGTATATCCAATCTCTTGACGAAATTGAGGAATGCATTGGGAGAACAATTTACCAGGTTTTCTGGTCTTACTGTCGTATCGCCAAATATTGAGAATCTGGTTCTGGCCGCTGCAGGGCATGTACACAGAATGTGTTCAGCCGTTTCATCATCCTCCATGCATAGCCGGCACTCTGCATCTTGTGCAAGTCCGATTTTATGCATGTGGTATTTGAGTTTGCAGTGGCCAGTAAGCAAACCTACTATAACTCTGAGATGCGCTCTGCTGAGTTCTAGCAGTTTGTCAGAGTCCTGTTTTTTCCTTGTACAAGCAATAAATGCTTTGGAATGGGCTAGGCCCGGTAGACTACGCCAGTACTCGAGTCTTTTATTGTCTGCCCAAGCTGTTATGACATTCTTGGCAGTGCTATATGCTAAACCGATTACCGGTTCTGGTCCAGTGAACGTTGTTTCGGCCCCCCCTTTTGCTAGGGCGTCCGCTATTTCGTTTCCTTCTAGGCCTGTGTGACCTGGTATCCAGACTAGGGTAACGTTGTTGCGTTGCGCCAGTCGGTTTAAGGTGTCTCTGCAGTTCCATACTGCCCTAGATTTAAAGTAGTTGGATTCAAGCGCTTTAAGTGCTGCTTGACTATCTGAAAATATTTTTATTGTTTTTCGTGTGTGGAGCCGATTTTCCAGCTCCCTGGCACACATTTCAATGGCATATACCTCTGCCTGAAATATCGTAGCTAGTTTGCCCATACTGAACGAGCGTTTCACTACTGGGTTCATCCCATATATTCCGGCTCCGACGCCTTCCTGAGTTTTGGAACCATCGGTGAACCAACGTTCATTTGCCCTACATAGGTTGGTTTCATTCCGGACCCAGTCTTCTCTTTCGGGAAAGACCACAGTGTAGGACGTGTGAAGGTTGATGGTTTTAGGCATGATGTCTGAGGGCATTCCTAGAATGTTGTGAGCTATTATGCCCTCCAGCATGCCGCTGCCTCTCATGACACATGCCTGCGGTAGACTAATGGCCGCTTGATAAAGTCTGTATGTTGCCCATCTTGCCTCTCTCTCCAGAACTATGTGGAGAGGAAGTAATCCAAGGAGGACTTCCATTGCTGCCGTTGGCGTGGAGCGAATGCTTTCAGTAATCGCCAGGCACGCTTGTCTCTGTAGTCCGTTAAGTTTAGCAATGGCCATTTTTTTATGTCCCTTGCTCCACCAGACTATAGAGCCATACGTTATCATTGGACGTATGACGGTCACGTACAACCAGTATACGTGTTTTGGTGACATGCCCCATGTTTTGCCACATATTCTGCGGCATGTCCATAATGAAAGGCTAGCCTTCCGGATAGTCTTTTCCAGGTGCGAGTTCCAATTAAGTTTTTTATCCAGGGTTATTCCTAGATATTTTGCTTCACTCGCAAAAGGAATTGTTACACCATTGATGGAAGGAGGTATTAAATGTTCCAGCTTCCTTTTCCTGGTGAATGGTACTATGACCATTTTGTGGGGGTTAATGGACATTTCCTCCCTCTCACACCATTTATATATGGTATCCAATATATCCTGAAGGACGTAGGAGATCGTCTCTTCGGATTTATCGTTTATTACTAGGACCAGATCGTCAGCATATGCTTGCAGATCAACCTCCCACAGCGAGAGAATGGCCAGCAGATCATCCACCAGCAGTGACCATAACAGTGGGGAGAGGACCCCCCCCTGGGGACAGCCCCTGGCTGCTTGAAGCTGACACATTCTCCCTGTAGAGAGGTCGTTATAGTTCTGTTGTGAAGCATAGTTCTTATCCAGTCACATAGTATCGGTTCAATCCCTCTAGAGACAGTGGCCTCATATAGGGAGTGAGGTAGTGCATTGTTAAATGCTCCTTCTATGTCCAGGAATGCAGCGACTGCTATTTCCTGGCGTTCCAGGGCGTCGCTTATTCCTGAGACAAGGTTATTGAGGGCAAGTTCTGTTGATTTGCCAGCCTGGTAGGCATACTGGTGAACATTGAGGGGGTGCTTTGTTAGTGCCCCACACCTTATGTGCCCATCCAGTATTTTCTCCATGCTTTTCAACAGAAAGGATGTCAGACTAATGGGTCTGAGCGATTTTGGGTGTGGGTCATTCCGACCCACCTTAGGAATATAGATCACCCTAGTCGCCGTCCAGTTAGACGGAATATGGTTCCATGCTAAACTGGCTCTAAAGAGTCTTATAATGATAGGTATGATATGTTCCAGTCCGATTTGTAACAGAACTGGAGCTATGCCATCCTCTCCTGGTGATTTGTATGGGTGGAATGAGTTAACCGCCCATCTTATCGCCTGTGGTGTAATTATTTTGTTGGCAACCACCCAGTCATCTCTGTGAGGTCGTTTTATCCGGCCTATATTTGTGACTAGAGGTTGATTGTCCAGAATCAGGCTGCCTGGGAAGTGGTTATTAGCTAATAGCTCTAGTGTTTCTTTCCTGGAGGCCGTAAAGGAGCCGTCTGGACGCTTTAACGACCCCAGCTCCTGTGTCGGCTCTCTGGATAGAATCTTGTGGATACGGGTTCCACTTGATGTGTTGGACACATTTTCGCAGAATCGTTCCCATGATTCTCGTTTTGCTTTCCGGATATCTTTGTTGTAAGTGGTTAGAGCAGACCTGTAATTTTTCCATTCACCTGATACCTTAGCTCGGTTAAATAACCTTCGAACTTCTTTTCGTGTTTTATCCAGATTTTTGTTCCACCAGGAAGCATTTCGGTTATCCCTTTTCTCCCTCAGTGGACAGTTTTCGTGATAAGCTGAGATAAGTGCAGTTTGTAGATGTTCCGCAGCAATATCTATTTGATCACGACTATTTATTGTGGACAATCCGTTTTGGAGATGGTTCTTCAGGGAGGTCTTGTATCCTTCCCTGTCCATGCTCCGTATGTTTCGGTATTGTACCACTGGTCTGGGGCCTATTTCAATGTTGAATTGAATATGCCTGTGGTCTGAGCATGATGGCTCAGAGGACACCCTCCAGTTGGATATCTTGTTGCTTAGAAATTCTGAGCTGATCGTAAGATCTAGTACCTCTTTCCTAATACTAGTGACAAAGGTTGGCTCGGAGCCGACATTGTTAATTGTAAGCTCCTCCCCTATCAGGTAATTGAAAAGAGACTCACCCCTCATGTTGATGTTTGTGCTGCCCCACGCTTCATGGTGCGCATTGGCGTCACATCCTATCAGTAGATGGGTGTTGTTCCTCCTGCAGAAGGCAATTAGTTCTCGCACGGCCGCTGGAGGAGGCTGTTCCGCACCCACTTCTCCAGGAAAGTATGCTGAGCAGACGATCATTTCTGTCATGCTCCCCCTCTCTGGAAATTTCACATGGATTGTTGCCATGTCTTGGGTGCAGAAATCTGAAAGAATAAAATAATTAATGTTGTTTCTGGCTAGAATGCATGCCCTAGGTTTTACCCCAGAACTGACCGCAATTACCTTACCAGATGTGTTACTCAGGCCGGTAACTCGGCCTGTGTTGGAGGTCCAGGGTTCCTGGATGAGGGCCAGATCTATCTGCTCCTCTATGAATTTTTTGCCAAGGACGTAGGTGGCGGCCTTGGCATGTTGCAGGTTTCCCTGCAGGAGTCTGACTGTTATATCAGCCAGGCCCTTATTTGCCGTCTTTTGGCGGTCCTCCCCCGCTCTTTTCCTCAGAGGGCGGTTTACTTCCCTTCCCTTCAGAGGTGCCGGCACCCTTTTTGAGTGGTGGTCTGTTCGGGATGGATTTACCCTTCCCCGAGGCCACACTCGCAGGCTTTTTGGTCCGAGGCGAAACACTCGTGACGGATTTACCTTTCCCTTGCGGTGCTCCCCTTACGACCGTTTTCTTTAGAGGAGGCTTGCTTTCCTTCCCCTCCTCCGGCTGCGTCCGGGAGGGTTCTTTCCCTCCACGGCTGCCTCTCAGACGGAACTGAATCTGTCCAAAGCCGAAGTAGGGTTTGAAGTCCAGCTCCTCCAAGGCTGTTATGGACCTTTCGTCAATGGCGAATGTCCATGTTTGGCCACGGCCCGAGTCCTCTCGGTTCAGTATTACCCAATCCTGAGTGGTTAGACCGTGGTTCATTTTTCTCAACCTTGTGAGCACCATCTCGGCCGTGAGTCGTTCGTCGGCCTCATCGTCCGGGATGTATGCCACACAGATGAATGGCTTCGGAAGGTCCTGCCCTTTGACGAATTTAATTTTCGCCCCTTCCCATGGTTGGAGTTGCTTTGATGCCTCCTCCAGCCAGCTGGCACTGATGTTGTCCACGCAGGTGATTTGTAACCATCCAGGCCGAAAAGTACAGCTCTGGAACCTCACCTGAGGGCCATCATCGGGTATTAGGCTAACAGCTTTCATAATTGAACGCTGAAGAGCCCTAAGTTGTTCGCCTGTTAGGGCAGTAGTAGGATATTCAGGGTGGATTAGGCCCACCCTGTTGCCCCCAGCCACTGTCCCGTACGAAGGTTTGGCTACCCCCGAGCAAGCTTTCTTCGCCGTGTGATCCGGCGTACTGTCGTCGGATCTCAGGCGTTTGCTTGCTCCACCAGCCCCAGACTGAGATTTGTCCCCCTCCGGTTGCTGATTCGGCTTGCCAATATCTTTGAGCACTTGCTCTAAGGCGGTCTCATAAGCCATTCCGCTCTTGAGCAAGCGACTCAGAGCTTTCCTTTTCGACCCTGAGAGTCGAGTACGTTTCAGTTTGAGGCTATCCATAGCTATGGTAGCCTCATCCTGATCAGCTCCAGTAGGTTTCGGAGACTTTAACAGTTCCCTTTCCTGATCTGGAGTCAGTTCTGGAGGCGGTAAAATTCCGCTCTCCTCTTGTTGAGAGACTAGACCTACGCCCAGTCCCTCTTGTGGAGTCGGATTTCCGATCTCCATTGGTTCCCCAGTTTCCTGAGGATCGGGGGGTTTATCCCCCCCGTTGGGGTTCTGATTTTTTAAATTTTTACTCATTTGTTCCCACGAGTAGCTAGGGAAATAAGATCCACCATGGTAGAGCCCCGCCTTGCCATGGTAAGGCTGTAATACTCTGGGAGGTCGCCCGGTGTCCCAGAGGGATCGTTCGAGACACATCACCCTATGGGCCACGCACCCCTCAGCACGATACCTCCCACCTTAGGTTAGGCGATCTTTTGACACTGTTAGTCTTCGCTTCAGCTGCTTCCTAGGTAGCCTCTGAACCGAAGTCCACCACCCGCGACGTGGACGCCAGTGTCGTACCAACTCACGAATTGAGTTAGGCCCTCCCATCCAATTCTGAAGAGAACTGGCTGGGGTTACCCACCCAATTGGCAAACTTGGTCAGTCTCAGGTGTCGTTACCTGATACTGGAGCAGCCCTAGGAGGGGTAGATGTTACCCTTAGAATTTTAAATGGAAAGGGGGGTCAGTGGCACATCATTTTGATGGGCGTTCAATTCTTGTTCCAATGGTACCCTGACTTATTATTTTGTGATGAGCATTTTCCGAAAAATTGCGTTCTAAACTAACAGAAGTAATTATTAGAACGCCTATACTGAGATGCATGGTTTGGCCAGAACTGGTTAGAATATTAGGTGGTACCGTTCCAACCCTTTATTAGGGGTAACATTAGCCATTAGCTCCAAACACTTTACATAAAAAAGTAGTCTAATAGTAAAACGTAGATGGTAGTAAAGTTGTGTTTATGAAATGCTGAATTTTTAAGTGTCATCGCAGAAATTGTACAGATAGCCTTCCTTTTTTGCTACTTCTGCTGTAAAAAGTTTCTGTTTTCCGGCAAAAAATTGGTTAGCAAATTTGAACTATGTGGTAGTATTGTGAATACCGTTGTACCTGTTGGGCTGTTTAGGAATTACTTTAATAAGTGTATAAAAGTGTAAAAATGGTTTACATTCTTCAAGACAGAATTGAAATGATTGTAATTTATGGCGAAGTTGGAAAGTGCGCACGAAGGGCGGCATGTCTTTTTAACGAAAGACATCCAAATTGTAATGTAAGTCACCGGTATGTGCTTGATTTGGTGAATAAGTTTTACGAAACTGGTTCAGTGACAAATAAAAAAAGAAATAACCCCAGAGTACTAAATGAAGCAGCTCAAATTGAAGTTTTGGGAACATTTGCTGCAGAGCCCACGAGCTCCTTACGATCAGTATCAGAACAGACGGGAATGTCACGCGAGACTATAAGAAAAGCATTGAAAATGCATAAATTTCATCCATATAAAATGCAGATTCTTCAAGAGCTCCACGAGGATGATTATGATAGAAGAATAGAGTTTTGTGAAATCATGTCTCATTGAGTCAATACCATCCCTAATCTTCTGTTAAACATCTGTTTCAGCGATGAGTGTTCATTTTTTCTGAATGGCAATGTTGATAGACAAAATTGTCGCTATTGGAGTGACGAAAACCCACATATTTTTCGGGAAGGGCATACACAACACCCACAAAAAGTTAATGTTTGGGCTGGTATTCTTGGAAATGCCATTCTTGGTCCATTATTTCTGGAAGAAAACTTGACTGGCAATCTGTACCTTGATATGCTTGAAGAGACTATCGATCCTCTTATAACTCACGAGCTAGAAACTCAAATTGATGCAGAAGGTAATGAACTTTTGCAGGAGGATCTGTTACATTACCAGCAGGACGGTGCTCCACCTCATTATTTTCTTCCCGTCCGACAGTGAAACGAGAGATTTCCGGGTAGATGGATTGGCAGAAGGGGAGCAGTTGAATGGCCTCCGAGATCACCGGATTTAACACCCTTATATTTCTTTCTTTGGGGGCATCTTAAATCCGTTGTTTATAAAACACAACCTTCTGATATTGACGAACTTAAAAGTCGAATTACAGCAGCATGCCGGTCAATTCCTAGTGAAGTTTTCCGTAATGTTAGAGGGGAGTTCGAAAACAGACTGTATTACTGTTTAGAGCAAAATGGACAACATTTCGAACAGCTAATAAGATAAGCGTAAGTAGATTTTATGTTGGAAATGTCTTTCTCGAAAATTAAATTTTATTGTGTAGAAGGAAAATAACCACCAAATAAAAAATCCCATGCGTAATAAATTTATTCCTGTCATTCAAGGGTTGAAGCGGTGCCACCTACTCTTCTAACCATTTTTATTAAAGGGAGTCAATACAATAATGCATCTCAGTATAGGCGTTCTAATAATTACTTCTGTTAGATTAGAACGCAATTTTTCGGAAAATGCTCATCACAAAATAATAAGTCAGGGTACCATTGGAACAAGAATTGAACGCCCATCAAAATGATGTGCCACTTGACCCCCCTTCCCATTTAAAATTCTAAGGGTAACATCTACCCCTCCTAGGGGGTTGAACCACGAGGGCTACAAATAGTCCGTGAAAGTGTCCCCCTTAACAATAAAATTGACCTGTTTTTTCGATTACTCATATTGTTTACTGGAAGGAAGATATTAAGGGTGGGAAGTTTTCAAATTGACACCCTGTATATAATTTTCTGTCATTCTTTGTTATGTGTTCTACCATTTTTCTGCAGGGTTTCTCCATCACAAATTACATCAACTTAACCTGTTATATTTGTTGTTACTAATATGGAAAAGCAATCAGATTATTTCGAAAATATTTCTCGAGTACTAGAACAGGGACTGAAGGTCAACAATAAAACTGAGGAGGCTTTAAAAGAAGATATTGACATCGTGAAGAAATGGGTGAAGACACAACCACACCTGCCAGAAATTCCAAGTGAGTAGGTACTATGTACGAAGATATATTGAAAAATGCTTAGCCTACTATAGAACCAAACAAAATTTCAATGCCAAAATATTTTATTACTCAACATATTCTCCTCTTAATTGGATACATTTATTACAGCGAACCTGCAACGTCTCTAGACCTTTCAAAAAACATGTTTCTTCTTGCTCTGCAAACCAGTCCTCCATAGCTTTTATTACCTCCTCGTTGGAAGAAAATTTACTACCTTTTCAACTCTTTTTCAGTTGAGGAAAGAGACGATAGTCGGACGGAGCCAAATCTGGTGAAAAAGGAGGTGTGCTCTAGTAATTCAAACCCTAAATCACGAATTTTTTTGCATGGCAACATTAGATTTGCGTTGTCCTGCAAAAACAAAACACCTTTGGATAGCTTTCCGCGTCTTTTCTCTTTAATTTTTTCCCGTAGAGTGGTCAGTAATGTCGAATAGTATTCTCCAGTTATTGTTCTACCCTTGTCCAAAAAATCAATCATGATTACTCCATGGCAATCCCAAAAAACTGAAGCAAGAACTTTTCCAGCAGATATTTGGACAAGAAACTTTTTAGGTCTTGGAGAACCGGAGTGTCGCCATTCCATCGATTGTTGCTTTGTTTCTGGATCTTAGAAATGTACCCAAGTCTCATCCATAGTAACAATTCGGTTTAAGAAGTCTACATCGTTTTCAAATCGAGCACAGATCGAACGCAATGCTAGTACCCTTGCACGCTTTTGGTCAACATTCAAACATTTGGGGATCCATTTGGCAGCAATTTTTCTCATGTCCAAATTGACGTGAACTATATGATGAACGCGTTCGTATGAAATTTTCAGTGCTTCAGATATCCGTTTTAGCCCAATTCGACGGTCTGTTAAAATCATGTCATGAACTGCATCGATATTTTTGGGGACTGACACAGAAACTGGCCTTCCCGATCGGTCATCATCTTCAATGGAAAATTTACTTCTTTTGAAGCTTGCAGTCCAATTTTTCACGGTTGCATACAAAGGACATTGATCACCAAGGGTATTAAGCATATTATCGTAAATCTGCTTACTTCTCAACCCTTTTAAATACAGGTACTTGATGATGGCTCGATACTCCAATTTTTCGATTTTCACAATTTCGATAGACATATTTTTTCTTTTAATTTATTGCGTAACTCTGGTTTACTTTTTTGACGTCAAACTTTACAATGACACTTCTAATAAATTATTGTACATTGCTATGGTAACGCAATATTTTGTTTATGCAGGGAACTGGTCTAGGCTAACTAGATATCAACACATCCTCGTGTATCATAAAAAATACTACTTTTCCTTAATTCAGTTAAAACGGAATCAGATGCTTGAACATAAATTTTTTTGCAAATTTTTTCATCAAAAAGTGCATCAGCTCATGTTTTATAAAACATGGACGACATGTCCTAGATTTCTGCTCTCACATATGGAATCCAGCACCAAAATACAATAAAACTGTCAGATTACATTCTTCTATTGATCTGTTTTCCTTCCATTGAAACTTCCACAGCCAAAGCTCTTCCTAAATATTATATCGATTGACCTATTACTGCTGACAATGTCATAAGTATTACCCGACAGTGTTTGAAAAAAACTTATAGTCAAAACCTGATGGAGTAATATTTCTTAAAATAAGGTATTTTAAAATAAAGCATCTTCTGGTTATGAAATAAGATCTAAATGCATTGAGCAACCTGTGACCAACACAACGGATGAAAGAGAATGATTGAGGAGATTATTCAACCTCTCTTCTGCAAAAGTAAATTGTGTTATTATTGTGTACGTTATTGTTCAAAAAGCTTTTGAATCAAGAATTTTGTTGGATACAGGTTACTCTAAGCATTTATATCTTATTTCAATCTCAACTAATCTTCACTTTGGGAATGTAAGTTTTTGAAGTTTTTCCATTTGACAAAATTAGTAACAGATTCGTACTAAAGTAGTAATTTTTTCAAAATTGTATGACTGGAATCAGTGATTCGGAGGTATCCATAGCCATCTAGAAGAAAAATTAATTTCAAAATATGAAATAGGTTAGGTTACAAAAAAGTGACATTTGATACATGGTTGGATTCAGAATGTCATATGGAAACAAAAGAGGTGAAGATATACCGGGCGTCCCATTCAAAAATCGAAATTTGATGATACATCTGGTGAACCCGAAAGTTGCATGGAGCTGAGTCAGTTGCCAGAAAATGTAGTTTGATGTTGTATACGAATTTCGTTCCATTATCTTCGAAATCAAAACAGTAATAAGAGCGAGCCACTTTCCGCAAACACCCGGTATAGATAATGCATAAGAATTTGGAAAAAAATCCTTACGGTTTGGGACATCGTTCATTACGACAAAAAACAATGTCGTTCGGGGAACTCGGAACCCCCCCCTCTTCTCGAAAATTTACGGAAATGAAATAGAAAAATCCGTAAAAATTAGGAAAAAGTTGGACTGCCAAATAATTTAATTTCGAAATATCGTACCCACCTACCTCTCTGACGGCTAGATAAAGAACGCTTTGGAATTCATAAAATTAGCGAAAAACATAGGAATTAGGTAGGAATTCGGATTTTTTTTTAACGGTTTCGGACGTGGCAAATTACTACTAAACGAAAATGTCGGTCAGGGGGCTTGAAACCCTCTTGTTCTAGGAAAAACTCGTGAAAACAAAATTACTAAAAACAGTGAAAAACATCGGTCCTTCGAATAATCTATGTAGCTTGACATGTATGTGTGTAAGCAGAGACAAATGCCATACGGAAATGTATACAGATGAATCTAGACAGTAGGTATGAAAAAAACATATCTTTGGTTCATCTGACAGTGGAAGCGCAATAAAAGCTCTGAATTCAGTACTGATTAAGTCAAAGCAAGTTCAAGGATGCCTTCATATACTCGAAGATCTTTCAAAATACAACAAGGTGTGTGTGCCTGGACATAAGGAGATAGAGGGTAATAAAAGAGTAGAACAACATGCAAGACAAGCATCTGAATTACCTTTCACATGCCCAGGACCATTTTTTCAATCGGCAAAACCCCACGCGGAAACTTAATTGATGAGTGGAAGAAGAAAACATTCAACCTAATGGAACCAAATCAAAGAGCAACGGCACAGCATAGCCAGGTACCTAAGCTAAACTCTGACGGCTGACACTCATCCTTTAAAAATATATATTTTTTATTGGTGCCCTATTTCACCTATTTCAAGCACGCCTCAGCGTGTTTAAATCGAACTTTCAAAAACGCGCGATTTTTAAAGATACCATGACAACATCAACAACTCGAGAAACGTGGAGACGTCTGAATGACAATTATTTGATTATTGATCTGATAGGAGTACCTTGTAACGTCAAATAAAATATTACTAACAAATGCAAGACAGCACAACTCCTTCATTTATATCTGTTTACCTATTCCATCCATTTGATGAACTTGTCATATGTCTTTTTTGTGAGTATTTATGATTTCAAAGTGTACCAATAAAAAAAATCGCTCGAAGTATTCATGGATAACCGTTCTTTCAAACACTCAAAAAATCGCGTATGTTTGGAAGACCTTTTTATCCACTTATACTTTAATATACTAATATGTTTATTTTTTCCATATGAAGTGTACGCATTCAATAATAAGTACTTTTTGGTTTGCTATTTTGAATGCATCCTCATTTCTTTTGATGTGTGTTCGGTGAAAGACTAGAGTTCAACTTTGGCGAGAGACTGAACTGATTGGTCGTTCGTCCTTTCATGAAATTTATGAAATTGATTGTGACCGATGGCTAATAAAAATATCATTTGAATGATTATTGAATGCGCGTGAATGATCCCAAAAATTAGTTGATTTCAATGACTGTTTTTGATGTTTCCATTTCAGATGACCAAATGATAACAAGTTTTTTGATAATGAACAAATTCAGCATCGAGAATGTTAAACAGAAGATAGACATGTACTACACAATGAGATCTTTATATCCAGATTACTTCGAAAACAAGCATCCTTTGTCACCTGTCATGCAGGAAGCGATGGACCATTTGTGAGTTGATGAATATGTTGATCGATTATTGGGGTGAGGTCGAAACTGATCATAGTAGAAAGTAACGACAGTGTTCATTTATACAGATTCGGAAATTACAATTTCGAACCATAGGTGTCACAATGAGCTTGAACGAGAAGTGGACCAGTGGAACAGATACACGATTGATAATCTAGCATTCAACTAGACTGCTGTTAGAAGTAATCCCTTTCTACGCTTGCGCCTCGAGCAATAGGCACGTTCAGCTATCGTCCAGTTCAAAATGAGTCACTATCGAAACGTAAGCGTGAAGGTGTACTTCTGGCTTATCAGAAAAGACCGCATGTTTGGTTTCAGGACACACCTGTGGAGATTTCTCCAGCTGTGGTTGCGGGGTTCCCCTAGGAGGTTCACCCGCTAACTTGTAATTAAAGATTATTTTGGTTCACCTGGTTTTATTTTCTCAGGGTATCTACGGTGGGCGCCACCAGGTCGGTTAGGTTGGCTCTCCTCGAATGTGTTCCAGAAGTCCATGAGTTGGTTCCTCTTGTAGAGGTCTTTCAATAGCCTCTTACAGGGGTTCCTTGGAAATTTCCCCTGTTTGAGTTTTAAGGATCCTTCAGATACTCTAGTTTTTTTCTGTGATCACTTCTGCAACTAAGATTGCCTCTTCAGAGTGTTCTCAGGTAGGCACCGATGGACCAGTTGTCGTGGATCTCTCCGAATGGGTTCCAGGTGTCCCTGCTTCGGTTCTCCTAGTAGGGGTTTCTCAGTCTCTTCTTTCGAGGGTTTTTCAAAAGATTTCCCTGATAACTTGTGTTCGGGGGTACCTTCAGTCTGACTGCTCACACACCTAGGGTTGCCACCTCTGTGGTACCCTTGAAGGTTCCTCTGGTCGGCGCCCCCAGAACAGATGTATTGGCTCTCCCAGATAGGTTCCAAAAACCCCTTATTCGGCTCCCCTTGAAACGGTATTTTAGCCGCCTGTCACTAGGGTCTCCTCAAATGTTCCTCTGGGGTACCATGGGGTACCTTCGGATTCTCTGGTTTCCTTTTCCAGGATACCCACCTCCGCAACTTAGATTTCTCTTCTGGAAATAAGTGCGATGGTTCTATTTCTACCATAAAGTCTTTGAAAATTAAATGAATTCTATGAATGAAAATTTTGATTTTTTTTTCGCGTATTTTGAAAGTGGGTAGCAAGAAATGATTTTAGTCTGAGTCGTTATGGGCTTACCATACAGTTGCAACCTTGTATTGTGAGGTTGAACAAGACACATTTTTGGCGTGTATTTCCGTTCGAACAATAATAGATTCCTGATAAGAGGCCCATAGATTCTTGCCCGAGTCTTCACCGGTGTCTAAGACACGTATATATAACATGTTATGGTATTCATTCTCAGCTTGTGGCTTGCTTTTGCTCTTGTTACTCAGTTCTGCATGGAAGCTTTTCACAGAACCGAACTCCTAACAATCTCACCTTATCCAAGGCAGCTCTTCTTGTCACAATGTGAAGAGGCGTGAGGTTCCGAATGACCTCTAGTGCTGCTACTGCAGATGATGTCATTGCAACTGTTGAACAAAATCATGCCGGTCTTTGCACCTTCTCTAACATTTTTCATATTGTATTTTGTGTAGCCAGTCACACCATACTATCGCTCTGTAGGTGATCAGAGGCCTCTTCATCATTATATTCATCCGCGCCAATGATTTTCTGCGACGTCTGTTCCAGGGGACGATTATTATTATTCTTAATGCTTGGCGGGCAAACCACCGAAGTACAGGTAGTTCTGAGTAGAACCTTTCTGCTCCTCGCCGTCCGGTCTATTTCGTGAGTAATCCTCCTCCTCGAGATTCCTTACGAGGTTTCCCTGTGGGATGATATATCTTCTGCACTGCAGAGTCCGAAGATATCCATCTTTATGCAAGCCAGGGCTTCACATTCGAACATTGTGTGGGAGGGGACGATACTCTAAGGATATATTTGGCAGCATTTCAAATCTTAGATTGGATGTACAAGAAAAATGTTTTTCCAGCAGTATTGCATTTGTCCAGTAGTAGGTTTGTCGGTCATTGTGAAAAAAATATTGGATGAGCATTTTTCAATTTTCACTATGTCTTGATTCATTTGTTACGAGTGGTTTGGGCTTTTTCACCAGTATCTAATGCCCTTAGAAAAAAGAACCCTCTGAATTGTCATGAAGATGTTTACTTTGTTGAGATCACCTTTGATAATATTTCAGAAGACATCGACGATGGAAATATCTATGTAAAAAAATGGATCCCCAATTTTTTTACAGTCATTTCTTAGAAACCAATGATGAGTTTTTCTTCACCACATAATTATGTTAAATACATTCCTTGGTGCACTTTTCGATTAGCAAGTTATCAGAACTCAAACTGATGATTGAATTGGCTATCAAAAGTTAGTCCCTTATTATGAAAACGGTGAAATTTCTCTTGTTAACAATTATCGTCCCATTTCGATAATATCAACTTTCAGCAAAATAAGTGAGAAAATTATTGAACAACGTCTTTACGCATATTCTGAAAAATACAAAACATTCAAGGACACTCAGTTTGGTTTTCGAAAGGACCGCTCCACGACAGAGGCTGTTCTCGAAATGGTGAGTGAAGTAGGCGACAATTTCGAGCAAAGTGACCACACAGCTCTGCGAGAAACTATATTATCATGGCATCAGGGGAATAACTCTATCCCTCATAAAATCGTATTTGTCGAATAGCTGTAAAGAACTCAGTAGCAATGATTGCATTTCGAATTTTAAACTTGTTGAACATGGCGTTCCCCAAGGATTAGTATTGGGAACACTTCTGTTCACAATTTATGTGAATGACATCTGTAATTTCATGACAATACTTTTATTTACTCGGACAAAAATGCAACTGAACAATTTAGAATATCAAATGAAGTCGATGAGAAGGCAGTTTTTAACAAGCTCTGCTACATCAAATGCAAACAGCGTTGAACTACTTGGATTAATTATCGATAGTACTCTCACTTGGAGCTGTCATATTGACGAACTGAGCAGAAACTATCTAGAATACTTTTTTTATTGCGTCAGTTGAAACATGTAACTGGTATCGATACACTGAAAATAACGTATTACACTCTCTTTCATTCTCACATTAGCTATAGTGATATACTCTGGGGCAACTCAAATGGAGCTTTGAAAATTTTTATATTGCAGAAAAAAGCTCCCAGACTAATGAAGAACTCTGGTTATAGAGATCATTGCCAACCACTTTTTTTAAACTAACAATAATGCCGTCATTCAAGTTATTTTTGTACAAGGTTCTCATAGAAATTCATAAAAAATCAACTTCATTAATGTAATTAAGCAATCAGACCTTCATGATCATATTACCAGACAACATGTAACAAAATTCGTACAAATCGCTATCGTTTGAGTTTATCTTCCCATCAATTCTAAAGTTCTTAGTATGTCAAAATTGAAAAAAAAATTTAAATTATATTTTGAGGTTTTGCTTTTATTCTGTCAAAAAATACGTGAATCATTTTAAATGTTTAAAATGTCAACGCACTTGTCCATTCTCGTTTTTATATATTCATATTATTTTGCTTGTTAGGTTTGTTTTTATTGTGTTTATTTAACTTTTTAAATTGTTTAACTGACCATTACTTTTATGCTATTTCTAGACTTGCAACAAATGTGTTATTATGTAACGTAGTGAAATAAATAAGCTGAACTAAATTTTTACTAAACTAGGAATATGTTCAGTTTTTCCTCATCTCATTAAAGTAACCTTATCACATTCGACATTTTTCAGTATGATAATTTGACCAATAATTTGTTTTTGATTTGCAGCTGTTATATACCGATGCCAAAAGCGACGAAAGAAGGATACCGAGTAATTTTATACCGTATATTCGATGAAAATCCCGGATTCGATGTAGTCAATTTATATTCTCTTATTTACATCGTTAGTGAAGTGAGAATGCAAGAGGATTATAACGTTGGAGATATCACTATCTATGATTTGAAACATAGTTCTATAGTATATATGGCACAATGCACTCCCACTCATATCAAAAACTATGCAACGATATTGGAGGTAATATTGGACTAACTGTTATATACTTTCGTCGTTCCACACGAATACATCAATTTTTCAACGACAGCGCGTAAAGTATGATTCACAGTGTGTAAAAAAGTCAACTTTGCGTAGGAACATCAACTGTGCGTGAAGTAATTTTTTACACACTGTACATTCATTTACGGGACCAGGTAGCTGAGTGGTTAGCGACATTGTTTCAATCACTTTGGCTGCCAGTCGGCGATGGTTCAAACCATGGCGACTGCAGAAAATCTTCTGATGGCCCCAGAAAGTGCTAGGAATCGCACCTAAAAAGGTAAGACCTCGTTAATCCTTGGCTCGCACAAGTTTCGACTTCTGAGGGTTGCCGTTCGTAAGGGGACGATAGCTAGTTAACGGAAATAACAATTTTAAGCAATTGTAAACAATTTACGCATTTTGTTGAAGATAGTATTTTTCGTGAAATTTTACCAAAGAAAACCGAATGAAATTGAAAACTTGATAAGATAAAATAATCAACAATTCCTATAATTTGACAATATAATACTTAACTGTAGTAGAAAAAATTTGTATAATACATTTTTGTAAAGAGATTTTTTGTACTCGCAAGTTTTGTATGAGAAATAACTACATCGAAAAGATATATAGTAGATTGTATTTACCAATTTCTTTTGGACATATTCAATTCTTTCAATGTATTTTTCATGTACAGGATTCCAGATCGTGCTTCCGTATTCTAGAATTGGTCTGACCAAAGAGTTGAAAAGAGCAATTGAGGAATCGTAGTGTCTGAAATCTTTGCAGGTTCTGAAAATGAATCCCAGCATTTTCAATGCTTTCCTAACAATTTTTTCAATATGAGTTTCGAAACTTAGTTCTTATCCAATATTATACCCAGGTCTTTAACTTCCGATACTACAGGAACTATAACATTAACAATGGTGAGTACAGTAACAGAGGGATCAGCAGAGTGACTGGAAATTATTGTTTGGCTTTTTTATGTTCAGAGCTAGTCTGTTAACATGACAATAATCAGAGAAACTATTAAGGTCGTCTGGTAAATCTTCATAATCTAATCTCTTCTCAATCTTTTTCTCATCGTCTACATACAGAGAGAAAGAGGAGGATCTGAAGCAATTATCGACATCACTCAATAAATTACTGAAAAGCAGTGGTTATTTTTTCTTTCATTGATTTAAAGGTTTAGAGTACCAGGAAGGGTATATACCATTCTTGATTATTTTAACTGGAACGTATAGATTAATAACTGATACAAGGGTATTATACAGTGAGCACGTAAAGGTTGGAACAAATTCGTTAAGCGCTTGATATGGCCATTAGGAAAAATAAGCGTATTTTTCTGTCTACTCAGATTTTTGATGAAGTCATCGCTGTTCGAGTTATGACGTCATTATATATTTTTTTGAATGGCATTACCCTATTTTATTAATCCTTTCAAAAAGAACGCATTTTTCTGTGTACGGGTGTCATATTTTTTTTATGTTAGATGAATGTTCGAGAAATAAATGATATTTCATTCATAATAATGTAATATTAAGTCTGTTAACGTAAACTCTCGAAGTATGGTATCTCCACAAAATAAAATCTAGCAGGGTTAGATCATGAGATCTAGCTGGTCACTCTAAATATCCTCGTCTGCGGGTAGAGGACGGCTATTATTATGTTTTGCCGTGGCGCTCCGGGGCGACATTCTGATTTTTGGTGACGTATTCACTTTTCAGCTGCAGGGAAACCCGGAAAAACCTACAGCCCCAACCCGGGTGGTCGGTTGCACACTTCGAGCAAATACCAGACGTCGGGATTGGCATCTAGGCAACTCACATCGCACTTGCTTCGCAACAAGGTATGAGGTCGCCTATCGATACCGATGTACTTGAGGAACATTCCCTCATACTCCGGATTTCAATCGCAGGCGACGATTTTTCGAGTGGCCAGCTAGATCTCCTGATCTAATCCCACTAGAATTTGTTTTTGTGGGAATAACTCAAGACAAAAGTTTACGTTTACAGACCTAATTATGAATGAAATATATTTTATTTATCCAAAATACAGTAATGTAACATTAGACAAAATATGATATCCATACACAGAAAAATGCGTTCTTTTTGAAAGAATTAATAAAATAGGGTAATGCCATTTAAAAACATATATAATGACGTCATAACTCGAACAGCGATGACGTCATCAAAAATCTGAGTATACCAAAAGGGGAACTGAAAAAGAAAATCGACGTGTCTGAGCTTTTTTTCCCAATGGCCATATCAAGCTTTTAACGAATTTGTTCAAACCTTTACGTGCTCACTGTATAAACTATCAACACATTTGTCAATATTGCTGTAGTTCAAGTCCATGGAAGATCTTTCAAGGTATTGTAGTCTGCTTTGGAAAACAGTCCTTTTGTGTAGGAATTTTTCTGTATGTTTCTCAGAATTGATAATGGAAACTTAGCCTCTATTGCTTTATGGTGCATGTCCTCCTTCAGTTCCTATAATTTGACAATATAATACTTAACTGAAGCAGAAAAAAATTGTGTGATACATTTTTATAAAGAGATTTTTTGTACTCGCATGTTTTGTACAACAAAGTTTTTTATATGACAGTTATTATATTTGGAAATTTTATATTTTCGTCGTGTTGTCAAATGGTGACTTCCGAGTAAAATGTGACGCAAAATACTGTCATTTTGAAAAATGTGTGAACAGTGCTCAAAACATTACTTTACGCACAGTTGGTGATTTTACGTTCAGTTGATTTTTTTATGCACTTGTCCTAAAAAATATCACTTTACGCACTGTCGTAGAAAAATACATTTCTTCCAACCGCACTAATTTGGCCCTGCAGTATTCTCTGTTCTGCACAAAAATGACTTCAAAGTTGTCAATAGAACAGACAGATTTTGTTTCACAAAATAAATACGACCAGTGGACTAGCTTTGAAATAGACATAATTGTTTTGTAAATTGATATTAAATAGCTCAAGGGATCAGGTGACCATAGAACTCAATGAACTTGAGTTCTGTGGTACTGTACTGACATGATGATCACGGGTTCCACGAGTTTTAATCTCAGCGCTATCTTTTTTTACTGTCTCAGTTTGCTGTTAGTAAAAAAATATTGCCATTCGTGGGTTTTATTCGTCAAGACAAAGAAAATTATTGTACTAGTGAAGGATATTTCCACATAAGTCACTCATTTACAACTTCAGAAGGAGAAGGCTTATGAGCTTTGTTGAGGATGTAGTTACGAAAGGAAATGCATGATAAAATATAGGGTGTTCCAATTGAAAAATGTCATTTCATGAAATATATTGAAAACGCGACAGTCAATTATTTTTTGTTTCAAGAATCGAGAAGGCAATTAAAAATGCCACGTTTGACCATTTAACCGAATTCGCAGATCAATAATAACGGAGTTGGCAATGGTGACGACTTAATCTGAAATACCCTGTATATCTCATGGGACTACGATACGCTGGGTTACTGAAGATACCATTCTAATGGGCTAACATGAGTCCTTCAGACTTCGACTACAACTCAATTGACCTGTCGAAGGCAAATGTCAAATTTTTGTAAAAACCAATGTCTTCGATCCTTATTCTTGAAAAATACTGAGTTCATAACAGCTTTCATGTGAGCCTTTTGCTGGACGGGTTTCAATTTGTCGACAGAATATGGAGTCGGTGCCGAACAAAAACGACAAATTTGATCTGCTGAAGAAGATGTTGCCTATCTTTTTCATGGTTGTTGGCTACACAAAGAAAGGATTTGAACTTAGATGACTTCCAAGGCTCCATCCAGGACCATGGAGAAATTCCAAACTCCACGGCCTCGATGTTGTCTGGGAAAGTATAACTCCAAAACAGACGAATTAGGATGCAAGCACTTATAAATATGCATCATTTTGTGCATGTCAATATGTCTAAGTTCTACTTATTCTTCTCATGATTATCCTTATAATCACCATAGTGCTCCATCAAAAGTGTGTCCGAAGACCTACCTATAATACCGTTGTCGTATTATAAAAGTTTATTGCGAACATACAGGATTGTTCTTCATTCTTAGTTCATTCTCTTCGACCTCTAACTGGTTTCAATATGAATGTTTTCAAATTCTATAATTTTTCTCTCTTGATCGACGTCATCAACCCATTTGATGATTATCGTTATAATTGTCGCAATCATCAACATACGCAAAATGGTAATTTTAATAATTACACTTCAGAAATGACCGTATGGCCTTTAACAGAAAAAAATGTTTTCTCATTAAAATAAGAATCAGGATTTTGACAAAATGTCGTATTTAATACCATATAAAATTACTGACCAATACCGGGTGACACAGCAGACATGTAGCAGACTGTAGTTTTTTTATTTGAAGAGATGAAGATTTGAAACTTGCAGAAGTTACGTAATGAATAATAGCGGTTCATTTGACTCTAACGTCAACTTTTTTCAACTACCTGTTTGATCGGCAGTAACTTCAATTTCTTTTTTTTTAATGACACCCTGTATATTTATCCAGCCCATCTTATTTGTCTTGAAATTCTCTATTCAACCGTGTATCACAAAGTGGAATTCGTTTCTCGATTCGCAGATGAATTGCATTTCATTGAAAAACATCAAGTTGGCTGTTACCCGAATTCGATAATCTTTCTATGCTTGGTAGGCTTGGAAATCCAAAGAGTATTAGTTAAACGATATAATTGCAGTTTTTTCCATACCTGATCACTTCCTACAGATTGTCAATAATTTCTTCAATAAAAAGAAAAAACATCTGAAAATAACTCACGATATTGCGAAAATTGAGATAGGAACATGTTTTTTTCAATTTGGATACTTGTGAAGGAACTATCTGTCTTTCTCTTTGGCCATGTAGCCATATCATGATCTTTCCATTTTGAAACGTATAATTAAAATTGTTCCCCTGATCCACCAATTCACAAGTCTATTAGTCTAGATATTTGCAATAATATTTTGCCTAGTAGGCGGTGTACACAGAATGTTTTGTGTTTGACAGGTAAACATCATTTGATTGTACTGATTATCTCCGTCAGTTTTATGCTGATTAAAATTGCATCGTTTAATTAGATACTAAATATATGTATTCAAAGAATAAAAAGGTTGATATGTTATTGATATTCGGAGAGTGCAAGAGAAATTGTAGACAGGCTAAACAATTGTAAGTCGACAGATTTCCGGAAAGACGCCATCCGCCTAATAATTATTTCGCTAGAGAAGAAGAGCAGTTCAGAAGAGAACCGGAAAATCAAAACAATCTCCAATACATTGTCGACGAGGAAATGGAAGTAAACGTTTTGGCCATAGTACATGCAGATCCGACGATATCACTGAGACAAATTGAGAACGAGATCGGCGTGAATCGAGAGACCGCTAGAAGAGTTTTGAAAAGAACTGCTCTTCTACTCTAGCGAAATAATTATTAGGTGGATGACGTCTTTCCGGAAATCTTTCGACAAACAAATGTTCAGCCTGTCTACAATTTCTCTTGCACTCTCCGAATATCAACAACATATCAACCTTTTCGTTCTTTGAATACATATTTAGTATCTAATTGAACGATGCAATTTTAATCAGCATAAAACTGACGGAGATAATCAGTACAATGAAATGATGTTTACCTGTCAAACACAAAACATTTTGTGTACACCGCCTACTAGGCGATTGTATTATTGCAAATATCTAGACTAATAGACTTGTGAATTGGTGGATCAGGGGAACTATTTTAATTTTATGTTTCCAAATGGAGAGATCATGATATGGCTACATGGCCAAAGAGAAAGACAGATAGTTTCTTCACAAGTAGCCAAATTGAAAAAAATATGTTCTTATCTCAGTTTTCGCAATATCGTGAGTTATTTTCAGATGTTTTTTCTTTTTATTAAAGAAATTATTGACAATCTGTAGGAAGTGATGAGGTATGGAAAAACTAAAATTATATCGTTTAACTAATACTCTTTGGATTTCCAAGCCTACCAAGCATCGAAAGATTATCGAATTCGGGTAACAGCCAACTTGATGTTTTTCAATAAAATGCAAGTCATCTGCGAATTGAAAAACGAATGCCACTTTGTGATACACGGTTGAATAGTGAATTTCAAGACAAATAAGATAGGCTAGATAAATATACAGGGTGTCATTCAAAAAAAAGATGTTGGAGTTTCTGCCGATCAAACAGGTAGTTGAAAAAAGTTGTCGTTAGATTCAAATGAAGCGCTATCATTGATTACGTAACTTCTGCAAATTTCAAATGTTTATCTCTTTAAATAAAAAAACTACAGGCTGCTACATGTCTGCTGTGTCACCCGGTATAGTTTGACGGTAGGAATACCATTTTGTACTCGACTTTTGCATGCGAAAATGTTATGTTAGATTGAATTTCTGTCTCTTAATGGTACACCAATCAATAGAGCATAAAATGAGTGATTTTTCAACAAAAATACTAGTAGAAACCCGACTATGCCATGAAATAAAAGACTGTCCGTAGTTATATTCTGTTATGTTTTCGACTCGCAACTGTCATTTATTAGTTTAAATACAAAAATGTGTTTTTTTCATTGTCTTGCCTATAGAATGGAGGCATTCGGTTGCTCCAATAAAAAAATTGAGATTTGAAATACGAATAAAATGGGATGTTTTCCGACCTGACCGGATCATTAGCAATAGAGAAAAACCGAAAATACCAGAAAATTTTGTGATATATTTAAAAATTCATAACTCAGCCATTTAAAAAAAAATGGGGTTGACCCTTCTCATGAAATTAGTGTATCATGTGTTCTTCATGTGTGCACAATACAGGCGCTGTCGAATCATTAGTTTTGACACAATTGCAATCTGAATTTTTTTGCAGCGTGCCTGGATGCTCTAGTGATAGTCCGATTTCAATTTCTCAAACAGATTTTGAACGTAGAAGTATAGTCTCATTTTGCGCTACCATGCAGCGAAATGGGTGAAAAATGCGTGCAAACATTACTGAAAACGGTCTAACTCGCTTAAGAGATCAAGTAGACAGTTATTCAGAAGTATCACTCACAGAAAATCGCTCATTTCATTCTCTTTCGCTAGGCCTCCAATACATTTTGGTCGACAAAAATCTATTTCACCCTTCTAAGATCATCAGGGAGGTCGGAAGAATTGGGACACATATTCTTCAGAAGCAATTTCACACTGTAATGATGGAATTGTTCGACTATTTCTTGTGCGGTGACACTTTGAAAATATTTTTCTGATATAAAACCTATCATGGGTATGGCATGTTGATTTATTGGAAATATGAACATGATGTTCATAAAGTCAGTTGTGGAATCATAACGTTCTCCCTTATAGATAAAAATCTCCAATGGAAACTGGACATTCAATAAATAATCAACTATCTGAATGAAAATGCAAATTTTCACTTTAAGATTTTTTTCTCTCAAGTTATATAGGGTCTTTCTCAATATCTATCAGATGTAGTTCAATATCCAGTGTGGCTTTAGCCGGGAAAGTAGTTGTTTACTGTTAGATATTACAAAAATGTAACTTCAATTTATCGTAGGGATTTTCCTTTTCCAGAGGAGTCATGTATTGGTTCAATTTTCAATTGAGAATGTTTCTCTTTACAACATGAATCCCTTCCAAGAGAAGTTATCTTGTACGAAGGAAAATAGACTAAATTCTAACTTTCAGTCGCAGATGATTCCACAACTGACTTCATGAACATCATGATCATATTTCCAATAAATCTACATGAATATGTTAAACATTTTTTTTCATTGAATTTGCAGAACTTTTGATATTTTTTCAACAAATTGTAATGCAAAACTAAAACAAATGAGAAAAACAAGGTTGCAAACCTTATGCATACCGAACAGTCGTTACCGACCGATGATGAACCCTTCACTTCCATATACACCTACTTCGTAGGTTTATTATGGCAAGTACCTGTCAGAAAACAACTACTCCCCTGGCTAAGACCACGACGGGTATTGAATCAAATCTAACAGATCCTTGTGCAACGTTCCTCAAAGCATCAGAAGACGCAGTTGCAAGTGACGAACTAGCAGAATTATGTTTTGATTTGGACAGGGCACCTGCAGACTAGTTTCGAGGTTGTTGCCTCTCATAAGTGCAAGGGTATGTCAACACTGAGTAGGCTGATTTGTCGAAAGGGTGCTGATGAGTCGAAACTTGTTACAACGTATCGATTCTAGGAGATACTCACCAGCGTCGCTGCTACTTAGTATTCTATGAGACTGTCAACGCAGTGTTACTCAAGATTTGGCGAAGTGCAAAGCTTTTCAATATTTTGAAGGATTTTTGATGCGGTGTTATGTGTTATTTTCTGCAGTTCCATAATATCACTCCTTTGTACTAGCGATTTTCAGGAGCTTTCAGCTCCTAAGAATGCTACCTCCAGTGGTGAAATGCTCGTTTAGTGAAATTGACGTGATATTGATGTATATGTATACAGGGTGGGCCACGGTCGATGGTACCTTAGACGTTTACGGAGAACGGGACATAGGATCATTCTGAAAATTTGGTTTCTCAAGTAGTTGCTCTTGGTCTATCGATCTAAAATATTTTCAGCAATGCAGCGTTGCCGCTTATACCAGAAAGTAGCAGCATCTTTGTTATTTCAAATGGGTCACCCTGTATATTACTGCATTTTTGAACTTGTCATTCCTTTTTGATTATTTTTGCCTCATCCTCCCCTATACCTATCTCTAAGGGTTTTTGAGATATTGGTTATTTTCCATATTTTTTATCCAAAACATAGCTCGAATTGAATGTTTATTTCTGCGGTATTTGGATTCTTAGAAAGTTGCAATTTTGTGTTTAGTTCATGAAGATCATGTACATTGATTCTGCATAGAGAAGTTTGTCCTGCTTTATACAGGGTCGTTCAAAATTCATGATCTTACTGCTAGATACGACAAGGGTTGAAAGTGCGTTATTTTAAATGGAACATCCTGTATATTATGAAATATCCTTAAAGATGACTGAATTCCCTTCGAATTGATATATCATGTTCCTATACCTAAATAGCCAGAATTCCGAGATAATAGCAATTTTCAATTCTCCCAAGTGCTTGAATTATTGCCGGAAATTTTTCGAGTACATGAATTTTTTGAAAATTACCCGCGTCGCGAAGCGACGAGGGTAATTTTTTTTCGAAAATTCATGTATGAGATAAATTTACGGCAATTAATTCAAGCACGAGGGAGATTCGGTAAGAAAATTTCACACCGAGAAATGAAAATCATCCAACAATTCATAAGAAATAACTAACGATGGTTGCACCTGAACTATTTATAACCACTGAAATATTGATATGTAAAATACTTTATAAATGCAAAATTTTCATCAATAAATGTGTTTGGAACAAAAAAAAAATTAAAAAAGTTATGTTCTCTTCGTGGATTGAACCATCGACCTAGAGACTCAAAGGCCGCAACACTACCGCCGACCTACGGGACTTGTGATAAAATCTTGTGACAAATGGTGAATTGTACTTCTTCTGAAATATGATTTCAGAATTAACAATTTCTGCAATAATAGTGGAGAAAATATTTTCAGACACATTCCAAATATCTAGTAAATACATAATTATCTCCTTTTATATGAAAACTAGACCTCCATTTATACATTAAAGCAAAATATCAACTTATCACATGTCAAATGTTTGACAGAAAAATTTCCACTTATTAATTTCGCCCAGGGTACCCAGGAGGATAAAAATTTCCGGAAATTTTTAGGGTTGCCTTGGTATCTAAACAAGAACGAATTTTTTGACAAACAAAACTTTTCAATTTTTTTTTGTTCCAAATTTAAACACATTTATTGATGAAAATTTTGTTAAGTATTTTACATATCAATATTTCAGTGGTTATAAATAGTTCAGGTGAAACCATCGTTAGTTATTTCTTATGAATTGTTGGATGATTTTCATTTAACGGTGTGAAATTTTCTTACCGAATCCCCCTCGTGCTTGAATTAATTGCCGTAAATTTATCTCGTACATGAACTTTCAAAGAATTCATGTACTCGAAAAATTTCCGGAAATAATTCAAGCACTTGGGAGATCACAAGTGAAAATTGCTATTATCTCGGAATTCTGGCTATTTAGGTATAGGAACATGATATACCAATTCAAAGGGAATTCAGTCATCTTTCAGGATATTCCATAATATACAGGATATTCTCTTTAAAAAAACGCACTTTCAACTCTTTTCGTATCTAGCAGTAAGATCATGAATTTTGAACGACCCTGTATAACGCAGAACAACCTTCTCTGTACAGAATCAATGTACATGATCTTGATGAACTAAACACAAAACTGCAACTTCCAAGAACCTAAATACCGCAGAAATAAACATTCAATTCGAGCTATGTTTTGGATAAAAAATATGGAAAATAACCAATATCTCAAAAACCGTTGGAGATAGGTATATGGGAGTATGGGGCAGAAATAATCAGAAAGGAATGACAAGTTCAAAAATGCGGTAATATACAGGGTGACCCGTTTGAAATAACAAAGATGCTGCTACTTTCTGGTATAAGCTGCAACGCTGCATAGCTGAAAATATTTTAGATCGATAGACCAAGAGCATCTACTTGAGAAACCAAATTTTCAGAATGATCCTATGTCCCGTTCTCCGTAAACGTCTAAGGTACCATCGACCGTGACCCACCCTGTATAGTTATCTTCGTTTCTGTCTCTGTAGTAGAAACGCGAAAGTATGAGCGTAATCTGTAGAAACCTGTATCTCATAAGACTCTTGATCTCACAATTAATGAGCATTTTTACAAAATAAAAAGTTAAATTTGCTTTTTTCCTTGCAGAAAGCCTTCAATAACAACATCAAACAAATCCATTTACTCAATTATCCATCTTTTGCCGAACCAGTCATAACATTGGCAAAGAAGCTTTTGAATCCAAAAATTGCACAAAGGGTAAGTTGATCAAACATAGGGTCTCGGACAAACATATGTTTCCAGCATATGCCGCAGATCCATTCTGTTGATTCAATGATTTATTTTACAATTGCATGGGTGATCAAAGAATTGATTTAGTCTTTTGAGAGCTGAAGTCATTTATGAGAAAACTGAGAACGTGTTTTCGTCCACCACACACCATCACTTCACTTCTAGATGCGCATGTCGATAGGTAATTTTCCATCAAAATACCTCAGTGAGAAAAAAACCGTGGGTTCTTAATGACACATTCCACAAATGAGAGGTTCATTCTCCGAGCAAAAAAAGATATAGAGAGGGTTTTTCTATCTCTTTCTTGAAGACAACATACCCAACGGTGTTCACAAACATCAATGCCCGAGTCATGCTAAAAAGGGCATTGTCGGATATTTTCGTTTGTAATCGTTGATTAGGTTGGAATTCCGTATTATATTTACTCTTAACTTGGCGATCATGTTTGTTTACGTTCGTTTATAACTTATTTATCGTCCTGTCAAATCAAACCATGGGCGTTGCAGCAAGGTAATCATGGATATTTGATTGGCATTCTGTATCGACCTTTTTAGTGGTATTAATTGAGTTAACTTTCAATGAGTCTTCTCATTTTTATCCCGATTTTGAAGCAAAAATACACAATTTATTGAAATAGCTATAAAAAAATTTAATACTATGTAAGTCAACTTCAAAACCGATTACCTATCTATAATTAGGAAAAACTTGTTGCAGTGTAATAATAATAATAATAATTTTTAATAATTCTTCGTTTAAAAATACAAAATAAATAAGAAAAAACTTATTTTATATAAGTACAATAACAAGGAAGACGTCAGAGGGTTTGTATAGTTAAACATTTTTTAAAATATCAGTTAAAATTCATCTAGTGAGTAGCAATTTTTTTCCAATAAGGCATTCTTTAATCTTGCTCTGAAAATTTGTAAATTTGGGGAATTTTTTGTCATATCATCCAACTTGTTGAAAAGTTTAGGTCCAAGATAAAGAAAGCTTTTCTGGTATAGAGTAGTTCTATGTGTATTTGGCATTAATTGATTTCTGAGTCGCGTAGAGTACTGATGTTGCTGAGATAGAAATTTCGATTTGTTTCTGTATACGTAAATACATAATTCATAATTATAGAGACCCGTGAGAGTAAGTTTACTGATGTGATTAAATAATTTGAATATTTTGACTTTTTTACTTCATCACTCTCATTTATTTTATCAGTATTTATGACCTTATTCTATGCTTTGTCAACAAGAGTCTAATTCTTCGCACAATAAAGTATTTTTGATTGACATATTGACAACACACGTGAAAATATAACATGAAAAAATTTTATCAGCACGCCGCCACTGGTTCTAAGCTGACATCCAGATATCATAACAATAACAAATGTCCCCCTCCGAACTCGGAGATTACCCTTCACCACCAAACTATCACGAGGGATAGTGATATGCAACTTTTATAACAATGTTTGTTGTGCATATAGAAATGGCACCTCTATATTTTTTATTGCTCGGAGGGTTCATTAGCTGCTGATGACAGAATATCAATTAGGTCGTGGATTCGTGTGGAAACATTAGAACCCAAACGGCCACCATCACTATTGAGGTTCTTATGACGATTTTTGTGAATAATAGTGTTTTCCAAATGATATAATTTTATGTGATCATCAAACGAGTTACATCAATTTTAGATCATCAATACTGATTTTATGACGGATTGGTACAACAGTTGGTTAATGTTCATGAGCATTAAATTTGCAATAACTATATTATGAAAAAAAATCTCATTAAGATTACTGAGGCCGTCTATCGACTCCGATATAACGAGAAATTTTTTTTTGCACCTGATCTGCTGAACCAGGTTCCAATGTAAGCTTGAACTTCAAATTGTGGCACCTCACCGATGAACCTACCAACCGGCCACCACTCGATTTTACATACGAAAGGAGTTATAGGAATATTGAAAAAAATTATATTTCGGAGTTGTCGAAATTGTTTCTAAGGACAATATCCTTGGAATGAGACATGGTTTCCATATTATTTGTTTTTTTTATGGTCATAGCTGTTTTCTGTTTATACTTGTAGCTAATCCAATATTCTGTGATTTACTTTTCAATTTTATTTCAATTGTTCATTCAAATATTTAATGAGTTTTTTTTTTCAGATTCATTTCCACAAGTCAACTGAAACGATTCAGGACTATGTATCGAAAGATATTTTACCAAAGGATTATGGAGGCCACGGTCCATCTTTGAGGGAATATAACGGTAAATAGTGATGGTTTCATTGAATATTAATAGATTTTTGATATCTAGCATCATTGTTATCCCAAATATCCCAAAAACCAATAAGCGAAAACTAGCATCAGACTTCAAGTAAGAAGAATGTTTTGAGCCTGAGAGAAATTATGACCTGCAGTATGTAACTCAGAATACTCAAACCCGTTCTATTAGAAAATCGAGTGGTGATAGGTTGATTGAGGACAATTCTGAAGTTATTGATTCAACTCAAAAACTCTTTTGGAGCAGCAGCTTTCAACTGCTTCCTGTTGTTGACTCCGCTTATTTGTTTATTTCACCTTCGATTAAGTGATTCACATCTTTGCGCTTGGCTACAGCGAACAGACCCAACGAGCACAAACATCTCTGGGAGATTTTGAGATGTTTAAAAAATGTAGTCACGCCGATGTCTTTTTGAGACGTAATATGTACTTCCCAAAGAGGTCCCTGAAGGATATTCGATGTTCTGTTTTTGCTCTCCTCTGCCGTTTTTTTAAATGCCTATAGGAATGTATCGGAGATGTGCACAAAATGTTATCTTGTAGATGTTTTCACTTGGCGTAACATTGTTCACCTTTGAGATGTTTACCGAGAATATATCTAACGTTCGCGCAATCGTAAATGTGATCATGTGATCTCAGTGATGATTGAGTTGATGGAGAGAATCGTTTCTAGTTTCGACTTAATTTACCCCATTTTGTTTTCCGTAAAAGTAGTCGTTTAAGAGTGAAGTGAAACGTTTTGTCAAGACAAAATATTATATTTAGAAATCAAGTTGATCACGGGCTGCAAAGTAAGGAATGACGGTCCGGGTTCGATCCCCGGTCGTGTGTCACTGAGCTGAAGTGGTTCGGATTCCACTGTAGGTCCCGGATCTCCCTTGCTCGCACAAGCTCAGCTTTTGAGGGGTTTTCTCCGAAAACCTGGGAGTTTCGTAAAAAAAAAATTGTCGAAATTCAGAAAATAAATAACCTCAAAAACATATACCGGTTCTGACTTGTAAAATCATCATCATATTCATTATGTATAACTTATCTATGTAAAGTGATTAGTCAAGGACACTGTTGAGAGTGTATTCACAGTTTTGTTTAAATTCAGTTGAACCAGACAACAACCAGTATTAGAGTGATATTTTCATTTTTGAGAAGTTGTTCAATTTGTATAAACAGAAAAAATTATAGGTTTAAATTTGTATGTTTGTTCCTTTGATCCTATTAAAATAAATTATGTCGATTTTTTTTAATCGCCCCAGAGTTCTCTTTGTATTTTGACTATTGTCGATTTGTACAATCAATGACAAAAAAACGAGATAAAAGTGCATTTTGTGATGTCTCAGGAACATCTCAAACAATGTTTTATATACAGTGATATGATGTAGGCGAAAAGCTTTAAAAATGTTGTTGTGTCTCAAAAAAGGCTTTGAAAAAAACTTGAAAGAAATGCTTTTTGTGATGTCCCAGGAACATCCTAAAAATAGCCACGTGCGGCGGACATTTGCACCTACATACACGTTCAATTCATGTATGAACAGAACATCGCAGTGGAGGTTTGATGTCTCAAAAACTCTTACTTTTAACATCTCTGAGATGTTTTTGTGCTCGCTGGGGAGGAGGGCAAATCAGCCCGAAACACGTAACTACGGTTGCAGTTTCACCAGAGGGCGTTGTCTACTGAACTTTTCTTTCCTGTAGCTCACAGTTTTTTCTCGAAAGAACAACTCAAATCAATCAATAAATACTCTGTTTTCATCTATATGTAAATATATGCTTTTTTTCAGAAATCTGGAGACAAAAATTCGCAGACTACAAAAAAAGATTTGATACCCTGGACATACTACGTGTGAATGAAGCACTGAGACCAACTCCTCTGATCAATGATGAAGTATTGGGATACTACGGAAATTTCAAGAAAGTCTGTGTAGATTAGGCAGCCTAATCAAGTGGAAGAAGGAGTGAACTTTCCAAATTACGTGATTTTTAATGTTTGTTACAGGTGTTTTTCTGATTAAAGACAATAACTGTTTTTTTCATGATGTTTATTTTGCTGAAAGGGCCTGAAAAACAAAGCATTCATATGTAAAACTGTTCGCTTTCAGAATTGATATTTATAACGAGTCAATGAGACAAAATTACCCTCTGCTTCGAGAAAAAAGTCGAAACCAGAATATTTTTACTAAAAAAACTGAGTCATCATTACTTAGACACATATTTCATAAACAAAATGAGCATCATCAGAAGCTGTCTACTAACTGCTTCCAATGATGCTTTTCGAAACGCGTCTCTGGTGAAATTCGAGTAGTTTTAGTGTTAGGGTAGTTTTGATGACTTTTAACACCAGGTTCAATTGACATACATACAAATAGAAATACCAACGCTGACAAAATTAACAATATCTACCAGTAATTGCAAGTGAAAATGAAATATGTCAATTTTCAATAGATGTACAGACCAAAATCAAGAGTGCTGAAACTTCACAGTCAATTCTATACTGTCTTCCGTTTCCCGAGATCACCATTTTATATGAGACAAACATAACACGACATCATGTGGTTTCCTACAAATAAACAAACAAGAGGTAGCTGAATAAATAGAGCAACTGTTAAATGATGAAATAATACAAAACAGTTCGAGTACTTATGGTCTACTCTTATATGGATAACACTTACATAATTAGGTGCTAGTAGACAACCTCAAATGGAGTATAGACATAGATTACCGTGAATTGAATAACAAAACTATTCAAAATCGCTTTTTCATTCCAAATATTGAAGACTTACTAGTTGAACTAGGTGAGTACACCACCTCAGATTTGGCAACTGATCTACATAAGATGCAATCTGTAACTAAGACAGACTTCTATTATGCTGTAGGACATTTCGAATTTCCCAGGTTACCTATCGGTTTCAATAAAACCCAATCTACATCACAGAGTATTTTGAATGAAATCCTTGAAGTTTATGCTTGAATAACCCTAGAGATGAGGTTGTTTTTCTGTTGGGAAGCTACATTCCTTCGTGAGGTATTGTTAATTCGGAAGTGAATTCCTAGTGTTGAACTCGACTTCTAGTTCCGAAAAAATAATTATTTATGTTTTCTACTAGACTTTCACTTTGACGATGTACATTGGATCCCGTCTACTGATATCATTCTTCATTTGAAATCACTCTTCCTTGTGGAATTTTCTTCACAATTTGTTAAAGACAACATTGTGCCGATAATGAAGTATCTGACCTGTAAATTTGTGGTAATGAATACAGTTAAAAAAATCTAATGATATTGCACTAATTCGGTGATACAGTTCCCTATGGAATCGTAGTCAACATTTTGACAGCCTTCTCTACTGACGCACGATATTTTGTATTTTTCAGAATGCCTATTGGGCTTATGAATGACCCATCTAGATTACTGCGTATAACAAATTAACTCCTCAAAGTACAGGCCTGAATGCTCCTGAAGATAAGACATTCTTAAATGGACACCGTGTGTTGTTGGCTATTTCTATGTCCAAAGAGAAATTATTTATGACATGAATAGATCTTCCACTTGACGACTGACACTGGATCCCGTCCAGTAAAAATATTCTTCCTATGGGGTATTTCCTTCCAATTTGTGGAGAAAACATCTTCCTATAATGACCATTTTGAATTTCTTGGAATGCCTATCGGACTCATGAATCTAGAATCTAGAATTGATCAATTGCCTGGAAAAGTCTTGTTGCTTGTTGCTGAGCATATCATCGAACCACTTACCTACGTAATTAGTAAATTTATCATTTCTGGAGGGATCATTTCCCTCATGTCTCAAACACGCCATTGTTATTCCTGTTCACAAAAAAAATGATCTGATTTCTAATTATAGAGGTATTGCATTGCTGTCTTCATTCTCGAAATTATTCGAAAAATCCTATATCAACTTGTATCCTTTTGTAAAAAGTATAAGTTGTTCTCAAAGAGTCAATATGGCTTTCAGGCTGGTTTATCAACTCAAGATGCTACTCTCTCTCTGATCAATCACGTTCTATCCAAATTTGATAATGGTGAAAATACTTTAAGTATTCTTTTTGATTTGTCACGTGCATTTGACACCATCAATCATCACCTTCTTCTTGATAAACTTTATGACTTGGGTGTTCGTGGTCCTAGTCTTAAATGGATTGAAACTCATTTAACTGGCAGAACACAATCAGTTAAGGTTAGGCTCGAATCGGGAACTTAATATTCTGAAAATCGTAATATCATAACAGGAGTACCGCAAGGTAGTGTCCTGGGTCCTACCCTCTTCCTTCTATTTGTAAATGACATATCTAATATTAATCAACCAAATTGTACCGTACAGTTTGCGGATGACACGTCCTTCATATTCAGTTCTGCTTCATGTAAAGGGTTGTCTGATCAGGCAGAAAATGCAGTTGCTAATATGCTAAACTACTGCTCCAGAAACGGCCTTGTATTAAATAGAAATAAAACGAATACCATTGTTTTTTCTCTCAGAGAGTTGGATTGCAGTATATTGGTTAGAGCAAATTCAAAATTGATTGTACAGAAAAAATCAGTTTACTTCCTAGGGTTGACCATAGACTCACAATTATCCTGGAATGACCATATCGAGTCTATTTCAAAAAAATTGTCAAAACATTGTTTTCTTATCTGGAATCTCAGGAATTTTGTCCCTATTAACATTTTATTAAGCTATTACTATGCCTATGTACACTCAAGTCTTACATTCCTACGGTAATTGCGGTAGATTGAATGATTTGTTGATTTTCCAAAAAAAGATATTGAGGACTATTTGTTTCAAAAAATATGGCGATTCTTGTAAGCACTTATTTATTGAATTGAGAATTCTAACTGTGATATCCATGTATATTTTGAATTGTGACACTTATGTAAAACAACACTGCCACATGTTTCAGGAAAGGGACACCACCCGTCTTGCCTCAGGCTACACACAAATTTTAATTTCATTGTTCCCAATCACAAATTAACATGTGTATCTAACGGACCTGATATCATGTCTATAAGACTTTATAATAAACTTCCTATATCCATTAAAAAAATTTCTAATCTCAATAATTTCAAAAATTGTGTGAAGAATCTTCTCTACAAGAATGCATTTTATTCTCTTGATGAATTTTTACAAACTGATTTGGCTACCACGTTATGAATGTTTGCCTGTGCACTTTTTGTTATTTATATTGTTTTTTACTTATATCATAGAATTTTACCATTTTTACCACTACTATTAATTGTGTTGTATTCTTATATGTTAATTTATTTTAATTTGTTGAAACGATTTTAGACTGCCATTTTATTTCTTAACCTTTTGTATTTGACGATTTCCATGCTTGTAATAGTCTCACGAATTAAAAGATTGTATTGTATTGTATTGTATAGAAATGAAGTGCTTAAAGTACATGTATGAGTTCCTCTGAATGTCTAGTGGGAAACTACGCTGGGACTTCGAGTGATCTCTGATTGACACACTGCAATTACTTCACTTCATTCTCATCAAATATACATCAACTTACCTCAACATTTTTTATGAATGATGATAAAAGCTGTCTTTCTGGGATCAACCATGTGAAGCCTCAGATATTTTCATAAAAATCACGCCGAGAAAAGCGAAATATTCTTAAATTGAACTGAATGTTTTTTATGGACATTCAATAAGCCATACCTCAGATGCGATTCAATTACAGCGTACTACACAATTTTTTCGTTTAAAATACCCAATTCTATCCACATTGCATAATATCCGGAAGCTAGTTTTCAGTTCAGTATTTTAGTGTGATCATTGAAATTGAGGTTGTTGTCCAAATTGATTCTAAGGAATGCGTTGGAAATGTTATACGGTATAACATCATTACCCAAGGAAATGTCTGGTGAATAACAATTAATAGAAATGAGGCTGGTGTTTTCTATAATGCAGGAAACAGATTAGAGTTGCATCACTCTCTTACACTGATAATAACTTGTGCTATTTTTTTGAGAAGGTAATGCTCATTTTTGACATGCCACATGATAGTTGTATAATCTACAAAAATTATGAGTACGCCATCAGATTAGATGTGAGCCAGATCATTAAAATGTAACGAGAAGACTAGTGGCCCTAGTACCGAGCCCTGTGGCACACCATGCCTGATAAGGCCAATATCTGACAGCGTCATCGTGTCAGTTCTCACAACTTGGGCTCGTTGACTCAGATATGATTCGATCCACCTAGTTTGATTTCTGAAAAATCTAATGATATTGCACTAATTTGGTGATGCAGTTCCCTATGGAATCGTAGTCAATATTTTGACAGCCTTCTCTACTGACGAACGATATTTTGTATTTTTCAGAATGCCTATTGGGCTTATGAATGTCCCATCTAGATTACTGCGTATAACAAATGAACTCCTCAAAGTACAGTCCTGAATGCCCCTGAAGATAAGACTGTTTTTCTATTGGGAAGCTACATTGCCCCGTGAGGTGTAGTACATTCTTAAATGGACACCGTGTGTTGTTGGCTATTTCTATGTCCAAAGAGAAATTATTTATGACATGTATAGATCTTCCACTTGACGACTGACACTGGATCCCGTCCAGTAAAAATATTCTCTCTATGGGGTATTTTCTTCCAATTTGTGGAAAAAAACATCCTCCTATAATGAACATTTTGAATATCTTAGAATGCCTATCGGGCTCATGAATTTCCCATCTAGAAATGGAGGGCTCAAAGTACATGTCTGAATTCCTCTGAAGATGTGATTGTCTATTGGGAAACTACGTTGTGACTTCGAATGACCTCTGACACACTGCAATTACTTGACTTCATACTCATCAATTATACGCCGACTGACCTCAACTTTTTTTTATGAATGATGATAAAAGCTGTCTTTCTGGGATCAACCATGTGAAGCCTCAGATATTTCCATATAAATCACGCCGAGAAAAGCGAAATATTCTTAAAATGAACTGAATGTTTTTTATGGATATTCAATAAGCCATACCTCAGATGAGATTCAATTACAGCGTACTACACAATTTTTTCGTTTAAAATACCCAATTCTATCCACATTGTATAATATCCGGAAGCTAGTTTTCAGTTCAGTATGTTAGTGTGATCATTGAAATTGAGGTTGTTGTCCAAATTGATTCTAAGGAATGCGTTGGAAATGTTATACGGTATAACATCATTACCCAAGGAAATGTCTGGTAAATAACAATTAAGTGAAATGAGGCTGGTGTTTTCAATAATATAGGAAAGCAGATTAGAGTTGCACCACTCTCCTACACTGATAATAACTTGTGCTATTCTGTTGAGAAGGTAATGCTCATTTTTGATATGCCACATGATAGTTGTTCATTTGCAAAAATTATGAGTACGCCATCAGATTTGATGTGAGCCCGATCATTAAAATATAACAAGAAGAGTAGTGGCCCTCGTTCCGAGCCCTGTGGCATACCATGCCATGCCAATATCTGACAGCGTCATCGTGTCAGTTCTCACAACTTGGGCTCGTTGACTCAGATATGATTCGATCCAGCTAGTTTGATTTCTGAAGTTTGCGCAGTAGTACTTCGTTGTTAACACAATCGAAAGCTTTCGACAAAAAAAACTGTTGGATATACCTTGTTCAAGTTCAACTCAGAAAGAAGTTTTTTCAACAAATGGAAAATGGAATCCCAAGTGCTCTTTTTTTATTGAAAGCCAAATTGATTAGTATTGAGGATTTTGTGTGTGGGCGGACATAAAATTCATCAACCCAATTATGACTAACTTCTCTATGACTTCTCCGAGGGTAGGAATGAGCGATATGGGTCGAAAGTTTATTGGATCTGTAAATGGGTATCACAAAATTGTTTTTGAAGAATTTTCAATCTATTATTCAGGGATTATTTTAGAATATCCTAGCATATTCCTGAAATGTACAAATATTCCAAAAGGAATGTTATGTGATTACTCCTGCAATATCTGAGATGAGAATTGAAATATGTTCCCTCAGCTGGCATCACAAAAAACAATTATGGAACGAACCTGTTTTATTCATTTTCGGAGTTCGTTGAAAATAAAAGAAATAATGGGTGATTCATCGTGAGGTACTTTTTTCAATATTTTCTTTGGACAGAATAGGCGTGAATTGTATCCAGCTGTCACTGCAGTTTGACTGATTATTGCTTGCCATTTCAGCATGGAAAGACTTACACCAGCACAGCGACTCCAAATTGTGGAACTGTATTACGAAAATCAGCGGTCTGTGAAGCAAGTTTTTCGTGCACTTCGAGCAACTTACGGTCGGCATAATCGACCCACCGAACGCACTATTGCCAATACTATCCAAAAAATTCAAACACAATTTTCATTATTGGATGACCGGCGACCGAATAGACCACGTCCAGCACGTAGCGAAGAGAATGTAGCCGCGGTAGCTGCGAGTGTACGAGATGACCGTGAGGAGTCGATTCGACGTCGTTCTCAACAAGTTGGTTTATCATATGCAACAACATGGCGTATTTTGCGAAAGGATCTAGGTTTGAAAGCATAGAAAATCCAACTTGTCCAAGAATTGAAAGCGACAGACCTGCCTAAGCGTCGAGTTTTCAGTGCCTGGGCTCTGCGAAAGGTCAATGAAGATCCGTTGTTTCATCGCAGAATTTTGTTCAGTGATGAGGCCCATTTCTGGCTCAATAGATATGTTAATAAACAAAATTGCCGGAAATAATTCAAGAACTGCCGTTGCATCCAGCGAAATGCACTGTTTGGTGCGGTTTATGGGCAGGTGGCATCATCGGGCCATATTTTTTTAAGGATCGTGCTGGCCGGAATGTAACCGTCAGTGGTATTCGATATCGCGCTATGATAACGGATTATTTGTTACCCGAACTTCAAGCCCGTGATATCGGTGTTATCTGGTTCCAACAAGATGGGGCTACTGCCCATACTGCGCGTGAATCCATGGACATATTGAGAAATCATTTCGGTGAGCAGCTCATTTCTCGTTTTAGACCAGTGAATTAGCCGCCTAGGTCTTGTGATATCACCCCTTTCGATTATTTTCTCTAGGGTTACGTGAAGTCTCAAGTTTACGCGGACAAACCAGCTTCGATTGAGGCATTGGAAGCAAACATTACTCGTGTTATTGGCGAGGTTCCCGTCATCATGCTCGAACAAGTGATCGAAAATTGGAGGTTGAGAATGGACCATCTGAGGCGTAGCCGCGACCAACATTTGACTGAAATAATATTTAAGAAATAAATGGCATTGATTGTTCTTTCAGTTCCTAATAAAGATTTTTCAATCATGTTCAATTTTATGGGTTTTATTTCAAAATGTTTTCCTGAACCTCACGATGACTCACCCGATATATCGTTTTGCAATATACACAACCCTAGCATGCAAGTCATATATTTCGTTGTATCACATATCAGTGATCAAGACCAAATATTTCCTGTTTTTCAAAGATTACCTCAGTAAATAAATAATAACCTCTCAGAAATTTCTATGGTAATATATGTGAACTTTCATTCTTGCTACGTAATGGCAAGATTTTATCAAAACACTTTATATGTTACCGTCATTAAAATATAAAAGTACTCGTTATTATGGAATACTGTAACAAGAAAGCATCGAATAATTTTTTCGAATTGTTTTAAATGGAAAAACTTGTTGAATCAAATTGTAATTATTTTAATCGTTGACTGCTGATAAAGTGTGTGCAGGGTTTATATTATGTGTTTTGTGCATTACCAAGAGTTCGTTGCGTAAGTACTCCTGTTCGAAATTCCAGGTGAGAATTTTATTCGTTCATTTTCATTCCCGAATTTCTATGAATATCTTGAGGTGTAGCATGATTCAGTCGAATTATAAATATTTGAAACCTTGGTTGTGGATACAATTCAAGAAATAGAAAAAACACAACTAAACTACCTCAAAATCACACTTGACCCGTGTTTCGCCAACAAACTCTAGAAGGCTCAAAGCCTACGTTCAAATGGCAATGTAAGTAAGTAATAACAACTAGGTATTTTCTCATAATTTGATTTATAACTAAATAAAATGATTTTAAAAAATCGATATTTCGATATTTCTAATATAATTGTTAAATAATTGTTGAAAGGCTTGTCTAATTCGTAATTGTAGGTCATCGCTGGTAAAACGGTTGAATCAGGTGATCTTGCAGTCCACCAAACAGGACCATGTGTTCTGGTCCACATTTCCCCAAATTGGTTACGAAGGTATTCCGTCACGGTCCTACTATTGTGCGGAGTTGCACCATGCTGAAATATCTTTCGATTTTCCAGATTCAGCGGTAAATTGTTTGAATTATCTTCAATTTAATTACCTGAGGAAACTTAGGTATCTACTACCATCAAATATTATGAAACCAACCATTAGATCTTCAAATACTCCTAGCTATATATTGAACCAAAAACGTTCTTGGAAATTTCCCTGCCTGAATGAATACTGATTCTCTTGCGTTCAGTTTCAAAATTTTTTTTTTGTTAAATAAACCAAGATTCCTGACGTATCGGAGAAAACAATTGTTTTCAGAAACTCATTATTAGGCATTATTGCGTAGTGCCACCTGCAATATTTCATTCTTCTTCATTCGTGTTCGTCCAAATGTTAATGCATTTGATTTTTATAAGATCGATACCTATGATTTTTTATTTTAATTTTATTTACACTTTCACGACTGGTATCCAACTTGGAAGCAATCTCCCTAAGAGATATTGTTTTGTTGATTTGCATTCTCATGAGAACATTTTTTATCTTCTTGTATTCAAAAGCAATATTATGTTCATTACCAACATTATTATCAGGTACTCTTCTGAACTGATCTTCAAGACGCTTGCAGTGATTTCGATCCGGATCATGGCCACGTTTATATACGTTTATATACCGTCTAACTGATGACTTCATTTTAACCAAATACTGTTGGTCTGTTGGTCTTGGTGTATACAGTACACTTGGTCACCTTGGTATGGTACCAAGAATTGTTGTGAACCAGACCAAAATAGTTAGATGGCCAAGATGGTCAACTTAATAGAGGGTGTTACTTCTCCACTACTGTTACTGCTCCGTTGCTGTTACTGCTTCGTTACGGTTTTATTGTTCCGTTGCTCTGATACTGTTTCGTTGCGCCACAGTTGTCTTCCCACGGTTCCACTAACGTGATTGTTCCTGCTCAACTGTAGTTGTTCCACTGTTCATCTGTTGTTCAGTATTCCTTGGTATGTTAGTGGCGTGAAAAATCATTGCACATTCACAGCTCCCCTTTTCTAAATTTCGCCCCTAACAAAATGGCCTACGGTGTTGAAATTCTGCACCAAGATGCAAAATTTCGTTTGAATCCTTGCTAGCCAATGTACTAAAAGTCCATTTTTCTACCTAGAATTTTTCGATTCAACGCCTTGGTTTATACAGGGCAATTCAAATTCGACCCCCACCATTGGGATCTCCTAAACTACAGGAGATACGTCGAAGCTTAAATTGGGGCAAAGTTGCGTATTCTGGTGCTTAACAAAATACTGTTTTGAAACTTGGGAAATTCCGAGTATTTCCGGAAATATCAGGAATAAAAATGAATATCGGAATTTTCGTTTTAATTTTTTTCTATCGTTATTTGACAACATATATAGTTCAAAACCAAAAGTACATTTTCATTGATACTTTTTTCAGCTACACGTTTTCATGTTCAGATTTACTACCCGACGTTTCGTCTTCTGGCATTCATCATCAACTTTTTTTTCTGTTATGGGCGTCATATTGTTTTTTTATACAGAAAAATAGTGATTCTCATTCTGATTTCATTGATGTATAATTTGTATAACTTCATCTGAGATGGTCATGACTCCATCGAAAAATTTTGTTTAATAAACACTAGTTGTCAGAACTCATTAAACGTCATAAGTTTGCACAAATACTTCAGTCGGAATGTCCTCATTCTCAAATGAAGAAAAACGAGATATGTTGAAACTTTATTATAAATTTGATAGGAATATTACGAAAACAACACAAATTTATTTTAAATTATATCCGGACAACAGCCGGATAGAACATTATTCGGAATTTTGGGCAAACACTTGGCTGAGTACGGTGCGTTTCAAGAAACATGAATGAAATCAGGAGTTTGTAAAAATGCACAAAAAGTATTACAACAAGTGTTCGAAATGATGGCCTTCCTTTTGAATACATAACCGAGCTCGTCGTCTCAAATTAAGAACAGCCCTAACAATATCTCTTCTTCCGATAGACCTGAATTGCGTGATGATATTGTATCTAAGTTCATCTACTGTGTCATATTCTTGCTCTCCATAGATTCTGTTCTTTAAAGTGCCCCACAAGAAAGTATCCAAAACTGTAAGGTCAGGTGACCTTGCCGGCCACCTCACTGGTCCAGAATTTCCCAACCACCTATTAGGAAATCTTTGGTGTAAATATTCGCAAACTGCTCTTTTATTGTGTGGAGGAGCCCAGTCATGCTGAAACCAGCAGCTGTTATAATTAACAAGGGGAAACGTATCCATATATTCTTCGAATTCGTTTCTTAAGAACTGAAGATAGGTTTCCCCGTTCAAAGTATTAGAGAAGAAATGAGGTCCAAGTATTCGGTCGTCATAAATTCCAGCCCACACATTCAAACGAAACCGAACTTGTGGTCTGACTTCTCTGAACTATCGTGGATTATTTTCACTCCAAAAGTGCTCATTATTTCTATTAAAAACACAACAGTTCGAAAAAGTACTTTCATCGGTCCAAATAATGTTTTTCAAGAAGTTTGTAGGTCTACCCTATTCGAGAGCCAGCTACAAAATTCCATCCTTCTCTCAGGATCACCTGGATGTAATTTTTGTGAAATATGTATCTTATAACATTTCAAATCACTTTTTTTGAATTTCCTCCAAACGCTCGTCTGTGGCACATCCATTTCTGCCGAGACTTGATGTGTTGATTTGGAAGGATCTGCATGTATCTAAAAAAGTACCAAAAATAATTATACTTCTTCGAATATGGAATGAATAATTATTTTACCTCGGCTAATAAGTTACGTCTAACATTTTGTTCCATTCTGCTTCCATATTTAATTCTTGGCTTTTGAAACGTACCGTACTCAGCCAAGTGTTTGTCTAAAATTCCGAATAATGTTCTATCCGGCTGTTGTCTTTCCGGATATAATTCAAAATAAATTTGTTCTGTTTTCGTAATATTCCTATCAAATTTATAATAAAGTTTCAACATATCTCGTTTTTCTTCATTTGAGAATGACGACATTTCGACTGAAGTATTTGTGCAAACTTATGATGTTTAATGAGTTCTGACAACTAGTGTTTATTAAACAAAATTTTTTGATGGAGTCATGACCATCTCAGATGAAGTTGTTTTTTTTCAATATCTGTGGTTTCAGAAGTGCAAATCATAACAAATTACACATCAATGAAATCAGAATAAGAATCACTATTTTTCTGTATAAAAAACAATATGGCGCTAATAACAGAAAAAAAGTTGATGATGAATGCCAGAAGACGAAACGTCGGATAGTAAATCTGAACATGGAAACGTGTAGCTGAAAAAAAGTATCAATGAAAATGTACTTTTGGTTTTGAGCTATGTTGTCAAATAACGATAGAAAAAAATAAAAACGAAAATTCCGATTTTCATTTTAGATATTTACGGAAATACTCGGAATTTTCCAAGTGTCAAAACAGTATCTTGTTGAGCATCAGAATACGCAACTTTGCCCCTATTTAAGCTTCGACGTATCTCTTGTAGTTTAGGAGATCCCAATGGTGGGGGTCGAATTTAAATTGACCTGTAGAGAAAGAAGAATATTGGCATTGACGATTTTGACATGAAATATCGTGTAGAAGAGTTGCAAACATTTTTATAGTAGAGTGAGATGCTGTCTAAATGATTACCAAACATACCAAATAAGATAGATAGAATATAATACAAAGAATAGAATTTATTCGTACTGCCACAGCAACCACCATAGGTGGATATACACGTCAACATATAGAAATATATATAAAAAATATAAATATAAGTCTAAAGTACATGCCAGTAAACAAAATCAAAATCACAATACGAAAGCACCAGTTGCTAATATAAGTACATACATATCAGTTAAAATCAACAACAGTATATACTCATAGTACTCATCGATGCTATAATATGCACCCTTAGGGAGGCCACACATCAAAGAAACATGAAACGAGAAACATGAAGCACGAAACATAAAACATGAAAAAATAGTTTGTGACAAACGAAACCGTTTCATTCGTACATAATAATTGAAGAAACGAAAATAAAGTTTGTAAAGTCGTAGTAGCAGGTACAATGGAAAGTAATAACGACGAGGCCGTTGCCGTCATGTCAACTCTTTTATTATTGTCCAAAAGTAAAGAAAAAAGAAAACGACGTTTCTGGGTGCATCCATACTGATATAAACGTAAACATTGTACATATTTGGTTGCAAAAGAATTAAACAATCATACCGCTAAATTTCAATCTTTTTATAGAATGAGTATACAAACATTTACAACATTACTATTCGAGTACTTCTCCACCTGTCCACTTCTTCGTACTGCTCCGCCACAGAGACGAATGCAGTATTCAATTCTTATGGTCGTTATTCATTTTATATTCACGTATTTCGTTAACCAAACAGTGAAACTGAAGCAGAAAAATAGAATGCAACCTATTTCATGAAACAGGTTTCAACACGATTTCAAGGGCTAAAACTGTTTCACGCATAAGAATCACACTCGTTTCATCAGTGGGCGGACTTCTATTTGCTTGGCCGTGTTCTGTTTTCCTGAAACGTGTTTCACGTTTCATGCTTCATGTTTCACGTTTCATGTTTCGTTGATGTGCGGCCTCCCTTACCAAGCGATTGTTTCAGGACAGTTTTAAATTTACCTATTGCCATCTCTCTAGTCACTTGAGGTAGATGGTTATAAAGCTTGATTCCTTTATAGTTTGCAGATTTTTCAAAATTGGATAAGCTATGTGTTGTTATCATAAGGTCATTTGGCTTTTCTTGTGAAGTAACCATGGCAGTCAGAATTTTTAGATAGTCTACTCAGGTTGTGCTTGATATGCAATAGAGTCTTTAAAATGTAGATAGATTGTAATGGTAGAATGCAGTTGTCCACAAACACCTGCCTGCAAGTACTACCAAATGGAATATCGAATATTAATTTTATTATACGCTTTTGTTTAACGAGTAGTTTTTTGGCGTTCACAGAATTTCCCCATAAGCAAACATGGTAGGTAAGGTGGCTGTAAACTAGTGAGTAGTAAATCCTAATAATAGTGTTCAAATTCAACGTTTTTTCAAGTTGCACAATAGCATAGCATGCACGTAGAAACCGTACCTCTGACACACATGCTATATCAGGTATGCAGACAGCAGGCTCACCTTTTTTGCATCTGAAATGCAAGTAAACTGTTTTGCCAAGGTTCAGCTTTATACGATTTTTGTCACACCACCCATGAAAAGTATCGACAACATATAATATTCTTTCTTGTAGCCCTTCAGAGGTATGTGATGGGACTACTATAGAGAAGTCATCCGCGTACATTACCATTTGATCGTGGATACGGTCTCACAAATCATTGACAAATAAGATAAACATTGGTGGCCCTATTACAGATCCCTGCGGAACACCCATATCTATATCATACATATCAGACCTTTCGAAAATCGAAAGTTGATGTAATTTCCGGAAAATGGGAAGTCGCTTTTTTTTCTCCAAATATATCAAAAAGTGCTGTCTAGCATATTCATGTTCCAAATTTCAGAAATACTTCTAGAGAAACAAAGGAGAGAAGGGGGTATACCTTGAGTCTGTGACACATGGTATAATGCATTTAATGCAGTGAACATTTTCAATTTGAATTTGACTTTGAATTTCAGAAACCAAGAGTTCCCGCGTTCTAATCCCGTTTCATCTAGTTTTTTTCTTCAATTAGTACTACCTTTCATCTTTCCTACTGGTATGCCATGAAATGATTTTTGATTTAAAATCGGAATCAATATCCAAATCTCATGAGTAAACTGGGTTTAAATAGGGTTATTCTCTAGGACCGCTGGTATTCAGCCTACTTACTCGAGTTTTTTGGAAACTTCAGTGCATATCATCAACCAAATCATATCGCAATGTGATTTGAGACTATCCCAAGATCCCCCGCATCTATGATTGTGGAAGGAGAAAGATATGGCATTCTATAATTGTGTTTTATTTTAGGATGGCGGTTCAATATTTCCAGCCAATATCAGATGAAGGGGTGGCTATAGTATGGAGATCAATAAACAAAACAAAAGCAAGTGGAGAAGAAGACGTAGAGATCGCCAGAGCATGGTTGAACTCCCAACCACATCTGCCACATACACTGAGTAAGAAAATTTGGAATGAGAATTAGTTCAGAAACAGTGACGATTTTTCCATTCAGATATTTGAAAATTTCCTAAAAGGTTACATTCTATGAGATATCTTATTTGAAGTACACATTTTTATGAATTGAAATAGCATTTTCCTGTGATTTTCACATGCGTTATTTTCATGTTCTTATCCATTTTATTGCAACATATTCTTTATCATAATTATGATAGAGAAAGTATTTAGATCTTGGACCCTTGGTTACATGTCAATATGAAGAGTTTACTTCAGAAAGGGTGCGAGCATCACATAAAAAGAAGAGAAAATGTCATTAATATGAATGAATTATATTATAGACACCTTGTTGGTTTCACTATATTCAACTTTATAGTGTTTCTTATGTATGAGCTAACATCACAACATTCAAAAGTCTGAATAATAATGGCTATGATACTAGAAACTCAGCGACATTGGAATTACCATCGCATATGCTATCTAAAACTGAAACAAGTCCAAAATATATGGGCATTAAACTGTTCAATAAATTACCGGCCAATGTGAGAACATCAACATTGAATAGTTTCAAAAATGGTGTAAAGCACCTATTGTTGCAGAGTGCTTTCTACTCTGTGGATGAATACCTGAACTACAATGTCTAATGAAGAAAGGAGATATATTCTAATAATTTGTAAGACCCAGCTGTAAGTAGTTGTAGAATAGACAAAATCCCGACAATGAATGTTTTCTATTTTAATTTTTTTTAACCAGTATAGCGTGTCTATATAATATTCTATCTGTTGCATGCCATTTTATATGATCAAACACACTGATAATGATTTATTTATTCAACTGATTACACATTGTCACTACTTATCTGCACCCAGTATTGTTGTTGTGCATTTATTTTGAATTGTAAATCTGTAAGTTTTATCGTATATGTCCTGTCCTATGGCTTTTTGTGAGTTCAAAAGGATGAATAAAGGGATTTGATTTGATTCCGGTGAATCTTTCTGAATTGAATCAATCATCTTATTGATTACGGTTACTATATTCTATTGAGAAAGATGTAGTTTTTGTTTATATTGGGCCATATCAATAATCCATTGATCCATTGAAACACAATTAATAATTGAGAATCCAAGATGGCTCAATTGATTGGCATAACCGAAGCAAACCTTTGGAAATTCATGAAAATTCAATTTGAATTTGAAAATTTGCCTCTGTACATGGTTAGATGTATTAGTACGTGTTTACGCCGATTGTATTTGTTGCCTTAGATTTGTTAGATTTACGATTGTGCAGTGAATCCGTATTGTCATGGTTTATCGTCACATTTTATAAACAATAACAGTTGAACATGACACTTATGTCAGATGAAAAGACGCGCTGCAAGAAGAAATTAAATAAAGATTTTGCAAGTTTAAACCAAATTATATCATTTCTAATCAAATAGAAAAAGTTCAAGTACATTTTGTACAATTCATAACAGTACGCTTGAGTACTAACCGAACTGTAGATTCCTAAATATAAAATGCAGTGGGAAGAATAATTCAGGTAAATATTTCAATACTTGGCTGAACAAAACTTATTATTTTCCAATCCAAAATATTACGCGAAGTTTTGTTGAACTTTTGTAAACTATGAGAATATAAGAAATTTGTCATAGTGAGTTTCGCAACTCAAAATAAACAACTAGAATGTTAATGAAACCTTAAATTTTTTGAGTATTAAAAATTTAAATATATAAACCTGGAATCGGAACGGTCAAATCAGTTTCTAGGATGTCAACATTTTTAATTCTATCCAATTCTCGATGGAAAAACATTAGTTTTATGGTCATTTTGATCTATAATAATAGTGTTGCTGAGTAGACAGGTGTTGCTAACCACAAAACTAGTAAATTTCTTTGCGATTTTATCTTAAATTAGTATGCTTAATATTGGTTGATATTAATACGGTGGTGAAGTAGTACACACCAAATAGAAATTCTTCCTGATTATAACTTATTTTCAAAAATGCATGTCATATATAATAAAGAACTGTCATCTGAATGGTGCCAAAAATCAGGATAGGACAGAACAACAAAAATTATGTGAGCTCTCTGAATATTCCTCAAAATATTAAGCTTTGGTTCACCGGCAAAATATATAGAGCCAATTTCTCAATTCTTGCAGAACGTTTTGGAAAGATCATTTTAGAATCAATAATAAATTTAGAACGGTATTACCTCTATAATATCTTCTGTAGCTCAATTCCATTTTGTCTTTTGGTATTATGTTAATAAAGAAAAACAAATGGCACTTGATGATTGAGAAGCTGTTATTCTGAGAGCACAATTGGGTCTGGTTGGATAAATGTATGGATATTTTTTAGGTGACAATCAAATAAGAGGCTTTCTGATTTTTGCGAAAGGAAGTATGGAGAAGCTGAAGATAAAGATTGACATGTATTTTACCATGCGATCCCTGTACCCAGAAATATTTGTCGACTCACATCCTTCATCAAAGAGGATGTTGGATGTTTCCAAGTTTGTGTGAGTTTCGGTGATAGATACGTTATTGGACTATTTGATGTTTATTATGTCGAGAATTTTACCATTAAAATTTTGCCAAATATCTTCATTTCAAGTTATTTTCAGAGAACGGTATATTTTATTTATATAAGGCTCCCCGACAAGGCATTCACCTGACAATTTCTAGAAATTTCAATGTTATATACACTTCAATATCAGAAAAAATATTGTTTTTGACTCCCTTTTATTCAGGGATGGAGACCTTTGAGATTACTGACCGAATTTTCGATAGTATTGTTAGGTTTAGGTTTAGGTTTAGGTTTTGAACGTGAGTGGGCCCGTATCAGGCCCTCCACTGCGGCCAATGGCCTATTGTGGCTCACCCTATGGTTATATTTCTCCCAGTATATCCAATCTCTTGACGAAATTGAGGAATGCATTGGGAGAACAATTTACCAGGTTTTCTGGCCTTACTGTCGTATCGCCAAATATTGAGAATCTGGTTCTGGCCGCTGCAGGGCATGTACGCAGAATGTGTTCAGCCGTTTTATCATCCTCCATGCATAGCCGGCACTCTGCATCTTGTGCAAGTCCGATTTTATGCATGTGGTATTTGAGTTTGCAGTGGCCAGTAAGCAAACCTACTATAACTCTGAGACGCACTCTGCTGAGTTCTAGCAGTTTGTCAGAGTCCTGTTTTTTCCTTGTACAAGCAATAAATGCTTTGGAATGGGCTAGGCCCGGTAGACTACGCCAGTACTCGAGTCTTTTATTGTCTGCCCAAGCTGTTATGACATTCTTGGCAGTGCTATATGCTAAACCGATTACCGGTTCTGGTCCAGTGAACGTTGTTTCGGCCCCCCCTTTTGCTAGGGCGTCCGCTATTTCGTTTCCTTCTAGGCCTGTGTGACCTGGTATCCAGACTAGGGTAACGTTGTTGCGTTGCGCCAGTCGGTTTAAGGTGTCTCTGCAGTTCCATACTGCCCTAGATTAAAAGCAGTTGGATTCAAGCGCTTTAAGTGCTGCTTGACTATCTGAAAATATTTTTATTGTTTTTCGTGTGTGGAGCCGATTTTCCAGCTCCCTGGCACACATTTCAATGGCATATACCTCTGCCTGAAATATCGTAGCTAGTTTGCCCATACTGAACGAGCGTTTCACTACTGGGTTCATCCCATATATTCCGGCTCCGACGCCTTCCTGAGTTTTGGAACCATCGGTGAACCAACGTTCATTTGCCCTACATAGGTTGGTTTCATTCCGGACCCAGTCTTCTCTTTCGGGAAAGACCACAGTGTAGGACGTGTGAAGGTTGATGGTTTTAGGCATGATGTCTGAGGGCATTCCTAGAATGTTGTGAGCTATTATGCCCTCCAGCATGCCGCTGCCTCTCATGACACATGCCTGCGGTAGACTAATGGCCGCTTGATAAAGTCTGTATGTTGCCCATCTTGCCTCTCTCTCCAGAACTATGTGGAGAGGAAGTAATCCAAGGAGGACTTCCATTGCTGCCGTTGGCGTGGAGCGAATGCTTCCAGTAATCGCCAGGCACGCTTGTCTCTGTAGTCCGTTAAGTTTAGCAATGGCCATTTTTTTATGTCCCTTGCTCCACCAGACTATAGAGCCATACGTTATCATTGGACGTATGACGGTCACGTACAACCAGTATACGTGTTTTGGTGACATGCCCCATGTTTTGCCACATATTCTGCGGCATGTCCATAATGAAAGGCTAGCCTTCCGGATAGTCTTTTCCAGGTGCGAGTTCCAATTAAGTTTTTTATCCAGGGTTATTCCTAGATATTTTGCTTCACTCGCAAAAGGAATTGTTACACCATTGATGGAAGGAGGTATTAAATGTTCCAGCTTCCTTTTCCTGGTGAATGGTACTATGACCATTTTGTGGGGGTTAATGGACATTTCCTCCCTCTCACACCATTTATATATGGTATCCAATATATCCTGAAGGACGTAGGAGATCGTCTCTTCGGATTTATCGTTTATTACTAGGACCAGATCGTCAGCATATGCTTGCAGATCAACCTCCCACAGCGAGAGAATGGCCAGCAGATCATCCACCAGCAGTGACCATAACAGTGGGGAGAGGACCCCCCCCTGGGGACAGCCCCTGGCTGGCTTGAAGCTGACACATTCTCCCTGTAGAGAGGTCGTTATAGTTCTGTTGTGAAGCATAGTTCTTATCCAGTCACATAGTATCGGTTCAATCCCTCTAGAGACAGTGGCCTCATATAGGGAGTGAGGTAGTGCATTGTTAAATGCTCCTTCTATGTCCAGGAATGCAGCGACTGCTATTTCCTGGCGTTCCAGGGCGTCGCTTATTCCTGAGACAAGGTTATTGAGGGCAAGTTCTGTTGATTTGCCAGCCTGGTAGGCATACTGGTGAACATTGAGGGGGTGCTTTGTTAGTGCCCCACACCTTATGTGCCCATCCAGTATTTTCTCCATGCTTTTCAACAGAAAGGATGTCAGACTAATGGGTCTGAGCGATTTTGGGTGTGGGTCATTCCGACCCACCTTAGATAGTATTGTTAGTACGAGTTTTATTTCATTAGATAATTTCACGATTGATCTCCTGCAACGCATCAGTCAAAGTCAGTAGTGCATCCAGAATAAAGTCACCAAAATTGTCCAGGAATTCAGAGGTGAAGCCAAGAAGTCCCAGGTGGAGCCAGGGAGTCAGCAAGAGGTCCAAGACGTTGAAAATGAATTGTCCAAGATAGATGAACAGGTGGCGCGAGATGTAGACAAGATAGATGAATAGGTGGCACAGAATGGAGAAGTGGATAGAATCAAGGAGAGACTGGATACAATACATCTTCCACACAGAAATGCAGTCACCCAATAGAGACATTTATGCCGATATTGCCAGAAACTTGATAACAAGTAAGTCAAATTTCACAATAACGACAGTTGCAAGAAAAATCTGCAAGCTACCACCGTTAGAGTCCAATCCGAAGAATCTGACATGTGAACCACAGAAAGAATTAGAAAGAATCAGATAGAAGATTTAAATTTGAAGTTAGTCCAAAGCTGGCTGATAATGGAGTTAGACCTGATTACCAGAAAGTATCTGAGTTTGGTATAATTGCCAATGGTTACTGGGCTCAGTAGGATTCCCAGTATCTTTGTGATGGTCTATTACATCGCAAATGGTATAGCCCAGATGGAACCACCGCGGTGTACAAACTGATTCTTCTGAAGGCACTCTGAATATTTGTTCCAACAACTTCATTGTAGTCGTGCAGGTGGACACTTTGAGATCAGTAGGACACTGAATTACCTTCAGATGAGATGGAATAGTGCAGGAGATTTGACCTATGTTCTTTAACTCAAACTAGAAGTGGAGAAATTATTCATCTACTGAACCTTTTGGATTTTGATCCAGAAATGTAAAGGAAAAAGTTGTTCCAGAGTTCGTGGGTTCTGTAGACGTCATTTCCGAATGTCCAACGACTGACTGAAAAAGAGAATTAACAGAAAAACCCAAGGCACTACGTTCGAGCCAGGTGATGTCGTTTGATTCTACCAACCCCAGGGAGAGAAAATAATATGCCCCAAGTTAATGAGAAATTGGTAAGGCCCTATGTCGTCATAAAGGAGATCAATGAATTTGTAAACTGCATTCAGCTCATCCCAAGGAGCAACCGCAAGTTTGATCTAGAGGAAAAGTTAGCAGAATACCCCAAGTTTTTTCCAGAGTGACAACTAAAATAATGATGGTGTTTTCGAGACTGAGTAGAAGAGTAGAAGAGGAGGAGGCAGTGTTACAAATCCGGTGTTCTATGGAAGCCTCGTGAATTTTTCTAGTAACATACTTTGATGGGAAAAACTGAAAAAACATTCTAGAGATCATATAACTTCGAATATTGAATATGGTTTTCTTAGAAGTTCTCAATTGTTCGAGATCTTGTATTTCCTATATACAGGGTGACCCACGGTTAAACCAACCACAACGAGAGAAAATAATATTCCCCAAGTTAAAGAGAAATGTCGTCATAAAGGAGATCAATGAATTCGTAAACCGCATCCAGCTCATCCCAAGGACCAAATGCAAGTTTGATCTAGTGAAAAAGTTAGCAGAATACCCCAAGTTTTTTCCAGAGTGACAACTAAAATAATGATGGTGTTTTCGAGACTGAGTAGAAGAGTAGAAGAGGAGGAGGCAGTGTTGCAAATCCGGTGTTCTATGGAAGCCTCGTGAATTTTTCTAGTAACATACTTTGATGGGAAAAACTGAAAAAACATTCTAGAGATCATAACTTCGAATATTGAATATGGTTTTCTTAGAAGTTCTCAATTGTTCGAGAACTTGTATTTCCTATATAAGAAAAAGTTTCCTCTTTATCAAAAAATCTGATTCATGAAACAGAAGATTGGTCAGTAAATCAATGGTTAACAGTTACTTACTGATTAATAAATATTTGTGGTGACAAGTGTAGTACAATGTTGTCAAGTTTAGTTAAGGTAGGTACTGAAGGTACACTAGCGTATTCATTACAAGAATACGAGAATGCAAAAATTATTTTATTTGACGATGGAGTTTCAGGTGTACTGGTAGTTTCAACGTTGGCATAAAGCTCAACATGGTCTGCAAAAATTAGTTTGTTATTTTGAATTAGTTTGCACCAATCATTGATGAACATTCTGAAAAGCAAGGGTCCTAAATTGAACCCTTGTTGTACTGCAGAAGAAGTAATATATTTTTCTGATTTATAGCTATTATACTCAACATACTACTCAATTTTGTTTTCATATACGGTTGATCTCTTAGTCAATAATTTATATATAGGTAGAATGAAAAAACTGGACCAAGTACACCTACCTGAAGCAAGCCTTCCATAATCTTCACAGTTCCAGACAGATGTTTCTTGAAACAGTCCTTCATACAAACCTTTTGTGTATGATAAGTGGGATAAGAATGGAACCATTTTTATGCCACACGATATATACCATTTTTTTCCATTTTCAACTAGAATATGATGGATGGTCCATACTCTCACAAAACTGTATTGTCATCAAAAAGGAACTGTTTACGAAGCTGAATTATTGTTTTCTATTGGCGAGTGATGAATATATAACGTTGGGAAAAATTCGAAAACTATCTTAAAATTTCAGATATGTTTTGCCTCTGCCTAAGTATGATAACGGTTTCAAAAGAATCCTGCTCTGCAAATTAAAGGATGAGAATCCTGCCGACGTGGACTTTCATGCTGCTTCTGCTTTGCTAATGAATATGGCCGATGTAACGATGATGGAAGATTTTTGCATTAATTATCTCCTAATTTTCGATTTGGAACACTGCAAATTGGGACACATCGCCAAAACGAACCCAGTGTTGATGAACAGTATGTATAATATCATGGGAGTAAGTATTACCATTTTTTTTTTCAGAGAAATCAAATTGAAAATTCTGAAGTATATGAAATAAAGTACAATTATGCAAATAATGAAACTTTTCTGGGTGATGAAGTATTTCATTGCTAATCACAATAATTTTTTTTCTATCAGCTGCATATACACTGAGAGAAATATCTATTACCTGTTATACAAAATTGTATAACAATCTAAAGATTTCTGAATTGAATAGGCGCCAACATAGTAACCTTTTCTGAATGATCAGGGTATTTTTTTCAAAAAAGTTGTATAACTGTTAAAGAACACTCGTATAAAAATGAAAATATTGTCATATCGAAATTACTTGCTTCCAATATAATGGTTAAATGAATGGCGTTCCAATATTATATGAAGTTATTATAAAAATTAAAAGATGCTTATATAAAGCTTACTTGTTCTCAATATGATGTTTAAATGATTGACATTTCGATATTAAATGACGACTGTATAAAATTGAAATGATACTTATTTCAAGATGACTTGATTTTGATGTAATTCATTATTATACTATATCTTATAGTGGCTAAAAAAAAAATTGTATAACAATCAAATGGTAAAAATTTTTGCATCTGAAAACTTTCCTTTACCAGCTAAACGGTTTTTGAATAACCTGCATGAAAATGATTTCTTACTGTACAGATCTAAAAATGGTATTGACGTCAAAACACTGCCACAAAATCTTAAATAGCACATGTGGCGATTTAGCTAATTTTGAACAGTTTCTAAGGGATTACAGTTATTGAACCTCATTTTACAAACTTAAACAGTTTCAATAGTGCATGAAGTACAGTTGTGTGCATAATAAAGTCGTACACGGTACGACACTAACTGAGACATTGCACTAATTGCACATAAAAATGTTAAAATCGCGTTACTGACAAAAATAGTTTGAACCTCGACGCTACTTTTCAAAGTCGATAAGAAGTTTAAGATTGACGAGCCTGACTCACAATATTCAATAACTGCTGTACAACTTATTTATGCACATAACTGTACATCATGAAATTCGAATCATTAATACACATTAAGGTAGAAGCTATCAAAATTGAATAATTGAAATTTCAAAATTTTGCCCAACTGTTAATCCTCAAAAACTCTTCAATATCACCACATGTGCTATTCGACATTTTTCAACTTAAAGGAGTTGATGTGGTGTTTTGGCGTTGATGATGTTATCAGAGCTCTAGAGGGAGGTTATTTTCATGTGTATGCTATTCAAAAATGTTTGGATCAGAAACAAAGTGTTTGGAAGTGAAAATGTTTGCCATTTGATGAATATCTACGAAAAATATGTTAAACAGAAGTTGCAATACGGTGAGTGCCAGTGTCATATTCTCAGAATGAGAATTCAACAAGCACGCTTTTAAAAATTTCAATCCTATAGATATCATGAAAAAGCTACTTTTTTTATAGAGATTCGTCATATTTGATCTAATATCCTGAAATAGTAACACATTAGTTGTTCATACTTATCAGTGGACAGTTCAGCATTGAAACTCGTTGAGAAATTGATCAACATTTATTAAGGAAATTAAAATATAGTGACTGATTTTTTATTTTTGGGGGGGGGGGGCGGATTGGAGGCCTCAAATTAAAGAAAACTCTATTTGTTTAAAGTCAACTTTTCATCAATTCATTTTTTGACATCTTCAGGGCACTGGTAGATACAAATAGGAGATTTTTTTTCAAATAATAAAACCATAGAAAAAACAAATAATACTATACTTATCAATTTGCTACTACCACTTTTCCAGAAACAATCACTGAACAATGTTTTGGTAACGTATAAAAGTTTAGATTGAATTATTATTAATTAACTCTGATCTACTCTGAAGTTTTATCTGTTACCAGAACATAGTTCAGTGATTGTTTCTGGAAAAGTATTAGTAGCAAATTGATTTGTATATTATTATTTGTTTTTTTCTATTATTTTATTGATTAAAAAAATCCTCTTTCATTATATTACAGTAGCCTGAAGATAAAAAAATTAATTAACGAAACGGCTTTAAGGAAATATATTTTTCTTCAATTTATGACCTCAAATCCACTAAAAAAAGAAAAAATCAGTCATCATAACAAAGGTCGTAAAACTTACATATCAACAATAAAATAAAGTATTTCTTAAATCTGGGAACATTAGAAATTCATCAAAATATACACTATTTCTAGTAACCACGGATAGAGTTGACAAGAGGGAAGCATCTTCGAATTATACAATAAATTAGTCATCTGAAACAAAAAAAATCATTACTTAATATTCAAATACTATTTTATTTCATGCTCAAGAATAATAAATAAAAATCAAATGTATTGAATGGAGTGTTTCATTACAATACTTTCATGTGAAATTCCAGAGGTTTGAAAACAGATACTTCATAGAAGTCCGTGTTAGGAGTAGGTTCACTATTTTTCTTACGAAACAAAATGACCTCTTAGCGGAAAATGTTCAATGAAAAAGTTATAAATAATAAAGTATTCAAAAACGTTTATATTTAACAATGTTCGACATAAATCCAAATTATTCGTCAGAATGGCAAAAAAACGATTTTTCAGTATTTAAGATTTTATTTCAAATAAATGATTTAATGTACCTGAAAATTTTTGAATGTGGCAAAATCTGTGGCATCTCAACCCTACAAGAATTCGACAGATATTAAAAATGTTGATTTCATTCAATTTGCAAATTTTAGGAACTAGAATCTTATAGGTTCCCATATGAAAAAATCATCTAACAATAATCATCATGTCATACGATGAAAGTATCTCTTTATGAATAACTTTACAACCTCTTCATGTTCGCAAAATTTGCTCTCTACTTCAGAAAACTATAAAATACATAGGATGTTTCTTTTGAAAAATATTTAATTTGTGTCGTTTCTGTTCGAACCGGAATTAAGTCCTACTGAACCCGTTCGGTTCCTGAAAAAGTCATATTTTCATTCAATTCCAGCCATCACCGTACATTTTTTTCGAACAAATGTAACTATATTATCTAAAATAAAAATGCACCATCCCTGAAGCTCACCCAATTCTTACTTGTTTGATTTTAACCTCCCACAAGTAATAACAATGGATAAAATCTGTTGTTGAAAACACTCAGATAGACACTTACCCGAAATGTATTTCTTGTAGAAACAAACTATATACAAAGCGTATTTAACCTTTACTTCTGCACTTACACAACACAACCAAATCCACACGTGAACTGATTGACAATAAGAATTGAAATGACGTAGATGACCCGATGATGAAACGGCCTGTTAGGGGTGAGTGGAATAAAACATCATAGGAAACACGTGTGTGATGAAGAAGCTGCATGATCAGAGGTGGTGGAAAAAACCGTTACATTTCCAGAACGAAACGACAACTATTTAGTGGTTACAAAGTATCGTTTAACAGTTAAAATGTGAATTATAGTGGCTAAACAGTTTGTTTTTTCAATTCCATCTTTTAACCACAATCGTGCCCTTTATTGAATCTAAGAGGTAACCTTTTCAAAACAAAATGAGTGTTTTGAAAAAAAAAACCGTTTAACGTTTAAAACCTTCACTTTTACCATTGATCAGATAACATTTAGTTGCTAGAATAATTTATTTAGCAGCTATAAGATTTTTTTGAAAAAAAACTTGTATAACTGTATTTCTCTCGGTGTAGCAGGATCAGATGGAACCATAGAAATATAATAAACACTAGAACGCCAATTAGTTCAGAATAACGTACTTCCTCATATATTGACCAACCTATAAGTTTGTGCAATAGATAGTATGATTGAGCAGGAAATGTAAAGTGTCGCCAGGGACGGTCTTAGGATTTTTGAATTCCTGTTCTAATTTGGTATATAGTTGTCGGTGATAGCATTTGCAATATAATAGAGTTTTCCTTTAATGATATATACAGAAATGGACTTCCTGAAAATGGAAATATTGAGTGTATGTTTAATAAAAACTCTAGGTTTTCTATCTTGTGCTTCCTCGCAACCCAGTAGGGGGAAATTATTGTGATCGTCAAAAAATTTTAATTTGATATTTTGATGGGAATTGATTTTATTCCACTCATAGAGCCTGTATACCAGATTTTTTTTTCAAATTGTGTGTCCAATCTGCTTGATGCTCAAATCGTTGAGTCCGATATACAGAGGTTCTCAATATCATTGTAAATATTGTTGAATCGTATTAAATTCAAATTGCAATTTTTGTAATAAGTAGATACCTAAGTAGATAATCAAATGTTGAGAGAAATAATTATAAAAAGTCAAAAATTCAAATTGCTGATGTTACAGGGTATATATTTCACTCCATTTTAAATGAGGAGAATCTTAGTATTGGACGAAAAAGGACCATAATACTTCTCAACACATTTTATTTTGTAATGTTACATAATCATTTCTCAAACGAAAATGGTGGCATTTTTTCCAAGATCCAAGATTCCAAGTGTTTATTTTCTTCAGTTCACCTCTAATTTTCTCAGTTTGAGACATTGCAATATTAAAAAATCTAATAAATGCTTGTAATTGCTTTTATCATTTTCATTTTGTGACTCACCTCATAGGGAGATATATCAAAAATGTGTTTTTTATGGAGCTGAATAATTTATCATCCTGTAGTGGTTGCTGAAGTTTAGTGTTTGAAGGGTGTTCAAAGAAGGGAGGAGTGAAATTAATTTATAAAATTAACATGACGATGATATTGATGTCATATTTTTTATAATGGACAAATCAAATAGGTCTATTCTGGATTTTTTCCTTTCTTTTCACAGAAAGGAAACAATGCACTTAATTCTGTCTAGTATTTTTCCAAGCACTACGGATTGTAATTTGACCAAGAAGAGCTACATTCAAAGTGAACCAAACTACAGGGATGTCAGAAACAATTATGGAAAACACAGAAAATAGCACAATTGGCAAGCAAATCAATTACAAAAAACGAAAACAAATATTTATTCGCCCTAACCACAGATGATATTCCGAACTTCAGTTGGAACACACGAAAAAAAACTTGGCAACGACGTGACCAGAAATAGCATTCCCTACAAGGGGTCATTTAATTGATTTTCGGATAGCGTTTTTGGCGTTCTAGTGTTTATTATACAGGGTGACTCAGGGTTAAACCGACAAACGTTGGTGATCAGTTTTTCAGGCAAAAATAAGATTTTTTGTTTTCTATCATCATGTGTTCTAACTTACTCCGTTTTCGAGATACAGGGTGTCAAAGTTTCTTGACCTGCGAGCTTCCCAGACTTAACACGTTAAGCGCCATGCCCAGTTTATAAAATTTCGTAAACGGGCCGAGTTACTTTTTTTATAGGTATTGATGATGTGTAAATGCAATTTGAAAGATTTTTCAAAATTCTTAAAATTACCGAAGATATTTTAATGTACTGAACGAAAGTTTGTTTTTGTGGAGGATATTCGTTTCTTGACATACCTTTTTGGGAATTTTAACCTTCCACAGTCTGAAAATGAAAAAATGTTAATTCAAAGAAATCTGTACAAGTGTAGAGGGGCAATGATCAATTTGCCCCGATCAGTTACTGCGTTTAGAAGACTGTTGTCTTGAAAACAGTTTATTATTTCGTCAGTAACGTATCGAATACTAAATTTGCCTATATGACGTAAAAAAATTTAAATTGCCAAAAAATACTTCTCAATTTCGAAAACGTGAACGTTTCGGAAACTAAATTTGTCTCTGTTATCAAAACTCGAATGATGAAGACTTGCTAAAATTCTGTTTTTATCAGCCTGGATATGAAAGGATTTGTTTTGACAAATTCCTGCCAAAACAAATCCTTTCATATCCAGGCTGATAAAAATAGAATTTTAGCAGAGTTTTGATAACGGAGACAGATTTAGTCTCCGAAACGTCAACGTTTTCGAAAAAGATTTGTTTTCACAAATTCCTGTCAAAACAAATCCTTTCATATCCAGGCTGATAAAAATAGAATTTAAGAAAGTCTTCATCCTTCGAGTTTCGATAACGGAGACAGAAACGTCCGAACGTCTAATGTACCATCGACCGTGACCCACCCTGTATACCTAATGGCGCTTTTCTGTTGAATTAAGACTATTTTGAACATGTATTGCGATGACATGCCCCAGAAGCAAATGCCATAACGTAGATAAGACTCCACCAGTGAAAAATAATTGGTTCGGATATGAAATGCCTGGTATTTCAATTTTAAATCAATTCACTATTATCATAAACATTTTCCAGAAATCAATGACAACAAAAGTGGCTGCAATACATTTCATCAACACCCCTGTGTTTGTGGACCAAGTGATATATCTTTTGAAATCACTAATTAAGCCAAAATTGGCTAGTAGAGTAAGTACTATCATGACTTTCATCGGAGATATAGATTTCGTGATTATTAGAATCAGATTTGTAATCATAGCCATAAGCATTAAAATAATGAATGGTAGAAGTAAAACATCACCCAATGCTCCATTGTGTATTTCACTTCTTGTCGAAGTTGGAGAGTAGATCAGATATTTACTCACCCACATACGAAACTGAAATATGTGAAACAATTTGTTAACCAAATCAAAAGCTACTGGTATCGATCAACTTAATAAATTATGTTATTGTATCCTCCAAGTGTTCAATTCATCTAAATAACCGTTGTCTATAAACATGCTTCTTGAAGTATCCTTACAAAAAATCTATTAAAGTTAGGTCTGTGGATCTAGCAGGCCACGGACTATTTATTAGTGTGAAGTTATTTGAGTTTTTTCCGATCCATTAAGGACAAAGTATTTCCCTTTAAAATTTTTCATCAGAATATTCGTAGCATATCAAAGAATTTTGATCAGTTGGAGGTTGTACTCAGCCAATTCGAAAACCCATTCGAATGTATTGTGTTAACTGAAACATGGAGAGTCCATGACTTACAGTTTTTCAATATGGTGGATTATAATTTGATCTACAGCGACGGGGACATAAACCAGAATGATGGGGTCATTGTGTATCTTAAAAAGTCAATAAACTATGTTACCAACATCATTAAAATCGGCGAATGTAAAGCCATAGAAGTAAGACTGACTGCATTGGAAAAAAATATGACATTGACAGCCATCTACAGACCACCTTCCACCAATGATGCAGAATTCAATATTGAATTGTACAACTATGTCAGTCAACTGAGAAATAGACGTGACGACCACATAATTGTAGGTGATATCAATATCAATCTATTTCTTGATGATAAAACAACGTCAGATTACTTAAACGTTCTTAGTGAATTCAACTTTACTTCCACTATAAATTCCGCCACCAGAATTAAATCTTGCATAGACCACATATTTTTGCGAACCGAAGCACCTGATATTGAAAAATTCTGTCAGACCTTTGTATTAGAAACACATCTGACCGACCACAAGGCAACTCTCATGAATTTGAACATCAACTTGAATGAAAACAAAAATGATATGCCAGTACATGAAATACGAATAACCAATTACAAAAAACTTAAAACTAACCTGACCAATTTTGATTGGAATATCCTATATAATGCCAATGATGTTACGGCTGCAACCGACTATTTCATTAACACCTTAACTACTCTTATCAACAATAGCACTAAATTCATGAAACAAACGTAAATTCATAAAAAAAAAATGGATAACTAATGGCATAATAAAATCGATATCTCAAAGAGGTAAACTTTATATTTTGCATAAAAAAAATAAAGACAACATGGAACTGAAGGAAGAATTCAATTCTTACCGAAACCGCTTAAAACATATCATATAGATATAGAGCAGCCAAACAAGACTTCAATAGAAAACAAATAGAAAAGAATAAAAATAATGCGAAAAATCTATGGAAGACTATTAGTAATATGTGTGGAGGTAAACAAGGGCCGGAAATTATAACCAAAATACTGAACCATGACAATAGACTAACGGAAAATGACTTTGAAACAGCTGAAGCATTTGTCGAGTTCTTCACGGAGGTCGGTCCAAACCTTGCCAGTAAAATTGTCAAACCAGCAAACACCCCAAGAAGAAAAATCAACGAACAGTCTTGCTTTCTTCAACCTACTAATGAGTACGAAATAATTGATACAATAAATACATTAAGAAATAATAAAGCACCAGGTATCGATGGTATCACGTCTGAGACACTGAAAAAAATTTCTACAGAAATAGCATCACCACTGACATTCCTCATAAACAAACTTTCGAAAATGGAGGATGTCCTCATGAATTCAAAATTGCCATTATTAAACCATTGCACAAAAGTGGTGACAAAAAAATCACATCTAATTATAGACCCATATCAATCATAAATAATTTGGCTAAAGTATTTGAAAAAATTCTAAAAATACGTATCGAATCCTTCATGAACAAATATAATTTGCTGTCAAAAAAACAATTCGGGTTTCAATCAGGTCGTTCCACCGAAGATGCAATATCCGCTGTCACAACAAAAATGTACGACGCCTTAGACAAAAGTGAACCATCTTTATGTGTATTTGTTGATCTTGCCAAGGCCTTTGATACGGTCGACCACGTACAGTTATTGGAAACTCTACGAGACATGGGGTTCAGGGGAACAGTATTTACCCTCTTACAGAGTTATTTAACAAATAGGAATCAAATTGTTGAAATCAACAATCAATATAGCGAAAAAAGGATCATTAAATTTGGGGTACCACAAGGAACCGTTTTGGGTCCGATTCCTTTTATCATTTACATCAATAACTTGTTGAAAATTAGCACCAGTGGGGAAATATACAGCTTTGCCGATGATACTGCAATTATCTACTCCTCGAATTCATGGGAAAACCTTAAACAAATAGTAGAAAATGATCTTAGCAAGATATTTGACTGGTTCAACAGTAAGTTATTGACTGTAAATGTACAAAAAACGATGTTCCTTCCATTGGCCAATTACAAAAATAATCCCGAATTTCACTCACCTACAAATTAATAACCAACGAAATGAGGTAACAATCAAGTCGACAAACGAAGCCAAATACTTAGGCATTACTATTGATAATCACTTACGTTGGGATTGTCATATCAAAAAAGTTAATAACACCATTAGGACAATGATACATAGGCTCAAATGCCTTGCAAAAGTGCTAGATTTAGTCCACCTAAAAATGATCTACCATGCGCTTGTTGAATCGCGTATCTCGTATGGTATCATAGAATGGGGAGGAGTCACAAATACTCACCTAGATAAGCTGGAAGTAATACAAAAACTCATTCTGAAAATAATTTACAGAAAGGATAAGAACTACTCCTGCGATCTCCTATACTATGAAATAGGAGTGTTGGACACGCGACAATTATACTTCAACAAAATTGCATTGTTATACTTTAAAAGAAAACATGAATTCGCTCACATATCACACCAGTACCAAACTCGAAGTAACACCAACAATGACCTCATCATTCCAGCATCAATTAAAACTGTTGGACAAAAATGTCACATGTTTCTAGCTCCAAGAGTATATAATTTTATACCCCATGATATTCGAACGAACACCTCCCCCTATAAATTCAAAAATGCCTTGAAGAAATTCTTATTGTCAAATGACAGAAAGAAGGTTAGAAATTTAATAGAACTAAAAAGTTGATTATAAGTTGAGAAATGGAAGAGGTAAATATTCGTTAGTCAGACACATGCTTCATTACTCGTAAATCAATCTTCTACTATTATTATTTTATTATTATTGTTGCTAAATTACTATTATTATCTAACAAATCTCATAACTGTACAATGTCATCACCTCGACAATTTCAACTGAATTCTTTTTATATTCTCTAAAAATGTCGTTATAGGATATAGATATAATTAATTCACATAAACTCGTGCGTCGGACAGTCTTTGACTTTGTGGTTCTTGATTATTTGTGAATAATTATGCGAAGCCCACCTTCGCTGATGCACGTCATGATTTGTTGAGTATTTAACTTATTACATACTGTTAGTATTATCTTATTATTACCTATATGAATAACTAATACCCACGTACAGGCCCAGCCTTTGTGGGTTTCTACTATTTATTTTGGCATCTGATTCTGTGAAATACCATTATGTATTTTTGCTATTGGTAAAATAAATATTATTATTATTATTATCATTATTTATTTGGGAATTCCGAGTCGAGATGACAGATGCACCATCCTATTGAAAGTACACGTTGGCTCTAGCACGTACAGGAAGGATGTCAAGATAAACCGATAAAAACCTCTGTAACATTTCTAAATAACTTAGGCATTGAAATTTTGTCGAAAAGACAAGGAATCACGGAATAAAATTCCACGCTAGATGTTTTAGGCACTTAGGCACTTTTATGGATGATAAAAGTTTCTGAGAAATCTGTAATGAATAATTTTCCCATTTGTTGCCAAAAATCTGCCAGTCACTGTACCTTCACTAATTATCATCAAGTTTTCTTTGGCTTGCAAATCATGTCTTTGAATTACAATAACTGCCAAATTGTTATGTTCATGAAGTTAGTTGAACTGAATGAAAAATGGACATAAGTTCAGTTTTTGTATGAGGAAAATTTCGCATTTCGCAAAATTATTGGGTTATTATTGATGTTTTCTCTCCTTCTGAATACTTAGCATACCTACATCCCTAAACTCAGAATGCTTCCATTTCCTAGATATAATTAGAACGTCTGTTTCCAGATATTCGTTCATAGAGACATGAAGTCGGTGGTTGAATCGATAGACAAAAATGTCCTTCCTAGGGATTATGGTGGATATGAGGATTCTTTGGATGAATTGGAGGGTGAGATGTCAGCTATTCTTATACCATGACGACTGAGATGTATCCAACTTCTTTCTGAAAGTAACAGAATCATTTATGTCATTATGATATTTTATAGGACAGTGCGAAAACTACGGTTTGAGACACTGTTCACAGTGCGTGACGTGATACCTTTTAACACAAGTGCGTGAAAAAATCACATGTGCGTGAAGCTTTTTTCACTTAGAAATCATTATTTGATATGGCAACGATAATTGAAAACTTCGTGAGATCAAACATTCAACAATTCCTGAAAATTTCAATGTAAACTGTCGTAGAAAAAAAATTGTATGATACATTTTTGTAACGAGCTTTTTTTTACTCGTTTTGTTGAACTTGGCAGTGCATCATTCAACAAATTCCTAAAAAAGTCCTATACGAACTAGTATCATAAATAACTACTTTATGCTCAAAGTAATAAAAGATTGGAATTATTTACTCCATGCACAGGGAGGGAAGCGGTGGAAGATATTTTCTCCACGATCATCACAGAATTTGACAATTCTGAAATCAAATTTGATTAGAGAATGCTGGAATTCTCTCTCTTGAGATTGAAGAAATATTCTGCAACACCTCTGCCCCCATGCAATTTATAGTTATTTATGAATCAAGGGCGTAAAGTAGGCGTTTATGGCCTGCGGCGTGGATGATGGATCATGGATGACATCACACGCCGAAGGCCTTAAACGCATTTTACGCACGTGATACATACAAAATTTTATGCACTAGCGGTTTTATAGCGCAAATCACAAATACTGACTTGAATTGCCTACACGTTTCATACGTTATGCATACAATAATTAAGGGTAACGTAATATGAGGAATGTGAAACTATAGTAGCTGAGTGCTATATTGGAGAATCTATTTCAAATAAATAGATCATCACCGAAAAAATTGCCAACGATTATGAACAAATGTTAGAAAGAGTATTGCTCTATTGAACTGAAATGATTCTAATTCGTGTTAGGAATTGCATGAAATGATGTGTGAGTATAGACAATTTGAGAATTTTGTCTACTTTACGGCCCGCCGGGCGCGAGTGGTAAAGTGCCACTTTACGCCCGGCGAACCGGGCGGTAAAGTGTAGTTTACCGCCCGCTAGTGCATAAAATATATTTACATTCTCTCTCTTGTGATAGAATAATATTCTCACACTGGTTAGCAATAATAACATTAGCCTTGACGCAGTTGATTGTCATCGTTGTGGCAAAATTTTAGTAAGTGTCAAAATTATTGCTGTCACGTTTCCTATCGTTGATCGTGGAGAAAGTATAGTCTACTACTCGGTTAGAATGAAAATTCGTGATGCTCGTGGTTCCTCACTCTCGCCTTCGGCTCGCGCTCGGAACTTTCCACTCGCATCGAATTTTCATTCTAACCTTGTTACAGAATATACTATTATGGAATTAGGCTAAAGAAAAAATTCTAATTCAACATTTTTCTACAGCAAAATTTTCCAAAAAGTATGAGGAATACAAGGACTTTTTTGACCAACGGGAACACTGGACTGTGAATGAAGATCTACGACCATCAAAAACTACAAACGATGAATATCTTGGCTATTATGGAAATTTCAGAAAACTGGATATAGATTGACTGGATTGGAACATCAACATGAATAATTGTACTACAGATTCCATAAATGCCTAAAAACGAGAGAAAATGAAGAATCGGTTAACTTCGTAGTACGTTTAAAGAATAATGAATTATTTCATACAATTGTATTTTATTCAATAAAGTTATGATGAATCAATCACTTAATTTTTTCTGCTTCTCTTGTTTGATAAATTCTTCTCTGATTTAGGACATTGAACTAAACATCGGACATACATTTTTGGAAGGTTCCTCAACGACAATGAAAACATAGAGGATCAACTTTATTATCAACAAAGGATTTTTCCTGATTTCCTGGAAACATCTGTTGTTATTCCATTATGCGAAAGTGGGAATTCAGATGATCCCTCGAATCTTCGCCCGATCTCCTTCGTTCCAAAGATGCATGGCCAAAGTAATTGAGAAACTGGTGAAAACATATCTAACCTATTACCTAAGATGACACAATATTTATGTTAGATCAGTTTGGTTTTCAAAACAATAAACATACGCACTATACTATCTTTTCCTATCTGTATGAAATTTACTTAGGACCAATTTATGCATCATAGTCCTAATCACAGTCACTTTGAAACTGTACATTTCTGTAGGAGCAATTATGCAATTGTGTGGTTTCAGTTTCAATCATAATCATAAGAGTTTGACATTCAAAGTTGGAAACTTTCAATTTTTGTGCTAATGTGGCGTCGATACCTATTTGACAAATGACATTGATAATGATTTGTTTTGAGTTGTGATCCTTGTCATTTGTTATTGTTTATAGTGTTTCGGAAAAAAATGAGCCAGGAAGAGGGTTCCCTTATTGAAATGATTGAAAAATGTCCCACCTTTTGGATAAAAAGACAATAAAGACAGTGTTCACAGGTGTTTGATTGTGTTTATCATAAAATCCACCTAGGAAAAATTCACCAATACGGTTACAACATTTTTTTAATTAAATGGTTTGAATCATTTCTTTCAAATGGTGAGAACAACAGAGCTTTGTGGAATAAAAAGTATATTAAATCTGGAGTGCCAAAAGAATCAATTTTAGGACCTATTTTATTTATATTGTATGTCAATGACCTTGCAATTTTGAAATTTCCTGGAAAATTCACTCTGCTGCTTACTCAAAGATATTGTGCAACAACGAAAGCTCAAATGAATTGAGTACACAATGCAATTTCTACTAATGAGAAAGAAAAAATCAAGGAGTGGTATGATGCAAATTTGTTATTTTTCAATATCACAAGAACAAACATAATATTATTCAGAAAAAAATATTGAAAAACATCGGACAGTCGAATAATTTAATTTTGAATAATCATATACCCCCACCCTCGTGCAGACTAGATAGAGAACGTGTAGGAATTTGGAAGAATTTCAGATGGTTTTGGACATGGAAAAACTACGATGTAAAAAACTGTTATTCGGGTGGCTCAGACCTCATCCTTCTCGAAAATAGTTGCAAGAAAAATTAAATGTGAAAAATCCGTAAAAAATGTCTTCGGTTTTCCTCCACCAAATACTATTCTCAACTTTTTAGTTCAATAGTTTATGAAAGAAAGCTTGTTCTTGAAAGTACGTTCCAATTTAATTTTATTTAATAAACATTCAGTGTCCATTTGTCAATATACTATGAAAACAGATTCACTAAAGAGAAGAATTTAGGTCGTTTTTGCTAACGGTTTATCTCAATAGGATGATAATGATAATTATAATACGTCTTTGTTTATATGAACCCAAGTTGATTTATAAAAAAGGTAAGTATCGCCTAATGAGCGCTATTATGTTGATGGAGAAATATACATTTCATTCGAAAACCAATATTGAATTCCACTCAACAAAATTCTAAGTAAATCTCACATATTCCTCATGACCATTCGTGTAGGAAATGTTCAACTACATTCCAATCAATTTGCAACTAGTAAATGTCTCAATTTCTTCTCGAACTCAGAGAGTAGTTATAAAAATCTGCTGGCAAATCACTGTAACAAATTAATGCAGGCGTTGTATTTGAACCTTCGTTAGAACCTAGAGGTGGAGTGTCCAGGAACTACAAATAGTCCGTGAAATATTGACAGATTTTCTCTGTTCTGAGATTTTACCCACTGAAAATTATGTCAGTGCTGAGCCCAAAAAATGAAAATTTAGCGTTCGGACGTCAGCTAGGCATATGGAAGATTAATTTTTCTTCTTCTTCTGCAGAAAAAAATTGTTGTTTTTAATCTCTCGTCTATAGCACTTTAACACAATAACATTCACAACAATTTGATAGTGAGAAACCAAAGCCATAAGGTTGAGACGTAATGAAACGGTTGAAATAAGGGCGCGATCTTGTAAAAAAATACCTGTTTACCGGTGCATTTTCTTGCTTGTGGTAATCGACAAAATAAAATTTGATATCGTTAGGAACCCGAAAAAAATTCCCATAAGCCGGTCAGCTGTTGTGCTAAATTTTCGGAAAGGGTAATTTTGTGAAATTTCTCGTTTATGGTATTTGAACCATATGATCTTGACGGATAAACATCATAAAAATATTTCCAATAGCTTTGCAGGTCCCTCAAAAAAGCCATAAGTTGTAAAAGTGTAGGAAAATTTGTGGGAATTAAAAAAAAAAATTATGGGAATTGGCATGTAGGAGGAAAAATAAATTTCAAGGCCGGAAAAGAAAAGCCATGAGTCGGAAACATGATATCAACATATTATATAAATAAATAAATGAAATTATTTGAAAATTCTGTTGCGAGAAACAGAATTTGTTCAATTTCTATGGGTTTTGGCATGTATACATTGCAGACTTCATTCTTAGGCAATATAAGAAATTCCCAAAGCATGATAATAATATTAGTTACACATGATTTATTCATTTCGGTGATTTTTTTTAGTAAAGAAAATTGGTTATGGGCATTATTATGACAAACTGATAGGGGATATAGAGGGCATCAAAACAAGCAAGTTTGCCTCATAAATTCCTATCCGGGTCATTGTTGCTGTGATGTTCTGTCCTAGACCTCGAAAGAAGAAATGAACAATCTTTTTTATAATTTTCTCGCAGCAGCATTTTCAAATAATTGTATGTATTTATTTGTTCAGTGTGTCTCACTTTTCATGGAAACACCCCCGTAACTTCCGTAATTATTGATGTAGAATGATGAAACTCTCAGGACTAATTGAAATGCTGAAAATGCATCTACCACCTCCATAGTGTTGTCCTAAGTGAAATACAATGCCCGCCACTCGCTATGGATCAACCCATTTTTACGGTAAATCATACTAGGGGAAAAATAGGCTGATAATTCCTGCATATTCGTGATCAGGACCACCAAATTATTATAGATGCACCTTTATCCTTGAAAAAAGTCAGTCCTGAAAAATCCAAATTTGCCTCACTTTTCATAGAAACACCCCCTTAATTCTACCTCGATAATAACGGAAGTTATGAGGGTGTATTCATGAAAAGTGGGACACACTGTATAGAACATCGAAATCATGTTTCCGACTTACGGATTTTTATTTTGTATTGATCTCAATTTTTCTTCTAACATGCCAATTCCCATCAAAGAATAAATTTAAAAAAATTACTATGATGATCAGCACGAACTAGACTTATGGCTTTTTATAACACACTTTTACATTAACTAATTTATATTGCACCTCATTTCGTTCACTATAAAGTCTTTCGAAAAACGAAAAAACAAAAAAAAATCACAAAATTATCCGCCTTGAATTTTTTTCGGGTTCCTAACGATATTAAATTTCATTCTATTGATTGCCATAAGCGAGAAAATGCATCAGAAACCGAGTATTTTTCTACAAGTTCGCGCCCTTATTTCAACCCTTTCAGTACGTCCATACCTTATGTCATTGGTTTTTCACTATGTTATATTATGTTATTGCTGATATTGCATTTGGAGTACCACAGGGCTCAGTACTCGGCCCCATCTTATTTTTGCTCTATATCAATGATATTATCCAAGCGAATATCACTGCCAAGATCACTCTTTTTGCAGATGATACAGCCTTCCTTTGGCATGACAAAACAGAGCATCATCTGCTTGACAAGATTGAAAAAGAGTTAGTGCTAATAAAACAATGGTGCGACTCGAATTCCCTGGCAATTAACATAAAAAAAACTAATATTCATTTCGCTGTAATATTCCAGACTTACCTATGGGCATGAAAATATTCTCAAAAAAAAACAACAACAAGATTCCTTAGATTAAATATCGACAATAAAATAAAATTTGATATTCACATTAATAATCTCTGCCACAAGTTATCGTCAGGATGCTACGCAATTCGAATCATATCTAAAGAATTAGATTACTCCGCAGCCAGAACCGCCTATTTTGCCCTAATTGAGTCACATTTGAGGTATGGGATTGCATTTTGGGGTGCATGCAGCTCTTACCTACCTAAAAATGTCTTCGTACTCCAATAAAGAGCTCTGAGGTATATATGCAAAAAAGGCCAAGAGATTCATGTAGACAGTTATTCAATGATCATAAATTACTCACAGTAACATCTATTTACATTTTAGAATCCGTTAGCCAAATACAACACACGTCGAAGTAACTTCATAAGATTACCTAGACCAACTAACAATATTGAGCGAGACTCAATAATGTACAACGGCATCAAAATGTATAATCAACTGCCCCTAAACATTAAGGATACAACATGTATTAGTCAATTCAGAAGGGACACAAAAAACCTCCTGGTACAGCAATCATTCTATGAATTAGAAGATTATTTTACCACAAACCTATGACATGCTCAGTTCTCCTTGCTTAGGAATAATCCTGGAATCCTTGCAGAACTTGTTATGACTGTATATAGAAAATAAAATATTTGTTAGTTTTTATATGTACCTAGATTACATGTTTCGTGTTCATAATAACATTTTATTTTATTTATTTACCACTGATTGTATTTTCTCGAATGTCCTATATGTCTGTGTACACCATAATTTAGAGATTTATTTAGATATAGTTGTGTCATATTGTTATTTTTATCCTATTTTTATTTTTAGCTATACCTTACTTGCTTACACATGCTTTGTCTTTAAGAACTCGATTCTTCCGATAATAAAGTATATGAAGCATCTAAATGCAAAAGCAGACGTTTCACCTTTTCGAGTAAAATGAGTCGGCTATGTATTCTTTAAGAAGAGTTTATTAGGAATACGATTTTCTGACGTCCAGGAGCATAGTCATTTGAGTCCCTTATTGGCGTCTTAAATTTAGCCTTAGACGCAAAAGCAGACATATGCACATACAAGTTGGATGCAAAAACAGACATTTGCCTGTGGACGAATCAGGTTGCACTTCGTTAGTCACGTGAACTCGAGATCATAATAAGACGTATATTGTTCATCATTATAACCTGCACGTGATTGAAGAAGCTTACTTGAATTCATATCTACGCATTGTTTCTGAGGAATAATTTAGTGAACAGTAATACAATATTAACATGGATGGAAAAGAGAAAAAGCCAAGACTCTGAGGTTTGTTTCTTTTCAAAGTTTTCATGATTTGAGTCAATTGAATAATGGGTTTAATAGCAGTTGAACAATATGTTAATTTATGTTTACGGGTACTCTCTGCCTCAATTTTCCACATGCGGACATACAACAAAATCATTGCAATGTTCCACACTATGACAGAAATAAGAAAATTTAATGAAGATTTTTACCGCAAGAAAGCCAAAACGTATCGGATATGTTTGTCTTGAAGCATTGTGTGACAAATAAACCAAAAAAGCTGGATAAAAGATAAAGAAAATGTAAAAAATAAACCAAAGTCGGTCAGTGTGAAGTATACCGTTGAAACTTCAAGAGGGATTCCTGTGTGCAAAAAAGCATTCCTGGAAATACTTGGTGTTGAAAAAAATCGAGTTCAGAGATTATTGAGGTAATACCACAGAATCGGAGTTTTGGCAGAAAAAAGAAGAGGCGGTGATAGAGTTTCACATAAAACAATTTTTAAGCGACAGGCAATAAAAACTTTCATCGAATCTTTAAATTGCTGTGAAACGCACTATGCATGTAATAAAACAATCATTAGATGATACTTACCCTGTGAATTAAATATAATCAAATTGTGTAAGATGTACAATTCTGGGGTAGAAGAACACCTTAAAGTAAAATAGTGTTTTTTTAGAAATATTTTTGTAAGACAATACAACATTGGGTTTGGATCTCCAAAGGTTGATGTGTATTCAAAATGCCTACAATTTTCAGAAAGAATTAAAAAAATCACCGATCCAGAAGAAAAAGGGAGGATAATGACGAAACAGCGATTACACAAACTTCGCAGTAATGCGTTTTATGATTTAAAGATTCCAGATCAATCCTGTTACTCTAGCATGCAGATAAACCTATCCAATTTTACGTTGGTAGCAGGGCATTCAAAATCAAAACTCAATCCTGAGACTGTAAAATCATTTATATGGACAGAGACTGGCCGTCCAAGAAGCTCAAATGAGATAGTGTTCGCAGTTTTTCACGCATTACAAAATTTCACCTTCCATGAGGAGGTAGAAGTAGTATGTTTAGTAGCCGATGGTTGTGAAGGGCAGAACAAGAACAGCACGATGGTTGGAATGGCCCATTACTGGCTGCAGTGCTGTTCTCCACCTCACATAAATCGCCTAGAACTGTTATTTCCAATAGTCGATCATTCGTTTCTTCCTCCTGACCCGAGTGTTTGGCCAGATAGAGAAAGAAGTTGAAAAACGTACCACCGTAATTGATCCAGAAACGTACATTAATATTATTGAAGAGTTTTCAACTGTGTTAAAGATGGGAGAAGACTAACCCAGGTAGCACATCATATCGGCTGAATCTTGGTTCCATATTGGGCCAATATAGATATATTGTAAATGAAAAATCAATATTGGTCCAATATGGGTGAATATTCAAAAAACAATATTATATTAATAATATTGGTGAAATATTGGTTGAACTACTTTTGAATGTAGATTATCACACGAAATATTGGGTCAATATTGGTTGAATAATATCTACCAATATCGATAATACAGTATTACTTATATATTGTTTTCCACATCTAGAATAAATATTGCAATCCAAATATTCCAGTCATATCGATTATAGGAAAAAAACTATATTGTATTTCCAAGTTTGATAGCATATTGGTTGAATATCATTTCCACTTTATTCGACAAATTGTAATAACTCATATTGAGTCAATATTGGTTGAATGTTATTTACAAATATCGATAAAACAATATTGTCTTCACATCGTTTTCAACATCTAGAATAAATATTGCAATCCCAATATTCCCCTCATATCGATTCTAGGAATAAAAACTATATTGTATCTCCAAATGTGATTACACATTGGTTGAATATCATTTCGCCAATATTCAACAAATCTTATTATTCAATATTGGGTCATTATTGGTTTAATAATATTTTTCGATATCGTTAAACCAATATTGTCTTCATATTGTTTCCTACATCTAGATTGAGATGAAATTTGAATATTGGCAGAATATTCAATGAAACATATTAGAATTATATCATGATCAAACCTGGATAAAAATCCGCTAGGTGGCTCTACATATAGAACGTCTTCTAAAACCTACGGAAGTATATTAAATACTTCCCATAACTTGTTTTCAAGACAGCTCACTCAGTAGTTATGGCGATCAAAAGGCAGACTCTGGTGTCACCTTCATCAACTAATAGACATTTAATAATTTACCAAGGTATATTGACATTCTCCAATATATCAAAATGATATTGTACCAATATCAATGAATATTTTGAGGCCATTATTGCTTCAAGAATATTTCATCAAAACTATTTTTGAAATATTTAAACAATATTCGATCAATATCGCAAAATGTTTACATTTTACTTCTCGACAATATAACTTTTAAATATTGTGACAATATTGTCAGAATATTGTATCAGCGATATTGTACCAATATCGCCGAATATTTTGAGGCCAATATCAGTTCGAGAATATTTTGCCAATATTATTCAAGTAATATTGGACCAATATCGCCGAATGTTCACATTTCTTTTCTCGCCAATACTGAATTTCAAATTTTTCGCCAATATGTTCACAATATTGTACCAATATATTACCAATATAGGTGTGCTACTTGGGAAGTCTTTGACTGGAAAGGGTAGGTGAAAAAAGTTCTTAAAAGTCCTGCCTCTTGGCATTTCCGTTTTCAACCATCTAAAAGGCTAATTTTTTCCAAATCCGCCAGTGGATCTGTCAGAGGTGAACCATACTATAAGAATGATGTTGCTGTTGCAAGGGGCATCTGTAAGAGGGGTTAGCAGATTACTCAAATAAATTCACAACAGAATCTATGTGTGGGTAGAATTCTGAAGCCAGACAAAGTCAAAAGCATATCAACGATGTTAGCCCAACATTATGAGGCGAACTGGAAGAACGAAGATCGTCTTTATTACTTCAGAAACGCATTTGAAAGAGAAGCAGCAGTAGAAAATTAGCTTGATGAGGATGAGGATACAGTTACTGTAACGGATGCTGAAGATGACGCATTCAGAGTTTAGTTCTGTTCATTTTTTTGCTTGCTAAAAAAATAATAAACAAGTTTTTCAATTATATTTCTTGATTTTTTTGTCAATACCAAATTTTATAGCCTGCCGTAATATTATTGATGTTTCCACTATTATCATAAAATGCAAACCCAGATAATTGGAGTTCAATCAGATGCATAAGCAGACATTTGCAAGGCTCAGCTGCAAAAGTAGACATGTGTCATTTTTTGAACAAATTATTTTGTTAATAATAAATCAGACATTTCTGAATTATAATAATAATAATAATAATAACATGCCTTTATTCATCACATACAACGGTTAACAATTGCAAGGGTTAACAAGTATGATGAATGGGCGGGGCTCAGCTATTAAAGCTGCTTTTAAACCCAACCTTGGACGTACACACTTAATCTATAACATCTACATATAAGTCCGCAGACAAGTACAATATCATATACATATATTCATATACACACATATATACACATACACATACCTTCAATAATAATTTATGTATACATAAAACATGTAAATATATTAAGTTCCAAGAACTGAAGTAGATATAAATTGATATTTTTTTTTTTTTTTTTTTTTTTTTTTATAGTAACCAAATGTTTTAATAATAAGATAGGGTTAGAACCTCATTACACATATACCAAAAATCATTGCAAGAGTCATCAGAATAGAAAAGAAAAGAAAAGACATCATTACCTTGTTCTAAAGACGACTTTCAAACGTTTTTTAAAATTTCTCAAGCTGAGGTCTTAGAGTTCATGTGGTAGCGTATTGTATAGTTTTGCTGCATTGTATGAGAAACTACGTGTGTATAAAGCGGTTTTGTGTTTCGGAATTAGCAAGTGGTATTTATTACGCGAATCATTCTTTCGTGACAAGAAAAACAATTTTTTCCGCAAATATGCAGGAGTTCCTGATTTCAAAATTTTATGTGTTGCGGTTAGAATGTGAGTTTCTCTTATATGATACATTTTCAACCAACCTGAGTCGTCAAATGAATTGCTAATATGGTCATACTTACGTATACCATACGCAAATCGAATACAACTGTTTTGGATTTTTTGCAACCTTGACACATTATGTTGATGTAAAGCCGGACCATAAATAATGTCGCAATACGCCATTCGTGAGAATATTAGAGACTCGCATAGATTCAATTTAAGTTTTCTTGACATCAAGTGTCTACTGGGGTATAGCTGCCGTAACACGTTATATGAAGCCTTACACAGCTGATTTACATGTTTTGTGAATCTCAGATCAGTATCGATCCATAGACCCAAATTCTTGCTCTCATCTACTAGTTTAATAGGGCTGTTATCAATTCGTAAGGTAAGTGAATTAGAAGCGGTGTTTCTCTTACCTTTGGGACCAAACAACATCACTTGGGATTTTTTTGAATTTAGCTTCAAATTGTGTGCGAGGGATGCATCAAAGATTAGTTCTAAGTTTCTATTTATAATATCCTGTGCTATGATGACTTCACTATAACTGAATGACATATATAATTGTGTGTCATCTGCGTAATGATGTATTTTAACTGATCTGACGCACTCATGAAAATCGGATATGTAGAGAGCAAAGAGTAGAGGTCCCAAGACAGAGCCTTGTGGAACTCCGTGATGTCTCATTAAGGAAGAGGATTGTCCACCATTCAAATTGACGGTTTGAGTGCGTCCAGTTAAATAACTCTCCAGGAGTGAGACTGCACCGGCAGAAAAGCCAAAATATTTCAGTTTCTTACACAAAACAGACGGATCCAAAGTATCAAAAGCCTTACTGTAATCTAATAGAATGAGACAGGTCAACTTTCCCTCATCAATTGCTTTGAATATATCATCTGTAATCAGACTCAGTGCTGTGGTTGTACTGTATTGGGGACGGAATCCAGATTGAACATCAGTCATAAGATTAGTCGTACTAATATATGTCGTTACCTGTTCTTTGATTATCATTTCGAACGCTTTCGAGAGAGTTGGAAGAATGCTGATTGGTCTTACATCAGACAGTTCAGCTGGATTGTTACATTTTGCTAAAGGTCTGACATTGGCGTGCTTCCACAGAGAGGGGAATGTATTAGATTTGATAGCGAGGTTAAAAATATATGTAATATGCTCCAATATATGAGGTACGATCAAATGTAACATACGAATAGAGATTCCATCAGACCCTACAGCATTACTTTTGATTCTATTGAGGCATTTCAAAACAGTTTCTGAACCAACGGTACTAAATTTGAAATAAGGATCGTGTAAAGGTATTGTATATTTATCAAGCAGGACTGTTTGACCTTGGGTTTTACTCAGTACTGGTGTATTAGTGAAATGTTGATTTAGTAAGTCCAAGTTTTTTAGTTGTGGAGGAATTTCAGGTGTACTTTTATCACGAAGCACTTCAAGTGATCTCAGGGTATTCCAAGTATTTTTGGAGTTCTTTTGCTTCAAAACATAATTCAGGTATGTGGCTTGCTCTCTACGTATGGCACTACCGACATAGTTCCGTAGGTCCTTATAGTAGTTCCATGATCCAATTGTTTTTAGTTTTTTATAACGACGAAAAGCTTTATGTTTGAGTTGTAGCATCTGCTTTATATTATACGTAATCCATGGTGATGGTGGCTTTGTTGCCTTTATCGTACGATAAGGCGCATGAACATCGAATATATTTATAATCTGTATATTAAAAAAAGTCAGCATTTCATCAACGTTATCATATTGATGCATGGCATTCCAGTTGACATTGCCTATGTCTAGGCTGAGAGAATTCACATCAAAGTTACTGAAATTGCGGTAAGTAATGTATTTGATGTATTTTTCTTTAGGTAAATTAATATCACAAGTAAATGCAAGGTGATCTGAGATACCATCGATATCCAGAACATTTATTGATAAAAAATGTTGTGAGTTATTGACAATCATCAAATCTATGAGCGTTTGACTTATATTCGTTATTCTAGTTGGGGTATTTATTAGCTGATCCAAATTGTACGAATCTAATATATCAAGTAACAATTTCCTTTTACGATCATGCGTGAGCAAATCAATGTTGAGATCGCCGACTATGATGAATATGTCACTTTCAGGTAGATAATTAATTACCGCATCCTCTAGTTCATTTAAACAGTTCGTTACAGTGGAGGAAGGGGGGCGGTAAACCACCGATACAGTGATTGACTTCTGTTTATATTTTATTGATAGCCATAGTTGTTCAAGATAGGGACTAACGTTTGAAAATGAAATAGTACAGCTCAAATTATTCTTTATGTAGAAGGCAACTCCTCCTCCTGGGCCATCCCTGTCTACATGATGAAATTTGTATCCCATAATAGCAAACGTTTGAAAGTCACTGCGATTATTGAGCCAAGTTTCTCCCAAGGCAACGATGTCTATATTATTATCTAATATATATTTCCTTAAAGTTACAAAACCAGTAGAGAGGGACCTGACATTGAGATGTAATAAACTGAGATTTTGCTGCATATCGAAGAATGTACACAGTTGAAATACAATTATAAACTTATTTGGAATTACAAACTTATTATTTTAAAGATATTTATATATGGGGATACTCACAAGATCTACATATATATATTCTGATATAATCGTAATCATTCAGTGTCTGTTGGTATCCGGCCTATTTGAACGAAAGCTTCGTGTTCTTTCTTTCAGGGGGGGTTCAGCTGCCGGTTTAATATTCTTCTTAGTGGTTCCACTGTTTTTGGGTGTATCCGTGATTACGGTCGGTTTCTTCTTTTCTTGTTCTTTTATACAGGTGTCAGGTTCCTCTTGAAGTTCGAATTCCTTATCAAAAACTCTTATATTAGGAGTTGCTGGGGCGCTACTTATATTGCGTTCAGAGTAATTTATATCCTCAAGTTCTTCCACAGTATAAATTCTATCATTAACGTATAGTTTGTTTCCCCTGATATATGATCTATCAGCGGAATTTTGTCGAGCTTTATTTAGAAATGTTTTGAGAGTACTGAGTTCTCCTCTTTGTAGGAACGTAAGGTCATGTGCGATTGAAACACCTGTGCCTTTTAGTTTTTTACACTCCTTTAGGATTTCATTCTTTTTTAAATAGGAGATAAATTCAACCTTCACAGGAATTAAACTCTAATATCATTAAAAACATTATAGCAAATTTCTATCGAAATTTCAAGTTGATTGATCGAGTTATAAGCTCTAGGTAGGTTTTTTGCGTTTTACTCAAAACTAGTTATAAGTGAAATGTCACAGCGAAGAGGTCGAGGTGTTAAAGCGTTTGGCTTCCACCCAGACGGTCCGGGTTCGATCCCCGGTCGTGTATCACTGAGCTGAAGTGGTTCGGATTCCACTTTTATTTAAACTGTAGGTCCCGGATCTCCCTTGCTCGCACAAGCTCTGCTTTTGAGGGGTTTTCTCCGAAAACCTGGGAGTTTCGTAAAAACAAATTTTACAAAATTTGAATTTACACGCTTCATATCTTGATTAATTGATTGATCGATTGATTGATTGAATTGACATAAATGAGAAAAAATTTTTTTTCTGCAAACGGAAAATTAATTTTCCATATGCCTAACACACGAACGATCACTAAATTTTCATTTTTTGACCTCAACACTGACATAATTTTCAGTGGTTAAAATCCCAGAGAAGAGAAAATCAGTCAGCAGAATCTGTCATTATTTGACGGTCCATAAGACACTTCGTTTGCAACAGATATTGAATTTGTTCAAATCCTCAAATCATTCAAATTTATTGGTGGTCGTTAAAGAATATAAGCGCTTCGTATGGAATTAAAGAAGTGTTTATGGGATTTGTAAAAATGTCACCAATCTCATCAGTTTATACAGATCGCAACGATTATTGTACTGAAATTCATAATATAAAACTACAACAACAATATCCTTGTCAATAGTTCCAATTTTGTTATTGTGGACATTTGGGATTTTTTTCGAAGGTCAGCAGAGTTGACTTTTTGCGACATAAGACGATCTTCTGAGTCTTTCTCACATCAGTGATGTTTTGAGTGTTGTATGAAGTGGGTATTTATTTTAATTTATGAAGTTTGGTTCAAGTTTGTTTATTCATCTGACGTTGGTACATAGCAATTGTTTCGTCTATACTATTATCATATACAGTGTGGCCCATTTAAAATGGAAGCACACTTGCAGAAAACGCATTTTTCAATAAATCAGAACAAATTTTTTCTTTCAATATCAAGAATCAATAACTCTATCTTGACACAAATTTTCATGACTTTCGTTTCATTTCCAATAATTTTTCATCATAAACGGCAAAAGTATATCAGGCAATTTTTTTTATAAATAAGAACCAATCAACATTTCCTAAAAAACATTAGTAAACAACAAAGTTATAACAACTTTAAATTGGAAATAAAGTATTTGATTATAATTTTATTCAGATAACAGACATATTTTAAATCTGGCAACACTGTCGAAACAAAGTAGAATACCAGTGAACTTGTACAGTGAAAATGAAAAGTCAATGGCTTACTCCTTTCTACAGTTATAACTCCTGAAATAATGGTAATGTAAGAGATTTGTGGTGGAAGCGATTTTGTAATAAAAATCTGACTAAGCCACTGGATTTGTAAATTATATTCCCTTGAAATAATTTATTTAAGTATAGGTTATAAGTGTAAATTTATTCTCAAGTTATGCAGTAGTACAATCTTTCTTAGCCGATAAAAATAAAATGAACACAAACAAGTTTTAAAATATCGAAATTATTTATTCAATGATAAAACAGAAAGCAGGACAAAAATTATTTCGTTCAATTTCTGTAAAACTCAAGTAAACCATGCTGTTTGGTAAGGTTTCAATAATTTATGGAAATCTGAACAAATACATTAGGTATTGGCATTGTACTAAATCAATAGTAGGCTGTGATTTTGACAGTTAATCAATAATAGTTGTTAGTTACGTGCATTTACTAATAATTATCTATAGAAGAAAAAATTCAAATTTTAAGAATTTCTGGTGTCAATTTTCATAGTGAAGTAAGCTAGGATGTTTAATCAGACATAAGTATTAGCTTTCCGTCCAGACCGGAATTTTGTATGAAAAGATTCAACACCCTGTACTGAACTTCTGAAAGGGGTTCTGTATTCAGAATCAACTCCCGAACTCAATTCACTTTTCAACTGCCTGATTGAAAACGAGTTTCACAAGAAATCGTAATAACATCTCAAATTAGTTTTTGAACTATTTTATTGAAAGAAACTCAATTTCTTAAAACGAGCTTCATTTTCAAACAAAGAAATTTCAGTGAAAATTGAAAAATGTGAATTAAGGGTGTCGCAAGATGTTCCCAATAAATGCCTTTCAATGAAGAAAAATATTGTGTTCCTTCCAGAATGGCGGTTCAATATTTCCAACCAATGACAAATGAAGGTATGTCTGCAATATGGGGATCGAAAAACAGAACAATAGCAAGTGTAGAAGAAGACGTTGAGAACGCTAGAGCATGGTTGAACTCCCAACCACATCTGCCACATACACTGAGTGAGAAAATTTCCAATGAGAATAAGTAAAAAAAATATTGACTCTTTTACCATCCAGAAATTTTCGGAGTTCTTGAAGCTTATATTTCATGAAATGTCTTATTTGAAGTCCTGACTTTCAGTAAAAAAAAAATTGTTAATTATTAATTATGACTTTACGACGGCGTACTGGTGCCACTATAAAAATAAAAATATCTTTCAATTGACACATTTATTCTGCCAACTGACACATTTAATCTGTCAATTGACCCATTTAATATGTCAATTGACACATTTAATCTGTCAATTGAAACATTCAATCTGTGAATTGAAAAATTCAATCTGTCGATTTACACTTTTAATCTGTCAACTGACACATTCAATCTGTCAATTGACACATTTATAATCTGTCAATTGATACATTTATAATCTGTAAATTGACACATTTATAATCTGTCAATTGACAAATTCAATCTGTCAATTGACACATTCAATCTGTCAATTGACACATTTGATCTGTCAATTGACACATTTAGTATGAGGTGATCGGAGCATATCCATGATGAAAATTGTTAAAATTGTTGTTTTCTTCAACCTGTTGCACCTCTACGCCGAACCTTCTTTAGTCTTTGAGGGACTTGTGCAAGCTAGGAAAGACGCAACCCTCACCTTTTAACGTGTCATACCGTGCACGAGACAGATGACCATGCTGGGAATCAAACCCAAGACCCTATGCCTGAGAGGCGTGTGCTCTACCAGCACGACCACTACGGAGTGGGTAATTTGAACATGACCAGTGCACAGCAATGTTCCAACTCATCCGTAGGTACTTTTCAATTGGGTTGAGCAATGATGAAATTTTATCATTTTCGGAACTACGTGAAGGTGTTTTGTTTCGTAATAAAAGAACACTGAAACGATGATTGAAATTGTTAAATTTGTTCTGGTGGAGAAATTACGCAGATACTGAAACGCTTCTAACGTTTGTTAATAATGAAATCTTTAAATCAGGGCAGTTTCAAGGTTATAAATGGACGCATTCAAAAGCTTCCAAGCTGGTTTAGTTGTCACACAAGAAAGAGTTTGGTCTGGAGCAACAGCGTATGAACATGAAAAGGGGATTGACAAAATCTGTCAATTGACAAAATGAATGTGCCAATTGACAGATTAAATGTGTCAATTGACAGATTAAATGTGTCAGTTGACAGATTAAATGTGTCAATTGACAGATTAAATGTGTCAATTAACAGATTAAATGTGTCAATTGACAGATTTAATGTGTCAATTGATAGATTCAACGTGTCTATTGACAGATTAGATGTGTCAATTGACAGAATAGATTTGTCAATTAGAAGAATTTTTATTTCTGCAGTGACACTAGTACGCCGTCGTATAACTTCGAGAGTACCTGATGTAATTATGAGTTAAACACAAATGACACGCGAAGGTGGGCCAAATAATATTGATTAGTCAATTAACAAAATAAATAGTATTGAATGTGTCATTACTTATGGGCCGTGATTTTCGAGCTGGCAGAGCATTCGCCTCTAGGCAATAGGGTTATAGTTGTGATTCCCAGCATGGTCCTCGGTCTTGTGCATAGCAGCACTCGTTAAAAGGTAAGATCTGCGTCTTCCCTAGTTCGCACAAGTCTCTCGAGGACTTCTTTGAGTTGCGCGTAGGGGTGCAACAGATTGAAGGAAATAAGAATTTACAAAAGAGATTTTTTTTAAATTGAATATTTGTAGAGAATTGAAAAAACTACCAAACGGGTTTATGTAGAACACTGTCAGACTATTTTTTTTAAAGGAAAGCTGTTTTCATTAAGTCACTAACAGAATTTCGAAGTTACGAATTACGACACAACTAACTTTTGTCAAATATCAGAATAATACCAACACTTCTTGACAAACCTTTTTGGGAATTTTAACCTTCCACAGTTTGAAAATGACGTATCGTATACCTAATTTGTCTATATGACGAAAAAAAAATTTAATTGACTAAAAATACTTCTCTTTTTCGAAAACGTTGACTTTTCGGAGACTAAATCTGTCTCCGTTATCAAAACTCGAAGTATGAAAACTTGCTAAAAACTCCATTTTTTATCAGTTTGGATATGAAAAGATTTGTTTTGACAAAGTCAAATGAAATCTGCCAAGATATTTTTCATGATGACATTTGCATTTGCAATTCGAACCAGGATTTGGAAGAAGAAATAAATCTAATAAAGTCTGTTCTCAAGGAAAGCGCTTATCCAGATCAATTTGTGGAAAAAACTATACATGAAATTGGAAACAATAGTACACCCAACCCAACCCAATACACATCAAATAACCAGCATAATACCATATGTCTCCGGATTGTCTGAAAAGATAAGACGGATTGGCCATCATAGGTATGATGTAAAAACAACATTCAAGACAACCAATACATTGAAATCAATACTTACACACACAAAACAAAAAAACACTGATAAGTGTTCCAAAAATTGTGTTAACAACATACCTTGTTCGTGTGGTGGAAGTTATATAGGTGAAACATCAAGACCATTGTCTGTGCGTCAGGAAGAACACAAAAGTTATATGAGGAATCGGAAAATAACTGGTTCGAAAATATCCGAACATATTCTCACATGGGATGGCGATCATATGATGGAATGGAAATTTAATGAGTGAATCAAATCAAGAAAAGAGAAAGTTGAAGGAAACTGCCTGTATTTTATTATCGACGAACTGTTTTTCAACCAACTCAGTAGAAATGGATAGCACATGGTAACCTCTCCTCAGAGAAGAGCTGAGAAATAACAGATTGATTGATTGATGTCAGACACCCTACATGTATCCAGATAGCAAATGTCATCATGAAAAATGTCTTGGCAGATTTCATTTGACTTTGTCAAAACAAATCTTTTCATATCCAAACTGATAAAAAATTGAATTTTTAACAAGTTTTCATACTTCGAGTTTTGACAACGGAGACAGATTTAGTCTCCGAAACGTCAACGTGGAAGGTTAAAATTCCCAAAAAGGTATGTCAAGAAACGAATATGCTCCACAAAAACAAACTTTCATTCAATACCAACACTAGTATGCTAATCGAAACAAAAAGTTTTGCAAAATCTTCACAAGTAACATAATGTATTGAATCTTTTCCTGTTAGTAATAACGCAAATTAGACTTCTTGAGTCAATTCATACCTATGCGAAGTAAATTTGCATTAAATTAATTTTGGCTCAACTGTAGATGATAATAATAGGCAATTATGAATAACCAATTCGATTTACATCAAGATGGTAGTTAGTGACTTCTGCCAGCGAGCCGACGATATCTTAATTGAAATTATAATAATACAATCAAACTTGTGCACTAGGAAGTTATAATGCAATATAAATAGTTTGCTCTGGTAATAAGAGGAAATATCATGAACGTAACATCAAAGCCACCTATGAGAAATAAATGACTTTTCAGTACAATATTATTCCAATGCAATATCCAAATACAATAGTATCCTATACATAGGGTGTCCGGTAAACCATGGATCATACTGTAGGTGTTGAAATTAAATAGTTGTGACAATCGCAAGGCTGATTTTCGATAACATTCATTAAAGGAAAAGAAATCTGTAGGTCACAATGAGCTTATGACATGAGGAATAAGATGTCCGGAGGACTGCTCATTGCTAATATCATATACAATTGGAAAAGTTGGGTCGAAAATCCATCAGAAAACGCAACTTCTTTCCTGGCTAATGCCACGACGAACATTAAATTACATCTGATGAAATTTCCGTGCAGAGTACCTACAAGGTTATCTCTGCAATTGCTTGTTGCATGGGAATGTTCATCGAAACATTCGGACCACCTACAAATCGATTTCGGAGTGTTGCTCCTCATCAGTATAGGGTAGGTCCAGCAGTCAATAACTAATGACTACAACGAATGAATCGACAACCAAACCCATTTCAAGACCGAAACTGAGATCGCACCTGCACAGTGGATAAGTCCAAACTGCGAGCGCCATCTCAACGCCGGCCACCCAACTAAGTAATACCCATGAACCCAACATGACCCAACTTTTCCTATTGTATAGGATATTAGCAATGAGCAGTTTTCCGGACATCTTATGCCTCATGTCATAAGCTCATTGTGACCTACAGATTTCTTTTCCGTTTTATACGGTCTTGACGATCGTGGTTCATGGGTATTGCTTAGTTGGGTGGCCGGCGTTGAGATGGCGCTCGCAGTTTGGAGTTATCCACTGTGCGGGCGCGATCTCAGTTTCGGTCTTGAAATGAGCTTGGTTGTTGATTCATTCGTTGCAGTCATTAGTTATTGACTGCTAGACCTACCCTATACTGATGAGGAGCATTACTCCGAAATCGATATATATCGAGATAACCTTGTAGGAACCTTGTAGGAACCTTGTAGGAATTCTGCAGGGAAATTTCATCAGATTTAATTCAAACTTCGTTGTGGCATTAGCCAGGAAAGTAGTTGTTTTCTGATGGATTTTCGTCCCAACTTTTCCTATTGTATAGGATATTAGCTCCTCCGGACATCATATGCCTCAATTCATTAAAGGACTACAAAAAAAATTATGATTCGATTTGGATCTTTCAAGATTTCTTAATCTCCCATGAAAACCTGAACATTTGCCTTGAAAACTTGCTCGTTTTGTCCAGAGTCTAAAAATGTCCATTGGTTGACATAATTTCTTTTCTAAAACATAATTTTTCTGAAAGACTATGAAAGGGGGTATTTTACGGTGGATCACAAGGATTGCAGGTTCACCACATTATTCCATATTGAACGTTATCGTGCATTGTTTCCTCTTCAGACTGTGAGTGTGTTTTGTGGATAGGATTTGAAAACTTGTCAGTATCAGTATCAAAATGCCGTGCACTCCACGTGAGTATGCGAAAATGCATTTTTTGATGATGAATGCAGAGGCAACGCAAGGATAGCAGCTGCACTATACCACAGAATGATGCTTGAACATTATTTAGAATTTTACAAATCCAATTAACTCATCTACTGAAAGATTTGCTGGAAGTCAGACATACCATGTGGTTTCAACATTATGGGTGTGTCCTGCTCACTCCGCCAGACAAGTAAGAGAAAATCGAGATAGGACATTATGCTCAGAGATGGTCTGGGCGACTTGGGCCAATACTATGGCCGCCACGGTCACCGGACTTGAACCCATTAGATTTTTTTATTAGGGCTATTTGTAGGAAAAGAAAGTCAGACAGACCATGTGGTTTCAACATGATGGGTGAGTCCTGCTCACTACGGCAGACAAGTGAGAGAATAATTAGATAGGACATTATGCTCAGAGATGAAATGGGTGACTTAGGCCAATGCTATGGCCAAGACGGTCACTGGACTTGAACCGGTTATATTTAGGGATTAACTGACTTACCTTAAGAAAGTTCAATTCAAATTATAAGAGATTGGTCACATCCGAATAGATTTATCACCCTGTAGTCATACTTCGTTGGCTATGAATCGCAAGTTGAAAGATAAACACTTTTTATAGTGAGCCTGGTCACTCGTTCAGTCATTATACTTCAGAAGCTGTGGATCGCCTTTCGGGGAAGTTTTCAATCCTGATTTAGACTGTAGAATTGAGGGAGTGATGTAAATCTATTCGGATGTGACCAATCTCGTATAATTTGGATTGAACTTCCTTAAAGTAAGTCGTTTAATCCCTAATTATACTTCGATTTGGTCACATCCGAATAGATTTATCACCTTGTATATGTTTAAAGATTATTGGCGATCCAGGATACTCAATAAATATTGAAATACGGTTATTTTGAAAATTTTATATTAAATAAGAACATATTTCATAATAACCCAGAAGAATACAGACAATTATTAGTCTAACAATGTAGTTATACATAACACCACTACATATGTACAGGGCAATTCAAATTCGACCCCCACCATTGGGATCTCCTAAACTACAGGAGATACGTCGAAGCTTAAATTGGGGCAAAGTTGCGTATTCTGGTGCTTAACAAAATACTGTTTTGAAACTTGGAAAATTGCGAGTATTTCCGGAAATATCGGGAAAAAACTGAAAATCGGAATTTTCGTTCTTATTTTTTTCTATCGTTATTTGACAACATAGCTCAAAACCAAAAGTACATTTCCATTGATACTTTTTTTCAGCTACACGTTTTCATGTTCAGATTTACTATCCGACGTTTCGTCTTCTGGCATTCATCATTACTTTTTTTTTCTGTTATGGGCGCCATATTGTTTTTTATACAGAAAAATTGTGATTCTCATTCTGATTTTAATGATGTATAATTTGTCATGATTTGCACTTCTGAAACCACAGATATTAAAAAAAACAACTTCATCTGAGATGGTCATGACTCCATCGAAAAATTTTGTTTAATAAACACTAGTTGTCAGAACTCAATGACTACGTTTATCTGGACAATCTCTATCCGCTTCAAATTCAATAGCATTTAGTCGAGTTAAACCACCCTTCAGTTTATATCGCAATATTCAAGTGGATCGAAGAATCCTATTCTTCAATCCGATTGAAAAAAGCAAACTTCACAGCGAAATGTCGAATTTCGTAACCTTAAATTTCTTGTGTTCTGCGAATTAAATCACGAATCTGTGGTTTTCATTTGAACCCTAATCCTTTTCCCACCCATGAGTCCCAAAATATGTTTTTCCTTAATCAGCTGAATGAAAAAACTGCTCTCTTCTTTGGACCAAACGTTTCTATTCTTAATTTTTATTTTGCTCTCCATTCTGAGAAAGACAATTGTCAATATAAACACTAATCTGAATTTGGCTACTTTTACCTGTCATTCGTCAATTTCAAACTCGTTTATCTCGTAATTTCACTTCTCTTCAAGGCGATCGGTTGGGTCCAATCCTATATTTTATGGAATTGACTTGAGTGATTCAATCCAATCCGATCACTGTATATATCGATTAGATGTATCAGATCCAGTCAAGTCAAACCCATTTTGAGCGGATCCAAAGTTGTGAGATAAATGTAGTCATTAACATCATAAGTTTGCACAAATACTTCAGTCGAAATGTCCTCATTCTCAAATGAAGATAAACGAGATATGTTGAAACTTTATTATAAATTTGATAGGAATAGTACGAAAACAGCACAAATTTATTTTGAATCATATCCGGAAAGACAACAGCCGGATAGAACATTATTCGGAATTTTGGACAAACACTTGGCTGAGGTATAGTGCGTTTCAAAAACCAAGAATGAAATATGGAAGCAGAATGGAACAAAATATTAGACTTAACTTATTAGTCGAGGTAAAATAATTGTTCATTCCATATTCGAAGAAGTATAATTATTTTTGGTACTTTTTTAGACAAATGCAGATCCTTCCAAATCAACACATGAAGTCTCGGCAGAAATGGATGTGCCACAGACGAGCGTTTGGAGGGAATTCAAAAAAAGTGGTTTGAAATGTTATAAGACACATATTTCACAAAAATTACATCTAGTTGATCCTGAGGGAAGGATGGAATTTTGCAGCTGGCTTTCGAATAGGGTAGACCCTACATACTTCTTGAAAACCATTATTTGGACTGACGAAAGTACTTTTTCAAACTGTGGTGTTTTTAATAGAAATAATGAGCACATTTGGAGTGAAAATAATCCACGACACTTCAGAGAAGTCAGACCACAAGTTCGGTTTCGTTTGATTGTGTGGGCTGAAATTTATGACGACCGAATACTTGGACCTCATTTCTTCTCTAATACTTTGAACGGGGAAACCCATCTTCGGTTCTTAAGAAACGAATTCGAAGAATATATGGATACGTTTCCCCTTGTTAATTATAACAGCTGCTGGTTTCAGCATGACAGGGCTCCTCCACACAATAAAATAGCAGTTTGCGAATATTTACACCAAAGATTTCCTAACAGGTGGTTAGGAAATTCTGGACCAGTGAGGTGGCCGGTAAGGTCACCTGACCTTACAGTTTTGGATACTTTCTTGTGGGGCACTTTAAAGAACAGAATCTATGGAGAGCAAGAATATGACACAGTAGATGAACTTAGAGACAATATCATCACGCAATTCAGGTCCATCAGAAGAAGGGATATTGTGAGGGCTGTTCTTAATTTGAGACGACGAGTTCGGTTATGTATTCAAGAGGAAGGCCATCATTTCGAACACTTGTAATAATTTTTGTGCATTTTTTACAAGCTCATGATTTCATTCTTGTTTTTTGAAAAGCACCGTACTCAGCCAAGTGTTTGCCCAAAATTCCGAATAATAATAATAATAATAATAATAATAATAATAATAATAATAATAATAATAATAATAATAATAATAATAGCGTTTATTGCCCAACAGTTTCCCATTTACAGAGCAATTTTATAAATGACAATACAAGATTAATTAGTAGCACTAATTTCTAAATATGAATGACAATCACAAGTCCTATTTGAATACAAAAACAAAAAAAAAATAAAAATAAAATAAAAAATACAAAAATTCAAAGATGCGCTCGAGATTCATTCTTGAGTTCACAAACACTGCAAGAAAAGAAGTCACAAACACTAGAAAGTTTGTTTGCATTACTGCACATAAAATGTATTGGTGCCTTTAACATTAAATTTGTTTGAGCTCTTTTGCATAAGAAAGTAGTGTTGTGTCTAGATGTTATTCTTGGAACAAAAATATTAATTTGCGACAGTAATGCGGGACAGTCAATTTTACCATTGAATAATTTATACAAGCATAAAACAGAAGCCTGATTTCTACGTTTTTCTAATGATACAAAGTCAAATCTATGCAACAAATCAAGATAATTACAGCCTCTTGGAGGATAAATTCCGTTGATTTTGAAGCTTAGGAATTTTAAGAATTTCTTTTGAACTTTATCGATAGCAGATGAGTATTGAAAATATATAGGATTCCATATTATGGACCCATATTCTAGTTTCGATCTGACTAAACTGAAATATAGAGAGGTCAATGCTAAAATATTATTGAAATTTTTACAGTTTCTTATAATGAAGCCATATGATCGATATGCTGAACTAACAATACTATTTATGTGTTGATTGAATGTGAGTTGCTGGTCAAAATAGACACCTAAATCCTTAATGGTATCAGTTTTTTCTAATGTGACATTATCTATGCTGTAGGGAAATTGTAATGTATTGAGTTTCCGGCTGAATGTTAAGATTTTACATTTAGATATGTTCAAATGCAAGCAATTTTCAAGACACCATGTGTGTAAAGTATTAATTTGATTTTGCAATATCATACAGTCATCTAAACTGGTTATAGTAGCGTATAACTTCAAATCATCTGCAAACATCAACCTATTGCACTCCAATAGATTGCACAAGTCATTAATAAATATCAAAAATAATAATGGACCAAGATTGGACCCCTGAGGTACTCCGCTAGTTGCAAAATAGATATTTGAATAAAAACCATTGTAATGAACATACTGTTTGCGTTGATGGAGGTATGATTCTAAAAGTTGTAAGTAAGTTTCATTAATGCCCATTATTGAAAGTTTGTGAAGAAGTATATTATGACTGATCTTATCGAAAGCCTTAGAGAAATCTGTGTACACCGCATCAACCTGCCCCCTAAGATCTAAAGTTTCACACAAATATTGATTAAAAACAGCCAGGTTACTAACGGTGGATCTAGAATTCATAAAACCATGTTGGTATTCAGATATAATATGTTTGGTGGACAGATAAATGCGACTGTACAAGATGGTCTCCAGAATCTTCGCAAAGTTATTCAAGATTGATATCGGTCTATAATTATTAATAGCATTACGATCTTGACTTTTATGGATTGGGCAAACTTTGGCAATTTTCCAAATTTCTGGAAAAACTGATGTTTTCAAAATTAAATTGAAAAGGATTTGTAGAGGGTGAACTAATACTCTTAAGCAGTCTTTTAAGAGAAATAATGTTCTATCCGGCTGTTGTCTTTCCGGATATAATTCAAAATAAATTTGTGCTGTTCTCGTACTATTCCTATCAAATTTATGATAAAGTTTCAACATATCTCGTTTTTCTTCATTTGAGAATGAGGACATTTCGACTGAAGTATTTGTGCAAACTTATGATGATTAATGAGTTCTGACAACAAGTGTTTATTAAACAAATTTTTTCGATGGAGTCATGTCAGATTGTAACGTTTCATTTTCAACGCTACGAATTTACATCTAATTTCTAGCTTTGCCCCGCTCACTCCTATATAGATTTAGCTGTAGACGCGCAGGTCAATTTCTCGGAGCCCGCTTCACAACGGACGTGACGTACCTGGGTAGTTTTCGCTGTCGAAGAATTCTTACTAACACCATCCTACACCGTCAAGGTTACGAGTGGCGGACTATTATCAGTGAGTTATCTGTTGTTATGATAACTATCACATCGTTTGACTCAGTTTGTGCTGGTATGGTTTTAGATCTGTTTTGTGTAATTTAGTATTGCCTGTCGTCGAATTTAATTGTTACAGGGTCCACAGAGTAAGTGTAGTAAAACGTACTAAAACGTACTTCGGTAGAGTGTTTAGAGTCGGTACGTTGGCTACACTGTATTTTGAAGTCACCAATGGAATTGGTAGTGGGACTTTCGTGTTAGAGCAGTCTATCTGAAGCTGTTGTGTTAGTAGGAACTGGATGAAAAAGTTATTGTGAAGAGCCGTAGGTTCTTGCATTCAAGTAAAATATCTGAGGATATCTTTGTGTCATCCCATGTCGGGGACCCTTGATCTTGTTGCTGTATGGTAGTTTTGGGAAGCGTTGTGCTTTTTGGAAGCGTCGTTGGATTTGGAGCGCTGTTCTGGAACCTTGCTGGTTTTTTTTGAAGATAACCTTCTCAAACCCCTTGAGGGGATCACCATCACATAACTCATCTCGTCGTCCTACAACTGTTGTATTTTGTGTGGAAACCTTGTTAACAAGGTAAATAATTCTTTACATGTTTTATTTAATTTTTTTTCTATGTGTTAAATGTAATTTCAATAAGGGCGCTGTTCGACACACAGCCATTTTGTTCCTTTTATTTTTGAATTATTCACTATTTCGAGTCAATTGTCGAATTTATATGGGGGGTTTTGAATGATTATTAACATACTTTATCGCAGTTCGGTTGCTTATTTGTTCAACATACAATTTCCACCGTGAACTCATAAAATCACGTAGAGGACTAGGGGTAATCGGAAACATTTATATCTACAAAGCTATTCGTTAGAGTAATGCTGGTATTCTTGGTCCCTAGGGTTTTTGTCCGAGGCCAAGTTTTTGTCCGAGACCTACGTTCCTGTTGGCGGCCCAAGTTTTTAGTCGAGTCCTACGTTGCTGCTGGAGTTATACGTTTTCTGTTCGAGGCCAAGTTTTCTCATGGGATGCCTACATGTCGAGATAGAGGCTCATATTCTTGTTGAACCGGTAGTACGTTGAGAAACTATTTTGGAGTCCTATCAGACTCATCTGGAAGCTGTAAGTAGCTGCTAGAGTCTGCGAGTCCAGAGAATTCCTGTTCCAGAGTCCTTTCGGATGAATAAAGTCCATATACCAACAGATAAGTGGTTATAAACTGTGTGAAATATCTTTATTATTTTATTTACTAGTCAAATATTATTTTGAAGGGTTGAAACCCTTAGAACTTTCGTAAAGTTGTATTTTAAAAAGGTAAATAACATACTGGTATTCATAGGTACTTTTTGTTGTAAAATATCTGCGGAAAGCCCGTAACATCATATACAAGCGCACGATTTGCACATAATAAACCTCTGCCAATGGATCCATTCGATGTCCCTTTATAATTTGGTAATCTTCAGAGGGTACACTTTCCGTACGGTATAAATATTTACTCACTCACTAGGAATCTATTTTTGTGTTTATGAAACTATTTTAAGCATTCCGTTTCATAGTGATACCTTGGATACCGAAAATAATAATACATGAATTTATCGTAATTGCCAAACAAAAACATTGTCAATTTAATTTATCATATATATTACCATTGGCACAACAACATTTGAACCTTATAACTTACCATAAATGTACAGGGTGTGTTTTGTTCCAAATTTTAAATATACAGGGTTATAGTTTTGGGAATTGGTCTTTCCTTTTTCCGATTTCCTAGTTCTTTAGGAGGAAGCCAGTTTCGAACCTGCTGTAGAAGGGAACTAGGTGGTGCCCACAATTATTTTTTTTACAGGTAGGGTGAATTTGTTTTTCTATTAGTCACCTAAACGCTCACCTGTAGTTTTACCCACGACCATCTCCACTTCGAGCGTAGCCGCGAGCAAGCAGGGATTTTTGAGCGTCGATCCCCGAGACAAACCTTTGTAAACGAACCAGTTGGGGACATATTACTAAGTAAGGAGTATATGTCAATTATATAATCGGTGTCACAAAAGGATCGATACAAGATGAAGTTGTTTTTTTAATATCTGTGGTTTCAGAAGTGCAAATCATAACAAATTATACATCAATGAAATCAGAATCACTATTTTTCTGTATAAAAAAACAATATGACGCCCATAACAGAAAAAAAAAGTTGATGATGAATGCCAGAAGACGAAACGTCGGATAGTAAATCTGAACATGAAAACGTGTAGCAGAAAAAAAGTATCAATAAAAATGTACTTTTGGTTTTGAGCTATGTTGTAAAATAACGATAGAAAAAAATAAAAACGAAAATTCCGATTTTCAGTTTTTTCCCGATATTTCCGGAAATACTCTGAATGTTCCAAGTTTCAAAACAGTATTTTGTTAAGCACCAGAATACGCAACTTTGCCCCAATTTAAGCTTCGACGTATTTCCTGTAGTTTGGGAGATCCCAATGGTGGGGGTCGAATTTGAATTGCCCAGTATAATAACATAATCAAAAGTAAATTTATAGTAATAATATGCAGGATTTTCAAGTTGAAAATTAAATTTGTTCAAGATAACTTGTAAAGAAATCTGTCGAACTTGAAGGTCTGTTGTAAAACCTATTGAAGGTTTCAGAGTTTTCAGACCAACCTGCTGCAGAGCGAATACTGCCTATGCTTGTCCCCAACCTTTTAGCCGCTGAGGAAGCAGCATGCCTGGTGCTGTGCCCTTTGAAAACTCGGTGTCCACGTCGCTCTCTCGCAACCCTTTCTTAATCCATCGACTTAGGGTTTGACATGTAGCGGGGTGGTGTGGTTTCTTTATCGTGAGAATGAGGGTATCGTCTGTTTGTTGACGAAGACCTTTAGTTTTCTCAACATAATGTAAAATCGTGGAGGCCAAACACAACTCTGGTTTTTCTTTAAAGAATGGGAATTGTAGCTTTGGCTGTGGTTTTTAGGTATTGAAGTTTCCAAAACATCTGTAATACGAATTTCTAGCAAGCTTTGAGTTTGTTTTATGTTCGAAATTCGTATTTTACTGAGAGTATGAACTCTCTGTGCAGAACCTAGAGTCAGAAGGAGTATTAATCTTGAAGTCAGCTGTAGATTCAGCATTTCCAATGGAAATAAAGTACTTATGTACTGTATAATAGGCCCTGGATCCCATATTTCCTCATATATTGGAAATGTTGGCTTTAGTCTGAATACCCCTCTAAGAAATCTGTCAATGATATTGTCCTTTCCCGCATCTGATATAGAGTTTATAGCAGATCTGCTAGTATTTATAGTGGAATAATTAGCCCCTTTTCGTAATTCTTCGTTAATAAATTCTAATATATTCTCTTTTTTTGGGTAGAAAATCCTGCCTTTGTCTCCTTTGCAAAAGTTCCACCACTTTATATAGGTTGAGTTATACTGTTTTACCGTGTTAGCGCTGAGTGATGCAACCATGGTTTCTAGAACTGATGTAGGATCACTTTCTTGCTGAATGCTTCCCTGATAAATATGCAGCTACCAGGGTAAGCTGCTCCCAGAGCGGATGCGGTTTCCTAGAAGGAGACATTAGTAGTGATGGGTTCGGTTTAAGTACAATAGTTTCAGAAACTGTCATAGATTGAGTTTTCGGAAACCATGGTTGTGATTTCCATAGTGGAAAAACTAAAATCCACTCCGGCTTCGTCGTTTTCTATTTTTCCAAGGATTTTTGGAATCAGTGGGAGAGGTGGAAATAGATAAGCTTTATAACTTCCCCAATGATGTGTGAAAGCATCAACTCCAATACCATGTGGATCTGGGTGCCAGGAAATAGACTTATCACATTTAGTATTCAAATTAGTGGCAAATAGGTCTATTTCGGGATTGCCAAACTTATTTGCCAGTTCCCGAAATACGCCTATGTCCAAGCTATATTCGGTTTCAATTTCGAATTTATATAGGAAGCATATATAGTTATTTGTTGTATCACTGCCATATCATTTTAGTTATCTCGTTCAATTGAACATATTTTACTCCCCCCATTCGGTTGAAATACGATATCGCTGTAGTGTTGTCGATTCGGAGTAAGACATGACAATAGGGAATATGCATATTTTTTTAAAATTTGTTTAATCAATTTTTTACTTCGTTACAACATAGTAAAAAATATAAATGCGGTTGAAAATCTTGGAATTGATTTTTAAAATAATATATAAAATACCGATTGAATTTGACCTATTTGAACGCCTCCATTTTCGCGCGCTGGGGATAACGTCACATGGCGCGATCAGTTTGTTTTTCTTTAGTGTCGTTCGTTGAGACGTACTCTGATTGCTCTACTTGCTTGAAGTCGATATTTTATAAAAGAGTAAGACAAATGCAGTACAAGTGTTAGAGAGAGATGAAAATATGTGAAAGTGATCTCGATCAACCAGAGCAGTCTTCAATGAACAAACCTTTCTATAGTTATGGCCATTGACACTATTGACAGTTATTAATTAGGTTAGGGATTTGCAGATTTAATCGCTATTACGATAATGGAAAATGCTAAAAAAACATTTTATAAGTATTGTCTATTACCGGAATGCCAAAACACAATTATAAATACACCAAATAAAGTATTATTTTCTGTTCCAAGAGATGCAAAAATACGTAATCAATGGTGTGAGGTTATGAGAAGAGGCGAAGTATCTCCAATATCACATTTACATTGTTGTGAAGATCATTTCAATGTGAGTACATTGTATTTCGATAGTTAACATGAAGTGAATTGATCAGAAGTAAGTTCTGTATGCATAAATGTTTTGTATATCAAGCGGGATATAACTCTGTTTATACCTGCCTCAACTAAATGACCAAAGGAAAACTATTATTTGATAAACTATTACTACTTATCAGTTCAGGTATTGTCGGATTGTGCTTTGACAAAACCACTTTCAGTCATTGCTCTTGCTAATTCACAATTGTCACTAGACCAAAATCGCACTATGTAATGGAAAACACTACAAATATATAAATAAAAACAAATTTTCCATGAAAAGATGTCATAACGTGCTATGTGACGTCATTCTTCGTTTCGACCAATGGTGATGCGTTTCGCAAATTTGAATTCCGCGCGCTTATTATGCACTTTTTGATTGAAGTTTTATGGAGTTAAATACAACTAAATGATAAACTGATGGTGTAGGTGTAATGTCGAAACAATAAAGTATCGGAGGTAAAAAAATCAAGTAAATTTAAATCACTTGCATATTCCCTATTAGAAAATGGTTTTGCGAAAGCTTTAAGGCCGTAGAATGCTGCTTGTAACTCTCAATAATTTATGTGATAATCTATTTCGTCGAGCTTCCAGAACCCTCAGGCTGTTTGGTTATTACAAAAAGCTCCCCATCCTGTCTAAGAGGCGTCCGAAAAGATTTCAATTTTATAAGGTTGAAGAGATATAAAATTTTCCTCATGATCAGTGTTATCCATCCACCACTCAAGATCGGCTTTCATGCTAGTTGAAATTTGCATGTATCCATCATAATTTCCTATACTGCGTTGAAGAGCGAGATATTTATCTCTTTCAAATTGATTTGTGTACAGCCAACCGTATTGGGTAGCTGGACAAACTGATATTAGGAATCCTAAAAGTTGAGAGAAATTCCTAATTTTTATTTTATCTCCCGGTTAAAAGTTGTTGATCATTGTTTTCAGCTTTTGTTTCTTTTCTTCAGTTACAGACATTTTCATTGACAGGGTGTTGAAAGTGAACCCCAAAAATGTGGTTTTGTGAGTGGATCTGAGAACAATCTTCTTTCTATTTATCACAAAACATTTTCGAACGTTTCACAGGTAAGTTTAACGTTGCATTCTTTTGAAGTATTAGCTATTATTAATATATCGTCAAGGTATGCAACCGACATGAGGTTTCTGCTCCTAAGGTAGAGCAAAATGGATTTCAGAAGCTTTGAAAATACAAATGGGGCTGTATAGAGCCCAAAACACAAAACCTGAAATTCGTAATACTGATGTTTTCGGAATTCGAATCGTAAATATTATTTATGATTCTCATAGATTGAAATGGCAAAATATGCATCTTTTAAATCTATCGTAGCTAAGAAAGTATTTCGAGATATTAGATGTTTCGCTATTCTAACATCTTCTAATTTGAAATGTGGTGCTCGCAAACACTTACTTAATCGTTTGAGATTCAAAATGAACCTATATTCACCACTGGGTTTCTTTCTCAAGAAATAGTGAGATAAAAATTGACCCTCACACTTTTCCACCTTTTTTATTGCTCCTATTGTTAGGAGACCCTGTATGCTGTCGGATTAAAGATTTTCCGTTTTACGGTTGAGTCGTGCAGGTTGTGGCGGTATGGATTGGTACGGAATTTCATTGAATGGAATTCTGTAACCTATAACCCAACTAAGAATGAGTTGATTATTAATTATTTTTGTCCATTCAGTGTAGAAGAGCTTTATTCTGCCAACATATTCATTACCGTTAATGTTTCCAGTTCTTTTAGTTTTCGTTTGTTCGTTTTCTTTCCCACGGCGAAATTGGCGATAGTTAAATTTATATTGGGTGAACGAACGAACCTACACATTCAAGCGCATGCAGTATAATGGCTAAACGAATGACTAGGCTCACTATAAAAAGTGTTTATCTTTCAACTTGCGATTCATAGCCAACGAAGTATGACTACAGGGTGATAAATCTATTCGGATGTGACCAAATCGAAGTATAATTTTATATTGGGGATATTTGAAGGAGAAGGATAACCACAACCAAGTCACTAGTGAAAGGAAACTATGGAACCGAATACGACATGCAGCCCAAAAAATCAATAATAACCCAAGAGCTCTGTTAGTGTGGAAAACATTGTTTTCAATGAGATACCGTGCTCGTATCAGAGCAGAAGGAAAACTACTCAAACATTTGTCGTAATCTCTTAATAATGTACATGCGGTGTTGTTTTTATAAGAATCAACCTATTATTTTTTTCATGAAAATAAATTTAATTGTTATCAGTTCAAGTGCCTGTGTGAGATTTATCAGCTCACTATAGTCGTTTTGACAAATGAGCAACAAATTCCGATAAAATTGAGAATGAACCTATTTCGAACAAAACTGCAAACCATGTGATCCACCGTCAAATACCCACTTTTTATCAATATCTTTTTATCGAAAATTGAAAATGGAAACTTCTATAAATTTTTTGTCTCTAGACAAAACCAGCAAGTTTTGAAGGCTAATTTCCAAGTTTTTGAATGATGAGTTTTATAATAGAAATCTTGAAGGATCCAAATCGGAGGACATATTTTTTTTGTCTACATTTATTGACTGACTGACTGGCGAGAATCTGCTTTCTGTGACAGCTACTACTATTTAGTAATATTTATCGAAAATTAGAATTAACATTACACTCTCCTTATTTGCTTGCAAAAAAGTGAAAAACCCTTCAACTTTCATTATAACATTTTTTTGATAACCCTCATATTAACTGAGAAAAATGGGCAGGTCCATACATTTGACTAACTCTGTAGAATAATATCCAAATGATTGGTGTGAATCAAAATAAGTATCATTGGTGTTGGGGCAAATAATAGAACCAATTTTAAATACCAGCGGAACTTGTAGATAAATTAAGACTTGTAGACCAGTTTTCATTACGTTTATAGATATCGTGTGATTTAAAAAAAAACAAAGTCATTTGATAATTGCCAACATGTTATTCTGAGAGTTATTCAACCCAAATGGGTCTGGTTGAAATTTTGGAAAGGACGGTGCATTCAGTTCGATTTCTTGAATATTTCTGCGTAATTACCATATAACCGTATTTTTCAGGTGACAGTCAAATCAGATGTTTTCTTAAACTTGCGAAAGGAAGTATGGAGAAGATGAAGATGAAGATTGACTTTTATTTTACCATGCGATCTCTATATCCAGATATGTTTTTCGACTCGCATCCTTTTTCAAAGAGGATGCTGAATGTTGCCAAGTTTCTGTGAGTTTCGGTTATATGTTATAAGTCGTCCTAATATGTCTCGTGACATACCTGACAATTCTTACAAATTTCCGTCTCTTATATCAATTTGTCTGTCAGTTGTATCATTAACTTGTTTAATTCCTCCAAAGAAATTACCGTTTATGTTCGTTTGGTACAGGAAATGAAAAAAACGTGATTAGTTGGTAATGCAATAGATTCAAGTATAGAAAGTAGCAAAGCAGTTCAAATTCAAGTTTTCCTGGATAAATACCAGTCGATCATTTTGAATACGGGTCATAGAAGAAACCCGTCAGGTGTTGAATTTGTTTTTGCTCTCAAAATTTACTTAGACAACACAAAATATGTAGCATTTATAATATTTGTTTTTTAAATGGTGATCAACATTGAGGTTGACTAGGATACTGTGAATGAATATTTGGACAATTTTAGCGAATACGGATTTGATTCCTCCATTATTGAAGTAATCAGTACACAAAAAAATAGTATTGAATCAAACAATATACAGGGTGTTTCTAAATTGAATAGAAATATTTCAATGAGACTTTTTTTCCATAAATGTGTGTCCTAATATCCACCACCTCCAAGATACAGACATAGCAAGTTGCTTGAGAAAAATAGTAATTAAACCGTTCAACAAAGGTCAAACTAGCAAGTAAATCAAAGTGCTTTGTTGTACTTTGAGAGTCAAAAGCATCAAAATGGGAAACAAATTAAAAACTCATAGCCCATTAAGTATTTTAGTTTGTTACTTATTCCCCTTTCATTTAGGTACTAGCGATTTTCTAGAAAACTATTAGCTGATTCAAAAAAATGCAAGAGGCCAAACCTTTAGGTTATTGCAAGGACAACACAATGATGATATTTGAATTTGAATTTTTTTTACAGAAATAGAAAATTTTGGCAATAAAAACTATAGGCAACCCTCATTCACCTCTTCAAATCAGAGTTATCTTATTTTTGAGGCAAGAAATGAATAAAGCGTCGAAAAAACAACAGGTTGTAAATTTTCCGAACATTTCATGCATAATTGTAGACGTCATTCAAAATTTACGATTTTTTTATGGCAACTTACGATGTCTTTAGCTTGGGGGGGGGGGTGAATTTTCTGACACATGTTTGTGGAAAAAAAGTCTTGTTTTGACCCCAGGAATACGCCCTCGAAATATTTGTATCGAATTTAGAAACACCCAGTATATTTTATCCAAACAAATTTGTTTTTCAATATAGTTATAGTTGGAAGTAACTCAACAATAACTTTAAAATTTCAGATATATTTTCCCTCTGCCAAAGTTTGATAAGGATCTGAAACGAATCATATTCCTAAAAGTCAAGAATGAGAATCCAGCCCACTTTGACCCCTATGCTGCTGGTGCTTCGTTAATGAATATGGCGGATGTATGGCTATTGGAAGATGTGGGCACTGATCATCTCGTTATTTTTGATATGGAACACTGCCAATTGGGACACCTCACCAAATTCAGCCCAGTGTTGATACGAAGTGTATATAATATTGTAGGAGTGAGTAGTATAGTTTGTGTTCGATATCACAAACATATTATTTGGATATCTAAAATTTATGATATAAAGTGAAATGGTGCTAATAATGAATTTTCTCTAGGTAATGAAATGTTTCATTGCTTTTCACAACAACTTATTTTCATCAACTGCATACAGCAGGTTGGGTTTGACTCCCTCTAGGAATTACAATCTTCTAAAGTCTGGAAATGAAAACAATTTGAAACAAGAAAAGCTTTGAAAGTAAAGAAAAGCAAATGATGTATAAATTTTCTTCTATAGAGTGGTGCTTATAATTTTTGTGAAAAAAAAGTAATAGGGAAGGACCAGGTGGGAAATGTTGTTGAGGTTTCGACTTTAAGGGACAAAAAATATTCAAACACGAAACCACACAATATTGTGAAATGGGGATGCAGTTTAGGAGTTGAAAATAGTTTTTTGCGATTTGCAGCAAAAGTTGACCTCTTAGCAGAAAATATTGAAAGGCAAAGTTATAGATAATATAAAATCGAAAACTTTGGCATGAAACACTTTTCGTTTTAACCTCAGATTAACCGTAAAAATGGCGATAAACCGATATTTCAGTATTTAATTTTTTTCTTGCCTATAAATGATTTAATTCACATGAAAATTTGTGAGCATATGTTTTCTCTGGTGTCAAAATGACCATGATTTTTGCGCAGTACATAAACTACTAGTGTTTGAGTTATATACATTTCTCGAAAAAAATGCCATTATCTTCCACGAACAATTGTTCTGCTTTTTTTTGTATTTCGAAGGTCTGTAAGTGAACATTTCAATTGATGAAATGTTAACTTTCGAATGGTCTATGTGATTCGGGGGTTTATTGATCTTTCAACTGCTTAAAATTGAGAAAATCGACAAGTCTTTCTGAATCATGATTTTCTCAATATTTTTAATAATTGTTGAAAAAAAGTACCAGACAACGACCAGGAGGAGAATGTTGTTGAGTTTCCAACTTTCAGAAAAAAAAATAAACACGAAAACACTCAAAATGGTAAAATGGGGATGCAGTTAGGGGTAGAACACGTTTTTTTTGCGAATTGCGGCGAAAACTGACCTTCTAGCAAAATTTGACCAATAAAGAAGTTGTAGATTGAACAAACGACAACTTCTTTTCTCAACGCTTTTCGACATAACCTCTAACTAACCGTCAAAATGGCAAAATAACTATTTTTCAGTTTTTTTTTCGCGTTTAAATGATTCAGTTTAGATGAAAATTTGTAGAAATATGTCTTTTTTTGTGTCGAATGAGGATGATTTTTTCGAAAATCAGAAAACTACGAGTTTTCGAGTTATTCACATTTTTCGAAAAAAATACCCTTATCTTCCACGAACAATTGCATTTATTTTTTTGTATTTAGTATGTCGATAATTTCAATTTTTGAAATGTCTACTTTCAAATGGTCTATGTGACTTGAGGGTTTATTGGTCGTTAAACTTCTTAAATATTGAAATATTATTTTTCAATATTTTTAATGATTTTCGACTTTCATTATTTTTATAACAAAAAGTACTTTATATTAAATTCCTTTCATTGAAATATTTGAGTACACATACTATATTTGTAGTTACACTACAAAATTAATTTACTAATACCATTTTTATTTTATTTTACAACTAATGAAAATCATTGGAGATATTGAGAAAATTATGATTATGAGCGACTTGTTGTCAGTTTTTCTCAATTTTAAGCGGTTTAAAGATCAATAAACCACCAAGTAACATGGACCCTTTTGAAGTAGACACTTCAACTATCGAAATAATCACTCATAGACCTTCGACATACAAAAAATACCTGAACAATTGTTCATTAAAATTTCACTATTTTGAGTGTTTTCGTGAATATTTTCCACCTGTTCCTTGCCTGTTACTATTCTTCTTATTACAAGCATTTGTAATGCGTTTTGGCACCAGCCTACTAGGAACTATTGGTGCTCCTTTCTTAGGAAGAGCGGGTTGAAAAAGTTTTTAAGTTGTCTTATAAATTTCATATCAACTTCCAGTGTCACTGGCAGAAGGTAATGCAGGAACCAACATACTTTGCAAACTTTTTTGGAAGATTTCTATTTGTACAAATAATGGTTGGGATAGAATTTGATTCGCCTGGTAGTTTCTAAAATCATACCACTGATTTCCAGAAAGCATTTTCAACAAAAGTGGCTGCAGTGCATTTAATCAACGCCTCTTCATTTTTGGACAAAGCGGTATATCTGCTCAAATCTATCATCAAACCAAAACTGGCTAGTAGAGTAAGTACAATCACGGCTTGAAATTAATTAATGAATTTTGTTTTTATTATGACCGTCTTTGCAATCATGAAGATATGAATTGAAATAACATCGTAAACCGGGAAAAATCATAATGTATCTTTTATAGTTTTGAATGGCCTATAGACCGGGATCCCACGCATATTTTCAAAAATGATTAATAACAAGCTGAATCTTCCTGAGTACCTTCATTTTGCCGAGACGCCCAACTTTTTCCTCTACGAAAATTCTCGATAGTGGTAGCTAATAAAATGCTCATGCGTCAAACATGTCGATTTGGTGAGTGCAAAAAATTCATCAATAACAGTTAGTTTTTCAGGTAAACCTCGAGATAATTCGATGAATTACTCGAAATAACTTTTGTCCTACAAAATGGATGGTAGGAGTGAAGAGTCCCCCACTCCCAACATGTACCACTGATGTGGTCATAAAATTTCATTAATGACCAGCTGATTTTTTTACCGTTGCTTGGTTAATATTTGTATAATTGAATGGTCATATTGTACTACAAATTGAATGGTAGGTGTTCCCAGTCCTACGCTCCGAAATTGTCAATTCCATGGTAAAAAAAAAATTATTAATAACAGGCTGAATCTTCCTGAGTAGCTTCATTTTTCCGAGACGACCAACTTCTTCCTCAACGAAAATTCTCGATAGTGGTAGCTAATAAAATGTGCAAGCGTCAATCATGTCGATTTGGTGAGTGCAAAAAAGTCATTAATAACAGTTAGTTTTTCAGTCGAACCCCGAGATATTTTGATGAAGTACTCGAAAAAACGTTTGTCCAACAAAATGGTAGGACTGTAGAGTCTCCCACTCCCAACATGTACCAATGACGTGGTCATAAAAATTCATTAATAACCAGCGGATTTTTTTACAGTTACTTGGTTAATATTTGTATAATTGATTGGTCATATTGTCCTACATATTGATTGGTAGGTGTTCCCAGTCCTACGATCCGAAATTGTCAATTCCACGAAAATTCTTGATGTTAGTAGCTAATGAATTGCGAAGGCGGAAGTCATGTTGATTTGGTGAGCGCAAAAATTGTGTGGATAACTGTTAGTTTTTACCCAAATCTGAAGCTCTTGGCTTATGGTGAAAGAAACCAATTGAATTAACTTCATTTCAAGGCAGTAAAATCAATCTATCCGACCGTAAGCCACGGGCATAACTAGCCTACAGATTTTTCGATCATACCTTCTGAAATAAAAAATGATCAAAACATTTTGTAATTAGGCACATTTATCCTCATTTTTGCTATGATATTTTCTTGATCCTGCCATCCTCATTACGTTGTTCAGTTCACAGATCGATCCTATGTCCAGTTTTCGAGCTACAGGGTGTCAAAAATTCCATTACTGCTGTTTTGCTAATTATGAATCGATTTGATTTTTTTGCTTTAATACAAAATCGATTTTTTTTATAATTATACACATTAAATCTAATTTGTAGTTCGTAAGTCCCTCCATTCGAATAAGAAATTTTATTTCACAAAGGTTCCATTACATAGCATGACAAGACACTGTTCAAAGAAATAGATGAATATTAATACCATTATCATTTTTTATTTCACAAATTCTTTGAACAAGAATTGGTCTCTATCAATTACATGAGGATTCATATTATGATTGCTAGTTCAACAGTTTTCCATGTACACAGTGACAATTTGAACGCTTAAAAAGGCTATATCTCAGGAACAAAATGAAATAATTAATACCTGTTAATTACATTTTTCAGAAATCTGTTCTTGTGATACTTCCTTGAATAGCTGGTGAAAAATGCTCTCCTACTCCTTTCCCTTCCCTTCCTCATTATTTAAAATTGTTTTTTCCGTTAACCAGATGTCGTTCCCTTACGAACGACAGCCCTTAAAAGATGAAACTTGTGAGAGCCAAGGATTAACGAATTCTTACTTTTTACGTGCTATTCCACTTTCTCGGGCCATCAGAGAAATATAAGCAGTCGCTAGGCTTCGAACCCACGACCGGCGACCAGAGTGGATAAAACATCGGTATTTTAACTACTTGGCCACTTGACCCCCGTAAAATATAATATCTCTTTCGAACTGGACTTTTTGAGGCCTCTGGAGATACCATACATCCTATTTTACCGTAGAGCAGAGTTTCACAATTCGTCTGACCTCTTTGAAAGTTTTCAATTATAAATTTCAGCTCTTCAGACGACGATGTGGTGTTGCAGGTTTTTCCGGGTTTCCCCACATCTGTTGAAGCGCATGCGACATCATTTAAGCCGCCCGGAGGGCAGATTGATTATTTCAATGTTTTTAATTTGTTATTGTTGTTTTCAATATGTTTATAAAAATTATGAAACCTAAACAAAATTTCCCACTTATTTCATAAACTTTTCACGTAAATTATGATATTTTTGAATCGAACAAACAATTATACATTGAAAGTAAAATTACTTCACGAATAAAAGTAAATTAAATTAGCTAAACCACAATTTCAAAATAATTCGTTATTTTGAATAATTTTTGTAGGACTAGCTATATATACCCGTTTTTTTGTAGGACACTGTATTATTTAGGTGGAGAATACACTAACCTTTCATGTGTTATCATTGTCCTACAGTTATTAATAATATTTTTTTACCATGGAATTGACAATTTCGGAGCGTAGGACTGGGAACACCTACCATTCAATTTGTAGGACAATATGACCATTCAATTATACAAATATTAACAAAGCAACGGTAAAAAAATCCGCTGGTTATTAATGAATTTTTATAACCACGTCATTGGTAAATGTTGGGAGTGGGGGACTCTTCAGTCCTACCATCCATTTTGTAGGACAAAAGTTATTTCGAGTACTCCATCGAATTATCTCGAGGTTTAACTGAAAAACTAACTGTTATTAATGAAATTTTTGAACTCACCAAATCGACATGTTTGACGCCTGCGCATTTTATTAGCTACCACTATCGAGAATTTTCGTAGAGGAAAAAGTTGGGCGTCTCGGCAAAATGAAGCTACTCAGGAAGGTTCAGCCTGTTATTAATCATTTTTGAAAATAGGCGTGGGATCACAATTGAATCACTGATATTATTTATTCACATTTTGTTATCGCTAATTTCACTTTGTACAGATTCCACAAGCTTCATTTCATTCACGGAGCTACTGCTTTTCAAATATTCTGATTTTATGATATGTGAAGTCTGGTAATTATTATTTATATCAAGTCCCTCTTAATGTAATTTCTGTTCAATCTCTCGAATTTCATTGCATATTTCAAACTAAATTCAGCTTACGGAACTCATATGACTTGGTAAATAAAATACAAATTGTTACTCTTCGAGATAACGCAAAAATTATATTTTTCTCTGTACAGAAACTATTTCCTAGCATATCTCTTGATAATACTATAACTTTAGTCAGAGAATTACCTACTAGATAAAAATCGAGTTAATCCAGTTAACCAAGAGATTATGAACCTTTTGTCATTACCTATGTCTGAAACAATAGTATATTGTGTATCTGGTAGTAAAAGCAATACATTCCCGGACGACAATGTAAATTGTTGGCCGAGGCGTTAAGCCGAGGCCAACAAGCATTGAATTCTGGGAATGTGCTTTTACTACGAGCTACACATACTATTTTTTCTGAAATCGCAATCAGCATTATCAAAAACTAAGGAATTCTACATATTGTTTGCGTGAATTCAATAACTGTCTAAAATGTAAACAAGCCGGCAAAAATTTTCTCGGATCGTTTTCTGTACGAGAAAGTACTTTTTCTGAAATCGTTCAAGAATGCCCACTTTCTCGGAGCAACTGCAGGCCTCAAAATACGCTAATCCAGCATTTTAGTCCGTTGCTAAGCAACGAACTTTCCCGGACCGTTTAATACTTTCCCGTATCGAAAACGATACGGGAAAGTACTTTGCCGGCCTAGGCCGTCAAAATCGGTCTTTGGTTCATAGTTGCCACTTTGACGTTTCAGGAAAGCACGTAATTTCGAATCCTCAATTTATGATAATGCTGATTGCGATTTCAGAAAAAACAGTATGTGTACCTCGTAGTAAAAGCACATTCCCAAACTTCAATGCTTGTTGGCCTCGGCTTAACGCCGCGGCCAACAATTTACATTGTCGTCCGGGAATGTATTGCTTTTACTACTAGATACACAATATACTATTCCCATACCGTTTAGGTCCGAAAACGATCCGGGAAAGTTCGTTGCCTAGCAACGGACTAAAATACTATAGATTAGCGTATTTTGAGGCCTGAAGTTGCTCCGAGAAAGTGGGCATTCTTGAACGATTTCAGAAAAAATTATTTCCAGTTTGATAAAAAACCTTTTCTCCTTTAAATGATTCAATAATGGAAAATCCTTCAAATCCCTTACTTGTGGAAATTTTTATGGACAATCTAAATAATTTGGTTCACAAACATCCTTTGATAATGTATTTTTTCTATTGGTATGAATAAGTGGATGACGTTTTGATATGTAATACAGGTACCAATTGACAATTACATATTTTTCATCAATATATTAATAATATTCACAAAAACATGAAGTTCACAATCGAAGAAGAAAATTCAAATTCAATAAATCTTTTGGACTGACAATGAGTGAAATAAATAATTAGCGTGACGTTTCAATTTCCACAAACCTTCAAAAAATAACATCCTTGATAGTTTTCAGACAGACACATACAAAATTGCTTTTCAAAAATGTATACACTGACTGCTATAGTTATGTGATGATGATTTATTTTCCCATTAAGTTAATCTTGAAATTAAATTTTATAAAATTTTATTTCATACTGCTCCAATCTGCAATTTTTTTTCTCTCCTGAGGTCAAATGTTCAGTTTCTGATACAGTCATGGTATACCTGAAGAAAATGATCCCATAAATTTTACATAAACTTAGAAGTCACCAATTTGAATTGAAATTGGGGTATTCATGGAAACATAATTGTATTATATTTTGGATTAATCTGTGAAACTCCTCTTCAGAATAATCAGGATGCTCCAGATACCTAGGTAACATAGGATCCTTTGTTTCCAGGTATTTGTTCATAAAGACATGAAGTCTGTGGTTGAATCGATGGACAAAAATATCCTTCCTAGGGATTACGGTGGATATGAGGATTCTTTGGACGAATTGGAGGGTAAGCTGTCATCTATTACTAAACCATCTCACCGCAACAAATTCATCTAACTTTTTTTCTAGAAACTATCAAAATATCTGTTCTTTTGAAAATTGACATTTCCTTCCTAGTTTGAGGATTGAAAATGGCTCTTTTACTCCATAAGGAGGAAAAATTACTTTTCGTTCCTGAAAGTTAAATAAAGTTTCAAGTAATTAGAAGTATTATATTTTATTTTTCAACAAGTACATTGAAAAAAATTAACAGTTCTGGAACTTAATGAAAAAATTAAATGTACAGTTTGTAACATTGCTGAAGTTATTCAGAGAAGAGAATTCAGTCAGTATAACATTCGTATTGCAGTTAAAAAAAATAGTAGAGGGATAAGTTTTCGATGAAGGAATTGCTTTCGTTGCAATTTCTGAAATTAGACCGTCAGATAACGACAGATTTTGCTGACTCATTTTCTCTCTTCTGGGATTCTAACCACTGGAAATTATGTCAGTGTTGGGCCAAAAATGAAAATCCAGCGATCGGACGTGTGCTAGGCATATAGAAAATTCATTTTCCTTTTGCAGATTTTTTTTTTTAATTTTCTCGTTTATGGCATTTAAACACATGAATAGGTATAACAATTTAATAATGAAAAACCAAAGCCATGTGGTTTGCACGTGCTTAAAGGGTTGAAATAGGGGCGCGATCGTGTGAAAAAATAGTTGGTTGCTGATGTATTTTCTCACTTATGGCAATCAACGGAATTAAATTCAATATCGTTAGGAACCCGAAAAAAAAAATCCCATAAGCCGGTCTGCTGTTGAAGAATATTTTCCGGACGGAAAATTTTGTGATTTTTTTTTCGTTTTCCGGCAAACTTTCTCGTTTATGGCATTTGAACCATATGATTCTGTTGATGGATAAACATCATAATAAAATTCCCATAAGCTTTGCATGTACCTCAAGAAAAGCCATAAGTTGTAAAGTTGTAGGAAAATTTGTGGAAATTTTTTCATCTTCTCGTTGATGGGAATTGGCATGTGAGAAGAAAATGGTATTTCAAGACCAGAAAAAAAAAGACATAAGTCGGAAACATGATATCGATGTTTTATACAGTGTGGCCCATTTAAAATGGAAGCACCCTTATAAATCATACTTTTTTCAACCGATTGGAATTCCTTTTTTCAGTTAGGTAGATAATCAAAAAGTCCACTAGGACACCAAATTTCATGAATAAATCTTCATTTTCAGGGCCAACTATTCTTTTTTTTTTTTCGAGGTAAAAAACTACACCACTAGAATTCTGACATTTACAAATGGTTAATTTTGGAATTTTGTTGAAATTCGTCCATCGATAAAAAAGTTATGGGAGAAATAAATTTAAAAAATATGCCGTTTAATTAACACCATTTCAATTTCTACTCTTATCCAAAATTCAGAATACACCACTGGATTCAGGTAGTCTCAATATATCACTGATCAGAATTTCATCAAAATCTTTTGATGAATAATAATGAGAAATCATTAAATAAAATGATATTTTCAAGAAATTCTATCAACATATATTTCAAATTTTGTTATCCTGTAATTTTCTTATTTATGAATAGATGTTGATGAAATTCTGACCAGTGATATTTCGAGACTTCTTGGTGTATTCCAAATTTTGAGTTCTGAAATTGAATTGGTTGGTTGATTAAACGGCATATTTTTAAAATTTCATTTTTTAATTTTTTATAACTTTCTTATTGATTGACGAGTTTCAACAAACTTTTAACAAGAACTAGATAAAAATGTTGCGAATCCAGTGGATTGGTGAGATTTTTTCTAAAAAAATTCTTTTAGATTGTTAACCTTGAAAAATGAGAACAGTTGGTCCAGAAAATGAAGAATTACTCATTAAATTTGGTGTCCTGATGGACTTTTCGATTGTCTACCTATTGAAAAAAAATCATTCCAATCGGTTGAAAAATTAAAGTTTGATATGAGCGCTTCCATTTTAAATGGGTAACACTGCATAAATAAATACAATTATTTGAAAATTCTGCTGCGAGAAATTAATAAAGATAAAATTGCTCATTTCTTCCTGCATGGGATTTGGCATTTGCATTGCAAACTTCATTCTTAGGCCATAAAAAAAGTCGGAAGTATGATAGTAATATTGGAACCAGATAATTAATTTTTTAAAATAATTTTTTATAGAGTGAAAAAAAATTGTTATGTGCATTATTGTGACCCCCATAAGTTAAAAATCATAACTGCGTAATTCTCCCACGCCTACTGGCTTGTTGTGTCATAATCGGCTGATCATTCGAATTTGAATACGGAACATCAGGTTTTTGAAATAATTGTATTATGCCCATTACCTGTTTATTGTGACTATGTGACACGATGTGGCGAATCAAAGTTCACAAAAAATAAAACACAGCAAGACAGTGTGCACAGGAATATAATAAACACTAGTTCGTTTCCCCACCACCTTAGAGGCAGAGCTTCCGGCGCATTTTTTTCATTGTGGCCTGCTCTTCAGGCCTAGTTCACTCTTAAGAAGTGAAAGTTCCAGAACAATAAATTGCTTCTATGTCTAAATGAAAAATCGAACTCATTTCCAGATTAGAAGCAGTTCTGCACCATAGGTTGAAATCGATTTGCAGTGTCTTCGGTACAATTCAAATGGTGAACAGAAAGAAATGTAATATTTTGTTGGTTCCTGCGTATCCTAGGAACCATATAACACTGGATATGTGTGCACAAGTCTCTCATGCCCTAGCACTAGACTTACAGGTACCGTTGTGACCTAAGATGGGCTGATCTTCTAGATTATTATTCTCGGTTTCTCTAAAAACTACCCATAACATAGGTTCCTTGGAAAATATTTGAAACCCCAAAAAATTCTGTTCTTCAATGGATTGGTGAATCTCAAGGGTTTTCAACTGACCCCCTGCTCCATTGAAAAAATTGGGTGAATGACTGTCACTTTGAGGGGGGTGCAAGAGGGGAGATTTTTTTATGTCACAGAGTGTTTTTTCGAAAACATAACTCGACATTTTTCTTAAAAAATAATAACGTAGAAAATTAATTTATCCATTACTTCAGGAACTCATTGTATAAAACATCGTAATCAAGTTTCCGACCTATGGCTTTTTTTTCTAGTCTTGAAATCAGTTTTTCTTCCTACATGCCAATTCCCATAAACGAGAAAATGAACAAAACTTCCTGTGTTTTTCTGCAAGTTTTCCAGTTTCATATAGTACGATAAGCACGAACTAGAATTATGGCTTTTTAGATGACAGACTTTTACATTAATAAATTTCTATTGCACATTATTCTGTTCACCAGAAAACGAGAAAAAATTTCACAAAATTTTCCGTCCGGAAAATATACTTCAACAGCTGACCGGTTTATGGGACATTATTTTCGGGTTCCTAACGATATTAAATTTTATTCTGTTGATTGCCATAAGCGGGAAAATGCATCAGCAACCAACAACTTTTTTCGCGCCCCTATTTCAACCCTATAAGCACGTGCAAATCGTAAGGCTTTGGTTCATCAATATTAAATTGTTATACCTATTCATGTGTTAAAATGCCATAAACGAGAAAATTAAAAAAAACTCTTTGTTTCTGCAAAAGGAAAATGAATTTTCTATGTGCCTAGCACACGTCCGATAGCTAAATTTTCATTTTTTGAGCCCAACACTGACATAATTTCCAGTGGTTAAAATCCCAGAAGAGAGAAAATGAGTCAGCAAAATCTGTCGTTATCTGACGGTCTAAATATTTGAAAACGGCTGAGTAGGAATACCTGTCATAATTGGATTTGCAATTTGGCTTTGTTTGACAGCTGACTGATCTACAGAACCTTTCTGCCACGTCTGTCGGGCGTTAACCACCATGTTTCTTTAATAATAAAATGTCTTCTCCTGCATTTGCTAAGTGAAACGCAGATTTTCAACTTAAACCATGTCCGGTATATTGGTATAGATTATCCATAAATATTTGGCTACGTTATATGGTATTTTGGTACTTTTTTCTACAACCGTTTTGATTATCTATTACTAAAAAAGAAATTACGATGACTTAAAAAGACTTTAAAGAAATGACGATGATCCGCTGTTGCTGGTGTCAGAGCTGGATACTTTTTGAGGATGTCAAAGATGTTGATATTACCAATGGTTTTGTTAGAAACAATAAATTCCCTTTGTGATTTGGTTTCGATGTCTGGCAGTACTATTGAAATGGAATTACCCATGTATCTTGTATATCCTAAATTACATAATTCGTCACTTTGGCATGCGCAACAGATCACAATTATTAAAGCAACCTACAAAAAAAATCAATAATCAGTAATAAAAAACTTACCAATGAGTAAAGTATCCCTTCATCATTAAGTACTGGTCATCTTCTGCTTCGACCAGAAACTTATTATTCTAATCTCTGGAAAAAAACAACAGCTTTCTTGGCATAATAATCAACCCCTGATTTCTTCTTAAATGATGTCAATTATATTTTCCTTAATCAAAACTGTAGAACGGAGAATTGAATATTTTGACCATAATGTGGGAAAAAGAAAAATCCAAGAGATAATTCATTTAGGTGAAAAACGTATATTTCAATCACGTGTAAATAAGGAAAGAACAGACAAAACTTGCCATATATTTGTTTTCAATCACAGAATAGTGCCTGTTACTATCAAAATAAAGTTGACTTAAATACCGCGTTATTACAAAATCTCTTTTATTATCTTCGGATAGAATAACGCATGAGAGTATTTTCAATAACGCAGTGAATGTTCTTTGTTGCTTGTGAATTTCAGATTGTTTCAGTTCTGAAACAGTGAATATAAATTTTGAAATTCAAGAAAACTGCACACAATTATTTAGATCATTTGGAGTGCTTCTTCAATAATGATGTGAGATTCAATTCTCTTTTGCGATGGACCACCCAGTACAAATGGAAGCATCATAATGGAGAGAGTCAATTATTTCACATTATAAAAAGGTACGAAAACAAATACCAGTCTGGAACCAACGTCACGTCGCATAATATAAAACAGGTTAGGTTTTATATAGTGTCTCAATGACGTTTGGGACTCTGCTCGAAAAAGTGATTATCGAATATTACAGGGGTTTCGTTTTTCTGAAAAGCAAATTGGAAGCCTAGATCTGATTTATAATTAATTTATTTTTTTATGAAATGAAAAGGTGATAGGAATCATAATAATAGTTATTTTTCGTGCGTAAAAAATCATCTGTTCGTAAAAAATCATCTGTGCGTAAAAATATCAACTGTGCGTAAATAATTGTTTCACGCACGTTCATATATTTTCGCATTCTTGAAAAGACCGTATCATCAAATTTCACTCGAAGGTTATCATTCGATATTAAGACAAAAATTGAAAACTTTCAAAGTTAAGACATTCAACAATTGCTACAATTTGTCAATATGATGAAATATTATCGTGGAGGGCTTTTTATACTTGTTGTTTTTTTTAAAGAAGCAAGTTTGATTTGAAAAGATTACAATTGAAATATCCGATCCTAAGGCGAATTACTGCTATTATCCGAATTAAGTGTTGGAGTAGCTTGTTGATGTACCTTCCCTGCATGTATTTCAAGTCTCTTGTCAATTTTGAAAAACTTTCTATATATTTTACACTTCAGTTCTTCTTTGCAAGGATACTCTGACAAAATTTATCACTGTGTAGATTTTAAGAAATCTGTACCTGACAGTCCCATTGCAATTACGTAACAAATGTCATACGAATATTCATGAAGGCGAGGTAGATGTTCTAAAGGCTCTCTAACATCTGCTTTCAACAATAATGTCTGTAGAAATCTTACAGGAATACTCTGAACACTAATTTCAGTTTGTTTTTACTGTGTTCCGGGATAAAAATGTAGCACAAAATTTTGACAAAACCGTCAATTACAGTTCGTGTTAATTGTAATCAACAAAAACAAAATCATTGTCAAAAAAGTATCAAGAAAATTAGAGAAAATGTAGTAGATGGGTGCAAAGAGTACTGAATTACCTTTTCAATTACTAGTTGAAAATTTTAAGTTGATGTGCCCTCCCGCGTCCTCTGTTGAGCAACCACCTCGTCTTTGATTTCAAAAAGAAGTAGGTATAGGTGAAACCATTCATCTTGAATAACAACTACCTATTGAACTAATTCAGCTATGAAGTATACCTACTCCGTTTACAGAGTTTTTTCAATAATCTTCAGATTGTAATTAAACTTTTTTCCACAGCCAAATTTTTCAAAAAATATGAGGAGTATAAGGACTTTTTCGACCAACGGGAGCATTGGGCTGTGAATGAAGATCTACGACCGTCAAAAACGACAAACGACGAATACCTTGGATATTATGGAAATTTCAAAAAACTGGATGTGGATTGACAGAAGAGGCACATCATTACGAATTGTATTTCAAATTCCATAATTACGTAAAATCAAGAGAAATTAAAGAAATCTTTTTTTTTTCAAGTTGTATTTAAAGAAAATTAATTACTTGATAGAATTGTAAAGGCACTCATTAGGACCTGTCACTTCGCTTCTTTTTGGGATTTTATTGGATAAAGTTATAATAAACCACTTGTTTGTTTTTCTGATCATCCCTTCTGAGTGGACTGGACAAAAATATTGTTACCATGGATGAAGTGTAGGTTGGAACATACACTGGTGCTCTTAGATTATCTCTAAAGGAACAGTCTGTGACATTGACTTCTCTAAAACATAACAGAAATAATAATAATAATAATAATATTTATTCATATGTCGGGGCGTGGCGCAGTGGTTAGAGCGTCCTACTCTGAGTGGAAGTCCGGAGTTCGAGCCCCACTTGTGGCTGGGATTTTCAAATTTAATTTGACCTATTAAATTATTGAAATCTCGTGGCTCGACTGGGGTGAGTCCTGCACGATTCACTGTTGCGTTCCAATTAACTGTGCTGCTCCTAAGGTGGCGTATGGAGTTAGTAACAAGGCCTATAAAGAACACATGGCTAATGACCATAGCAGTCGATGCCAAAACACCAAAGAAAAAAAAATCTATTCATTTAATTTCTAATTGAATATATAAATTGCCATTTAAAGATTGTGAATAAATATCAGGTATTTCAAAATGAGTGGTCGATTTTTTTTATTTCATTTAGGTTCAGTTCAGCCAATAGCTAAACTGTGATTCTAAACGTAAGAAATTACGTGATTTCGAAATATAGAGCTATAAATAGATAAAGAAAAATAATATAAGTAGATAGAATATAAATATAAATAGGAGTAATAATTATTATTATTATTGATTATGATTAAAATCGTATGAAGTTAATTATTAAAAGCTAAAATAGTGGTAGTTTATACATACCTACATTAATAAACAGTAAGTACATGTATTCTTTTTTTCTGATTTATGATTATAATATTGTAAACATACTCAACTATACAGTTAACTAAAAAGAACAAAACACACTATACATTTATACACACGTGCCCGTACACACTTATCCACGATAGGTCCATGAAAGTATTTTGATATTTGAAGTTAGAAATTGTTACTAGCCAATATGTTGATACTGGCTATTTTTCTATATTTTTTCGATATGCTCATGGCTAATAGTGATTGATAGCTGTGGGTGTAAAATCACCCATTCTTCTTTTTGAAATAAAAGACATTGTTATTGCTTGTTAGAGGGGTTCGGAGGGCACACCAATATAAAAATTTCAAACTGCATGGGAGGGTCAAGTGACACATTGTTCAAAAGAGAATTGAATTATCTTTTCAATCATCTTTTTTTTTAAATTTTCATCAATAAGTTTTTTCACTATTTCGATTTTATTGCCTTTCATAATTTTATCTCCAAAATATATGTACGCCCAGCTCTAATTTGTCGAAAAAAGCAATGTTTCTCACCCTCATTAAGTGGTATCGGTTAACCCATTCAAAATATTTTCTGTCCCATTGATAATGGTACCATGCATACTGAATCCCACTTTGATTCCGCATTTGATGTTTAGAGTGCATATTTATAATAAAATATACATAAATGAAATAAACTTAGGATAGTTGAAAAGAAAATTGAATTCTATTTTCAACTAGTTGTCATTTGACCTCCCAATTCCATTAGAAAATTAACTGATGTGTCCCCCTGCGCCCTCTAACGAGTTACCACGTCATCGATTTCAAAAAGTAATATCGGTGCTACCATTCAATATGATTTTTATTCCATGTTCATACGTATAAAGGTTAACAAAGTCCGTTCGGTATAAGTAACAAAATTGGGCCCATTAATGACCCTTGAGGAAAACCTACATTGATGTCGATGTAATCCGAATTACAGGTAGGTAGTTACTTATTGCTCATAGAAAGCTCCCTGAAGTAGTAGATATGTACAGAATGGTCAAATGACTATTCTTCAGTATCCGACACAAGCTTCAATAACCTTTAAAGTACCTCAAGATACGCTCTTACCACCACCTATTTCTGAAATAAATTTAATCTGGTCACAAGGTTCCGATGCGTTTAGCTTGACTCACCCTGTATACACAATAGGTTTTATTAAATAAAATAACCCTATTTTGCGCTATTTTGGATACGATGCCAAGCGCTGTACAAGTTTCAGTTTGACGTTCAGGGAATCAAATATTCAAGTAATAATAGTAATATTTTTTTAAAACTGTGAAGAAGCCGTTAAATGCGATAAATTTCATGCATCTCAGGAATAAAAAAATGGTTCCTACGGTTAAAACAAATTGTGAAGACGTAACTAATTCTTTTAGCTACTGTTCGCGACTTGAAACAATTAAAAATATCAAGTGATTAAAACTATTTCAAGGGAATTCCGTTTTAACCGATAGACATACGTTTAACTAGAAGCCTTCGATTCATGAAAATGGGTATTTTTTATCTTGTATTTATTATTGCAATTACTGTTCGACAAAACTCAATTTCCATGTATTGGTGAGGTCAAGGTCATCAAGTATTCAGTTCTCGTTGGGAATATCCACATGAAAATTGATACCATTGTGTTACCTGCTGCAGTCCTCAAGAATTCAATCAGTGAATCAGTTTCAACGGTTTGTGTGCACTACAAATAAATATTTGCGGTGAGTGTTGCTTGCAATAGAATAGCTTTATAGTATGATACAGTAGACTGCGATCAGTATATTTTGACTAAATATAATATGTTATATCATTCATCAAATCAAATCAAAATATGCATTAATGTCTAGGAATCATGATTTCTTATTGACCAGGTCGGGAGATACGTTTATAATACAAATATAAACATATGAAAGCTTAAAAACTATTATTAAAACTATAATAGTATAAACACACTCAAAATATTAAATGGTAAGATTAGCATAAATAAATATTGTACTATTAAAAAGAGCATAAAAACATTAAAAAAATTCATCAAATGACAAAGAAAAAACAATCACAAATAATGGTCAGAATTCGGAGATAGTGGGATAGTTCAACTAATTAGATAATTGTACTTATGTTATAATCAATATAATCAATAGGAATGTCACTAAATGAAATTGACAAAACATACATTGATGCACTTTTTGGAATATACTGAAAACAGACACAATCTGCTGCGAAAGTATTTAATGTATACATACAGAGTGTTCCAAACTAGATGGCCTCTCAAGCATCAAATTTACGTCGTGCCAACGTTCTCCTACGTAGAAACACAACATGTATAGCAGACATTCATAACCTATAACCCAACTTTGCTCAACCGAGTGAAGGAAAATGTGATAGTGACAATATATTATTTATTCTACTGCATTACTTGAAAACTTCATTTTCGACCCCGAAAGAAGGGAAGAAAATGGTACTCTTCTTCCCTCCGGGGGAAGATATTTTTCCTCCCTGAGAACAAAACAGTATATTACACACCGAGGTGGGAAGAGATTCATTTCTGTGGTGAGATTAGTTAGTTAACCGAGACGCAAAGCGTCGAGGTTAGCTATGTTCTCGAGACAGGAATGAAACTTCCTACCGAGGTTTGTATACTATTTCATTTACAACCATAATTTTTCGATCAAAATTAATAAATCTGTTTCGTTCTGAACATAATTAAAATATTACATTTAACGACAAATTACCAATAACGCGGTTTTCTCAGAATAATCAAGTAGATATGTTTTTACCGTGACTACGGGGTATACAATTGTCACCAATATAAATAGATGTCAGATAAAGTCAGAATGACTTGAAAAACATGTCTTCCGACGAAGAATTTATGGATTTCGTTTAGCTGAAATCAGTTATGGAAAAATAATTGCCATGGCAACCGTTGCTATGGTAACAAAAATACAAAAAACCGATTCCTATGGTGCGGAAATGCGTGGTTGCCAAGTTGTCCACTTTCGTTCAGCTGAAATCAGTTACTGAAAAAAGATTACCATGGTAACCGTTGTTAGGGTAACGAGTAAACAAAAATGCTATTCCCGTTTTGCGGAAATGCATTGTTGCCAAGTTGGACCAGTTATTATAGTTTAGCTGAAATCGGTTATGGAAAAAGTGTTGCCATAACAACAGTTTCTTTGATCACAAGTTAACAAAAACCCAATTTCCATGGTGCAGAAATGCGTGGTTGCCAAATTTTCTGCTTTATTTTAGCTCAAATCAGTTAAGAAAAAGTTGAAGCCGTGGAAAAATCGTTGCTAGGATTAGTGAAAAGAAAAACCCGATTTCCGTTTTGGAAAAGTGCGCGTTTGCCAAATTATCAACTTGAAATTGAATTGAAACCTGAATGGGGAAATATTGTCAATAGAAGAAAGCATGACTCACTCCACTGGAAATGGGAACAACCTACGATAAAAATTAATCTATTTTTTGTAATATGTAACAGGAAACAATTATTTCCCTGACTGAGACCACGCTGGACATTGATCTACATCTGACAGTTATTGTGAAAAGACTCTTTAACTTCAAAAAAAATTCCGAAACTGAAAGTTCGTATTCTCATTTAGATAGTTCAAATTAAATGAAGCTATTTTTTCGTAATATCTAACAGAAAATAACTACTTTCTCGGCTAAAGCTACGCTGGACATTGAACTATATTGAACTAACTAAACTGATACTTATTGCTTCGGAAGAGGCACTGTTTGCACCAATTGCGGGTCGTTGATTTAGGAATAGATCAAGAATTAATTCACTGTAAAATAACAGCTTAATTCAAAATATCATATTCAGAACACACCAAATGCGAGCGAAGCGAGCGCGTCCGGCAGACATTTCGCAAATCCGCGCGCGCGGATTTGCGAAATGTCGGCCGGACGCACTTGCGTTCGTGTTACTACTATGTCAATTTCCTCCTGGTAATAAAAAAACTCTTTCCCAATCTTAACTGTCCTGAACTAACTAAACTTAACCTTGATGTTGAAATTGGTTGGGAAGAGACGATGTTCACGGTGGAGAATTATCTATTTATAATTCGGTCAAATGTGGAATTCATTGTGAACCCATACAGTAATTTGGGATATCAGGACTATATCACAAGACACGCGAGCGAAGCGAGCGGGTCCGGCTGACATTTCGCAAATCCGCGCGCGTGGATTTGCGAAATGTCGGCCGGAACTCCTCGCCTTCAAGTTACTACTTTGTCCATTTTCTCAAATTTATGAAAAAGATCATGATTATTTATATATAGTATGTGGCCTGTGGGGAAAGCGATTGCCTTGCTCATTTGTGATCAAAGTAAGATCGACAAATGTAAATACTTATATAAATAATCTTTTTGAAGGATGCGCCTTCAGATGAATAAGTATTCATTTTGATATTATTTAAGTTATTTTCATAAATCTTTTTCAAGCACCCCTAACTTGGTAACAGCAATAATTTGGCAACCATGCATTTCCGCACCTCAGAAATTGGGGTTTTCTGTACTCGTGATCATGGCAATGGTTGTCACACTTTTTCCATAACCAATTGCTGCTAAACCATAACTTGGCAATATCTCATTTCCTCTAAAAAGGACTGGCATTTTCACCATAACGACTATCATGGCTATATTTTTTGCATAACAAATTTCAGCTAAAGAAAAGTAGACAATTTGGCAACCATGTATTTCCGCACCATTGGAATCGGGTTTTTGTTTACTTGTGGTCATAGCAACGGTTTCTATGGCAACAGTTTTTCCATAACTGATTTCAGTTAAACTATAACTGGCCCAACTTGGCAACTATGCATGAAGTAGATAGTGGAGCTGCCACTAGCGTGGTATCCGAAATGAATTATTTAAAATATTTCAATCATATTAAATTAGAGTCGACCAAACTTAATTTTCTAAGTTATGTGGGTGATAAAATTGAGTCTGTTGGAAAAATTTTTATCAAGGCAAATTACAATTCCAGATGTCACATAATTGAATTTCATGTGATAAAGAATGGTGGACCAACTTTATTGGGCAGAAATTTTTTGAGAACTTTCAATATGGGTTTTTGCGAATTAAATTTTGTTGATTGTCAAGTAGATCAGTTGAAAAGCGAATTTCCAACTGTTTTCAGCAATAATCTCGGAACGTTCAATAAATTCCGAGTAAAATTGAAGGTTAAAATTGAAGCGAGACCTAAATTTTGTAAGCATAGAAATATACCATTCGCTGTCAAGGAAAAAGTTGAAAATGAGTTGAATAGGCTGGTAAAAGCAGGTGTATTAGTAAATGTGGAAAATTCACAGTGGGCTACTCCAATAGTACCAATTTTGAAAGAAGACAAGTCGATTAGAATTTGTGGGGATTATAAAATAACGATTAATCCTATTATAGAGAGTGATAAATATCCTTTGCCTCGAATAGAAGAGATTTTTTATAAATTGAAAGGGGGACAAAAGTTTTCTAAATTAGACCTGAAAAATGCCTATCAGCAACTCGTGCTGGATGAGGAATCCCGTGAATATACAACAATATCTACTCATAAAGGGTTGTTCATGTACACACGGCTTCCTTTTGGCATTAGTGTGGCTTGTTCTATTTTTCAAAGAACAATGGAAAATTTATTATGTAATATTGAGGGTGTAGTCGTATTTCTTGACGACATTTTGATAACAGGAAGAAATAATGACGAACACATGCAACGTTTGAGAGCAGTTTTGAGAATTTTGAAAGAGAGCGGTTTGACCATCAAACTGGAAAAATGTTTTTTTTTGAAGATTCTGTAAATTATTTGGGTTATAAAATTTCAAAAGATGGGTTACATAAATGTGAAGACAAAATTCAAGCAGTAAAAAATGCACCCTTTCCAGAAAATATTGTACAGTTGAAGTCTTTTTTGGGGTTAATAAATTATTATCATCGTTTTATACCAAATATGTCTCATGTTTTACATCCTTTATTTGAGTTAACAAAAAACAACATTAAATGGAATTGGTCGAAAGAATGTGATGTTGCTTACAGAAATATTAAAGAATTGTTGTGTTCACCACAAGTTTTAGCTCATTATAATCCTGATTTTCAATTGTTATTGACTGTGGATGCCAGCAATTATGCGCTTGGGGCTATTTTATCTCAAAGAGACCATGAAAATGTTGAGAAACCTGTTGCTTACAGCTCAAGGGTATTAACGGAGAGTGAGAAAAACTACTCTCAGATTGACAAGGAAGCATTAGCTATAGTGTATGGTGTTAAAAAATTCAATCAGTATTTGATGGGTAGAAAGTTCATTTTGAAAACAGATAATAAACCATTAGTATCAATTTTTGGACCTAAAGCAGGGATACCCATTATGTCTGCAAATCGGTTACAAAGGTATGCGTATATATTATCATGTTACGATTTTGTTATAGAATACGTCAAATCCACAGAGAATTCTGCTGATTTTCTGTCAAGACTGCCTATTAATTTCGTCACAACTGAAGAGGAAGAATACAATTATTTGAATTTTTTTGAAGATAATTCAGATATACCAATAGATATCAAAGATATTAAACAAGATTTGATAAATGATTCAGTATTGAAGGAAGTTTATGAATTTACATGCACAGGGTGGCCAAGTGCAATTTCGGATAGGGAATTATTACCATATTTCAACAAAAGAGATGAAATCAATATTGAGAGTGGCATTTTGTTATGGGGATATCGTGTAATAATTCCATTGAATATGCGAAAATTAGTACTGGGGGAATTGCATAAAGCTCACATGGGAATAGTGAAAATGAAGGCCCTTGCAAGATCATATGTTTGGTGGCCTTCTTTGAACCATGATATAGAAGATCTATGCAAACATTGCTCAAATTGTGTTCAAGTCAGACCAAATCCTCCCAAAGTAACCTTGAATCCCTGGCCAATCGCTGATGGACCATGGGATAGGATTCATATTGATTTTTTGGGTCCGTTTCATGGGAAAATGCTATTTATCATAATTGATAGTTTTTCAAAATGGCCTGAAGTATTTCCTATGTCATCAACTAATTCCACAGCTTGCATTGAAAAATTGAGAGAAATTTTTGCCAGATTTGGATTGCCTAAAACTTTAGTTTCAGATAATGCAAAAAACTTTAGCTCAACGGAATTCACAGAATTTTTAAGTCTGAATGGTATCAGATTTATCAATAGCCCACCATATCATCCCCAGTCAAATGGGGCAGCAGAAGATATGGTTAAAACTATAAAAAATTATTTGAATAAAACATTTTGCACTATAAAAAAAATCGATTTCACAAAATCAATAAGTTCTTTTTTAATAAATTACAGAAATACTATGCATTGCTCTACTGGGAAGTCGCCGGCTCAAGTAATGTTCGGTCGTTCTTTGAGATTGAGACTTGATCTATTGAAACCTGAAAATATGAATAATAATAATAATAATAATGAGCACATAAGAGAAGCTAAAATAAACATGAAAAGAGTTGAGGGTAAACAAATTCGGTATTATAAGGGGGGAAGAAGTGTTGAATTTGTTGTAGGACAGTCAGTTAGAGCTAGAGATTATAGATTTGTGAAGGCTAGGTGGGCAGCCGGTAAGGTAATAGAAAGGATAGGTAAAGATGTGTACAAGGTAAAGATATGTGACAGTGATTTCATTTGGACCAGACATTCAAATCAAATGTTACCTTGGGATTTTGTTAGCACAAGTATGGCCAATAGGGATTCCGATGAGGAACAACCGGAAATTGTAATGCAATTGCCGAAAACGAACATAGATTCAGGTATAACATGGAACGAAAATCCTTGCAATACAATTTCTGGGAGACCTAAACGTGCAACAAGACCCCCTGATCGTTTAATATATTGATTGATCATGTTTCATTTGGTGGGGAAGAGTTGTAGTATTTTAAGTTAATATTGATTGCCTTGAAAGTTGTTATATAGGGAATAGTTGTTGTTGATAGCGACTGTCAGATTTGTCATGTAATTTTGATAAAATGAAATAAATGTAAATGTTATAACTCTGTGAAGTTATTCCAAAGACTACAGATATTATAAATTCATTTGAAATTGAAATTCATAACAGTAACATTGATGCAAGTGTTAAATGTCAAACATGCGAAGAGACTAAAAAGAGAACAAAGCGACGTTGCCAGTTTTCTTTTAATTCCTGCATACCGGGATCAGTTTGCATGTGACTCTTTTTTGAAAATATGTTGAAAATATCTGAAAAGTTTTTGAATTTGGGGCTGTGTTTTGTGTTGATGAAATGAAGGAGGAATATTGAGCGGTTGGCGTGAGAACGTATGCGAAAACATCAGTTTTTAATTTCTTTGCACTCAGATCTAATCTTTTGAATTGAAAGAAGGTGGTGTTGGAGAAAGTTACTACTGATTCTATCACTTTTGAGCGTTAAAAACGTCACTGCACTCATCGTCATTATCCTCGCTTCGCTAGCCCCCATTACGTCCCGACCTTACTGCAGACAGATCTAAACTTCTAAAGTAAAAGAAGGGAAAACAACCCAACCTAACTTTGGCATTGCAGAATCAATCTTTTTACGTAAAAGAAGGAAAACCACCTATCCTAACTTTCATTTTTGTTACAGAAGTTGCTTACGATCCGATCACTTAGTCAAATAGTTGCTCGCTGCGCTCGCCGTCATATTATGCTCGCTTCGCTCGCCCCTATTCCACTCCGACAACTGTACACATGTTCAATTTTCTGACGTAAAAAGAAGGAAAACCACTTAACCTAACTTTGGCACTTTTGTTACGGAAGTTGCTGACTATTCCACTTTTCAGCGTTGAAATCGTACATAAAAATAGTTGCTTGCTGCGCTCGCCGTCATTATGCTCGCTTCGCTCGCCCCTGTTCCGCCCCGACAACTGTACACAGATTCCATTTCCTAAAGTAAAAGAAGGGAAAACCACCTAACCTAACTTTTGTTACAGAACTTGCTTACGATCCGATCACTTTTTAGCGTTGAAACCGTAAATAAAAATAGATGCTCGCTGTGCTCGCCGTCATTATGCTCGCTTCGCTCGCTCCTATTCTGCCTGAATAACTGTTCACAGATTCAATCTTTTAACGCAAAAGAAGGAAAAATCACCTAACCCAAACCTTGGAAATATTCGCAATTTTTTTGTGATTCGACTCATACGGCGAAAAAATAATTGTTACGTAGTAATATCTAACTCCAGACTGAAAAATTACCTGTTATCATTCATCATTCAGCGCAATTTTTTCGCCTTGTAAGCCAAATCGGAAGAAAATTGCGAAAATTCGCAAGGATATGAACGAGCCTTTAGGAGGTGGACGCACGCTAAGGAAGTGAAAGTTGGCAACGTTGCATTTGAATGTATACACCCGATCCGATCATGTTCATTGAATTTGTCAAATATTTTCGAAAATCGGGTTTAAAATTTGAACTCCGTAATTTCTTGAGCTTGAATTCAATCAATTAATCTCCTTTATACTTCTGAGAGTTGATGTTTATAGTTAATGACCAGTTATTTGGATTGGAAATTACGTGAATTGTCTTGGACTGGGGGGTATTTGTGAAGTGACCATTATGAAGGATTTTCGCCAAAAAAAGGTTCTCACAGACATTTCCGCGGAAAAATTTCGATTGGTAAAGTAGTTTTATCATGTTTTACACAATCTGTGCAAGTTTTATGAAAATTGGGGGACATGTCCACATTCGCAAGTTTTACCGAAATGAGGTCGGGAAGTGAGGGCGGGAAGTGAGGTAAGGAAGTAGAGGTGTGTAATGTGACACTTCCTAACCATTAATGACGTTAGTATTGACAGCATTACATATATGGTTGTAAATAAATATTCCGCCCTCAAGTTTTTTTAACATTTTCACATGAGCAAAAGTTTTTTGAAATCTTTTGTTTGATTTTGTAATAATAAGATTTATGAAAATAGAATAAAAAATAACTACAAGCGTTTATTTCCTCTTTTTTAACTGAATAGCAATATAATACATGAAATGAAAACCAACGACGTATAGACCAATCAATAGAGGATTTTTTCGTAACAAAAATACTAGTAGGAAATCGAGTGTGTCATCACATCCGTAGTTATATTCTGCTGTTTTCGACTTGCAACTGCAATACAAAAAAGGAATTTTTATTTATTGCTTTGCTTATAAAATAAAAACTAATAGAGCAATCTGGTTGCTCCAATGGGAAATTTTTTATAGAGATTTGAGATACGAACAAAACGGAAAGTTTTATTACCCGATTGGAGCATTAGTACCGGAGAAAAACCAGAAAACCCGGAAATTTCTGCGATTTTTTTTTTTAAATTCATAACTCCGCCATTTTTCAAGAAGTACGGTTGGGCCTTCTCATGGGATCATTGAATCATGTGTACTTCATGTGTGCAGGAAACAGGTGCTGTCGAATCATTAGTTTTGGCACAATTGCAATTTGATTTTTTTGCACTAGCTTGCAGCGTTCCTGGATGCTCTAGTGATGGTCCAATTTCAATGCCTCAAAGTAGAAGTATACCTACTACCTAATATAAAACGTATTACCTCATTTTGCGCTGTAATGCTGCGAAATGTGAGAAAAATGCTTGCTGGAGCCCTCGTAAGCGGTCGACTGGTAGTAGAGACTAAGAGATGGGAGTAATTCTCCTGATGAATGGGTTACGTGATAATAAGCTTCTCCTCATATCCCGTTCTCTCCTACTCTACGGCTTACGCGGGCTCAGCCGTTTTCAGTCACGTTTGCAAGCATTTTTCATCCATGTCGCAGCATTGTTGCGCAAAATGAGATTATACATTTTGTAGTTCGATATTTCCACTTTCAATATTTATTCAGAAAGCATATTTATTTCTAATACAATATACATAACAGTAAATACAAATTATAAAACAACAACAAAAATTATTGGCGCTCTGGGGGCGACTTGATTGATTCCAGTGGCGCATTTGCTTTTTCAGCTGCAGGAAAACCCGTGAAAACACGCAGCACCTCATCATCTGAAGATATTGAACTGCCAATGTCCTCTATCATAAAATAAAATGTGGGGTGTCTCCAGAGTCTCCATCTCGACTGGTACCTGAGGGTTCCAAAATTGAATGAGCATCCGCTGACACCATAGTCCGTTTCAGTATGTCGTTCACCTGGTGAACTTAAACCATGCGCACCTTTCTTATCAACTACACCACCACATACACAAGTATGAGGCACAAAAATAGATGAACCCACCCTGAGGCATACTGCAATTCTGACGGCTAATTGCGTTCCAAGTGATGCAACAGTTATAAAGCATTCAGCCAAGCACCCGATTACTTGATGATTGCTGATTTCAGAAATTGATATTGGACTATAACTTGGAGGGGTTAGCGCCAACCTTTAAATCTAATGGGATTAGGGTTCATGCGATCCGCATTTTGAAGGTCATCGAATTCTCTTTCCAACTCTTTCCAGTTTTTTTTTAATTTGATGCAGTAGTTCTGGAGAAATCATTGTTAGTATACTATCAAGTCAACATTGACATTAATTCGTATCAACTTTCAACTTGAATTTTCAGAATTGTATTCATAGCAATTGTTTGAGAAAAAACTGAGTTTTTGAGACAGAAGGGAGTGAGGTTATTAAAAAATTGAAATAAAAAAAAATATTGATACCATTTTACTCTTTATTTCAACGAGTGTTGGTCTCCTGCTCCCATGCAGTAATAGAGGTTTTGTTCAAAACAGTTTCGGACGTTCTGAAGCATCACAGGTGTAATGTTCCGACATTCATCAATGATCCGTTGACGTAAATCATGTAAAGAATCTGGTTGAGTTCCATAGATGATACTCTTCAAGTGACCCTGAAGAAAAAAATCTAACGGGCTTAAATCTAGTGACCTAGCGGGCCACTCCACTGCAAAATTGGCCTATTGAGTTACCAGATGAGTAATTTTTATAATGTAATCCAGGCACGCTGCAAGACATTGCAAAAAAATTAAATTGCAATTGTGCCAAAACCAATGATCCGACAGCGCCTGTTTTGTGAACACATAAAGTACACATGATTCAATACCTGCAAACCAAAAAAAAAGGACAAGGTACTCGAACAAGAACGGATCAAGCAATTCCTGCGTAAAGCTCCTGAAAATGAATACTTGGTGATGAAAGGTTGCAGTAATAATGTGCGTAGCTGGCGCCAGCCGATGTAATAAACTGAGGGCTTACTTGTTTTTTACAATAAGTGAATTGAACGAAAACATAATATGTTTCCCGGAGTTTGCCGTTATTGATGATGGTTTCTAACTTCATGCTATTGATATATGTAAGAGATATAAAGTTTTACGTCCAATACATGTTACCAGTAACAGGTTTTTTTCTGAGATATGTAGATGGAAAGTGGAAGGTGGGCGCACTGAGTTGGGATTATCATTATGTAAAGAATACCTTAGACTCAACCCAGACCAAGATATTCGGGTAGGAAACAAGAAACCGATAGAAAGATTGAAGAGACATCAATCAGACCAATCTTTGAGGAGTTTACGTTGCTGATTATGAACCTTAATATTGGAAAAAACCCTGGAGTTGATTTAATTTTTTCAGAAACTTTGGAAAAGTCAAGTGACTGCGACAAGGACTGTAATCAACAACTCCCTGTAACATAGACACTTTCCAAGTATGTGTAAACATGCTACTATCATTGTGATTTATTTAATTTTCCAAAGTGCATATATAATTGTCGTGTAATTTGAAAGACCAAATTATCGTAATGAATTCTAATAACAACATATAATGAAAGTTATTTCCAGTAATATTATCTACAAGGATATATTACGAGGAACTATTTTAAGTTCTTATCATAAAGCGAATAAAGCATAATTCAAGTTTAATGTGCTATTCGTCGATACCATCATTATTATAATACATATTGTATCTTTCAGTATTAATGATGTTCATCAAAGAGCTTTAAGCATAAAATGTTATAACGTTCTCTACCTGTATGAGTAATGTTTTTGGATACTCTCATTTATGTGTTAATGAGGAAGATCATATTAATTATTATTTCCGCCTATCTCGTATTAACGCCAAATCACACATAACCACAAATTCGAACATCTTATATGAATCCAGAGTCGGACTGGGACCATTTGGCCCACGTGGCAGGGACCTATATGGCCCAATACTTCCCAATTGAAAAAATCTTATTTATAACAAGTTTTGGCCCAACACTTCCCTATTAAAAAAATTATTTATAATGATTTTGGACCTCCATCATTTGCCAACTTATATTAATAAAACTACTGAATTACAAAAATAAATTTTTAAATTGAAAAGTAAAATAACAAACATAATATAAAAAAGGTAATTAAATCAAAACAAAAGTAAAACTTTTTAGGATTCCAAAAAAATGTAAATATTCGTAATATGTAAAAATAAAAGCGATAAGTAGGAACAGAAAATAAAAGTTTGCTTCTAGGGGTTTTGTTATGGTACACAAAAAGTACAGGAACATCAATCTTTCTTCCTATGGTAAAACCTAGCATCTTTAAGGAGTTACTAGAAAATTTTAAATTTATAAAACTGAAAGTAGAAGTTGAATAAAAAAAAATCGTGGCATGCGGGTTTGACATCATGGAATGGGTCAAAATTGAAAATATTCGGTGAAAGCTTCATGAACATTTCACATTTTAAATACAATTCAGAACCTAATAACTATACATTTACTAATTTTCACCAAGGGACGGCAGAAATATGTCATATGTCTACACTTAAAACTTTACCTAATTGAAAACTGGAATTGAGAGATACTACACTAAATAAGTGTTATATACTCGGTTATATGGCTTCAAGAGATTTCAGAAGATTTTGCTACTTGTAGCAAGTTCAGTTATTTCTGTGTTATATTTCATCAATATTTTAAAGCCAATCTCTTCCTATGTTTATTACTAGCAATGATTTCAACAAATCATCACCTAACGCAGATTTTAATCGAGTTTTAATTAATTTTAATTTTGAAAATACCCTCTCAAAGTTTAGCAGCGGTGACGGCGCGGGGAGTGAGTGGCTGAGCTGAGCAGAGCCAGGCCGGCGATAAATAATATTTTTATTTTTATTTCGAATTAAGGTTCATATAAACCCATGAAAAAATTAACGGCAAAAAATTCGAGTTATTTTGTCATCCAAATTGAAGAATGAGAGAGATGTAGAGGAAAATCTGATGAACAGTTTTCGAGGAAAAAATAAAAACATAATTTTTAGAGGTTTTTTCAGTTTTCCCAAAAACCATTCATCAGATTCCATTTCAAATATTGTAACGTTTTATTTTTCTCGCCAACGAATATTCAACAGAAGGTTCATATTTCCAAAATAATAGTGATCAACCCTGTATGTACCAACCTATTGAGGTAGTTATTGGTTATTTCTTCCCCTGAACGGTATGCAACCTTTAAGGCGGAGTTGATAAAGAAATTCAGTTGAAAAATCATCTAAGCAATAATTATCACATTTCTTAAATAATGGTTTCTGTACCTTCTGATTATGTTGTTTAATCTATTCCCCATGAGATGGCTCTGGTAGTGTGAATATTCATATAAATTTCCGTCTAAAAAAAATTATAAAAAGAATTTTACTTTGAATCAACATCAATGTCAAAGTAAAAGATTATCACGATTTTTTTTCAGAATTTTCTACTTCAACGCTCCCCCACAATAAAAAAAAAATTCTGAAAATCTTGTTATAAAATCAAAGACAGTTGGGAAGAATCGCTTTTGCAAGTAATATTTATATGAAATTCAAAAGACTGAACATTGAGAAATTATTCATATTATTTTTCAGAAATAAAATTAAATGATTTATATTTTCAATAATGATGAAGTATGTAAGTAATAAGTTTCGTGTTTTTCGATTTAAAATATCAGTTTTGGAAATAAAACAGGACGCAAAACAGAATTGAAAAATAATAATAATAACCATAATAGCGTCTTTATTGTCCATTCCAATTGTTTTTAAATAAATTTATGTTATAAACATAAAAAATAACGGCATAATAGGCAGAGTTCAGCTTACAGAGTTGAAAAATATTGATAAAAATGATTTATAGTGAGTTATTCATATTAGCTGCTCTTTTTGAATTTTACCAACAATGTTGTTGTTTGTGCTAAAAGCAAATCTAATCCAAGCAAGATCAACCCCAAATATCATAAAAACAAACGAAATGAATACAATAAATAATATACAGGTGAACCGGAAAAAAGGGCAATACCAAAGATTCGCAAGATCACCTTCCACAGGAAAACCGACGGCACAGGCATCATCAATAAACCAAAATCTAAGAAAAAGAATAAACCAGCTTTAGAGGAAATGGTCCACACCTTTCAATGAGCCCGCGAAGTCTACATTCACGAAAAAAGAAGAAAAGAAAAGAAAAGAAAGAAAGAACCTTGAAAACGTAGCTCAAAAACATAACGATAAACTTATAATTCCGAAAAACAATTAAATAAACCACCAAATTACAAACGGTAGAAAAGGTATGGATACAATCGTTACTAGTCCACTTCAAAATGGAAAGAATAATAGAAGAGAGAAGATGGCGTCTCACCTTTCCTCTCACAACCCCCTTGACAATATAGCTACATAATGTATTGAACCACATTACCACAATTAATACCAGATAATGATTAATAATCCTGTGAGCTATTTCGCACTACTTCGAATAATGTTGAGATTTGGCACCAATGCATTTGCAGTAGGGTTGACCGTTGAATATTCTGTAGATATTCCAGCAGAAAACTGTATGTAATTCGTTTGAAAATGTTATGAAAGATCGCTGTCATTATGGTAAGAAAAATATATCAGTGCCATCTTACAGTTCAGATCCGCGAAATATTTGACTTTATATGAACCTTAACGATTACTATCAACTTGAAGATGATAAGGGTCAATGATTAGTGGAAGTGTATACCATTTGGTTGTGTTCGTGTCATTTTGTATTTGGCCCCACATTTTGCTTTTGGCCCCCCACATTTTCTAAGGTTGGCCCAAGCGGCAACTGCCGCCCTGTCCAGTCCGACCCTGTATGAATCTATATTGCATTGATGCAAATCACTGGGTCATTGATGGATGATGTTTTCCTCTTCGGTCACGATGGAAGGTCAAAGTCAACATTGTTGCAAAGACCGACCGTGACCATCGAGTTTTAAAAAATAATGCGTTTACCGGGTGAATCAGTCGGATCTGTAATGTTCTTATTTTGCAACCCTCTTTTCTTTAAAGTTAAATAAAAAGGAGCAATTCAGATGGTAGGCACAATTGGTTTGTTTATACTTTATAACAGAATTTTATCATTGAACAGTATGAACAGAATGGTCACAAAAATAAGAGGGGGCGCTACAGCAACTTTTAATATGTCTATGTCAAAGAGTACTTGGAAAGTTGAGCAACCGAATAACGACAATTAATAATAATAATAATAATGTTTATTTCACTTGTTAAAAAGTACAAAGAGAAAGTATCCATAAGTACAATAACAAGGAGTACGTCAATGTATATATCTAACCTATGAAGCTGAAATATGTAATATAAAATACCTGATATAAGGAAAGTGTATAACAGAGAACTATTAAAAACTAAAATCTAGGATTAATCAAAATATATGTACATGGCAAGTTCGTTGAAATATATCGACCTAGCAATATAAAAATAAAATTTACCGAGTGCATATTTCAAGGAGATTTTAGTCATATCTTAGGATTAGTCAAAATTATAGTCCTAGGAATATATTAATAAAATTCTTCGAGGGTGTAGCATTTTTTCTCGATAAGGGCAGTTTTCAGCCTTGATTTGGAAACATTTGTATTAGGTGCGCTTTTGATATGGTCATCCAGTTTATTATAAAGTTTTGGCCCGAGATAAAGATGGCTCTTAAGGTATAGTGCGGTTCAATGCATATTTGGAATTAAGTCAGTAGAGCGTGTCGAGTATAGATGTTGTTTAGTAGAGAAAGCAATTTTATTTTTGTGTGCGAGAACACATAACTCATAAATAAATATACCAGTGACAATAAGTTTCCTCATTTCCTTGAATACGTTTCTACATGATTGCCTCCAGTTACCATTGGTAACAATTCTGATTGCTTATTTTTGTAAAATGAAGACCCTTTCAGCAGATGACCTTGCACCCCACGTCAGAATTCCATATCTCAAATGACAGTGAATAGTAGCATAATATAAACTCAATAAAATATCTTTACCACATCGTGTTGACATAAATCTCAGTGCAAAGCAATTTTTACGCAGTTTATTGCACAAGGTGTCCATATGAGGAGCCCAAGTAAGTCTGTAGTCCACTATGAGACCTAGTTTTTTCAGCAAGAACTGATGCATTTTAGTCCTTGACGAGGAAGTTTGTGTCATCTGCATACGCGACAACATGAGTATTTGAGATGCTATTGAAAAATTGCATCAGGTCATTAGCGTAAATAAGGAACAGCAGAGGCCCCAAAATTGAACCTTGGGGGACTCCTTGTTCGATGGTAGCTAGGTTGGATTCAGTATTGTTAATGACTACTTTTTGGACCCTACCTTTCAAATACGATTTCATAAGTTTTAGAGGAATTCCTCTCACACCATAACGTTTCAATTTCAAAAGAAGAAGGTCGTGATTTACACAATCAAAAGCTCTAGAGAAATCGATGAACAATCCACAGGTATGAAATTTTCCATCAAGGGCATTCACCACATGTTCATAGAATTCAATTAGGGCAGTCTCGGTGCTTTTGTTTTGGGTGAACCCATGTTGTTTTGGTGAAAGAAGTTGATTGGAAACGAAAAAAGAAGTCAACTGTTGTTTAATGTTCAATTCGAAAAGCTTAGATATACTTGAAAGCAGACTGATTCCTATATAGTTGACATAAAGATTGGTGTCACCTTTTTTGAAAATAGGTGTAACTAGGGCTCCTTTCAGCTTGTCCGGGAAAACTCCTAGCTCTAGAGAAGTATTTATGAGGTAAGTCAAAGGTTTAACTAGTTCAACAGGGCATGTTATACCCAAAACTATAATTGACTTTACCATACGATTTTGTCAAGTTGAAGAGTGTTAATCAATAAATAAATAAAGCATAAATAAACACATAAACATTTAATATGAATCAATCTTCACTAGTCAGAGTAACAGTTTCCAAAAATGAGACTGTGATTCTGAAAATATATAATATTCGATATCTGTCGCATATGAGGTTAAATTCATTATATGCTAGATTTTATTAGAAAATCAATTTTCCCAGCGCATAGTACTTTGTGGTGGTTTACAGATAGTCGTTGAAGGATATGAACTTCAACCGGAGATAATATCAATATTGAATAATAATTAATAATTAAAATAATTGAAATGGTAAGTGAAACCTGTTCCTCAGGTGACACCAACGTGAAGATTTTGGACTAGATCCTAGGCCAACCAGGACTGGAGTGATGAGGGAAGGGAGTCTACGAAGACTATCAATGAATAAAGCTTCATCTTATCTGACAGCAATTCATCAGGCGAAACAAGGTAGTCTACACTTCATACAAATGAGCTATACTGGACTACTGGAGCCATAATACCATAATTATCCTCAACAGGAAGACGTGGGGCTTAACCAAAGCTTGGGAGATACCCAACCAGACAAGAAAACGGAACAATTCCCTGAGTTAAATTCCTCCGGGTACAAGAACCCTATGAATGTTTTTTAGTAAATAACTGTTCTAAACAGTCGCTAGCATGAAAACAATAAAATGAAAAGTTGGAAGACTCACGGAATATCTACGAATGGTCACTTTACAAATTCAGGATTCGTCAGCCGAACAAAACCAGGAACCCCTGTATGGCTAGACACCTGTAGCTTTCACCAATTCTACTATCAAACTCCTCGTCTCTCAGTCGGAAAGGAAATCCACCTTGAAGATTTTTTCATCCAGGAAGTTAGGTTACCAACATTCAGATCTTTCAATATTTGCATGTTTCATGCATAACCGACCAATCTGACCAGCTTAAAAATAATGATGTGTTTGGTTGTCTCTGATCAGAAACCCCGAAAGCTGAGTTGGCTACACTAATAATTCGAAAAATGAAACAGTTGACAGCTGACAGTTGAAATATCATCGGACAGCTGACAAATAAAAATAAACGTAATCACAAAAGCAATCAAAATATTTGGTTTCTAATCACATTAAACCCAAAAATTAAAACAGAGACACTAATTCGAAGACACTCTTTATGAACCTTCTCAATAACCAGATCTCAGACATACATATATGAAGCACTAACGAAAATTCGTTTGAAGACAACATTGTATGCCAAAGTGAGTAGGATATATTTTCTTTCGAAGACATTTTCCATTCCCCTTCAATAATTTTTAGATCGCCACTAGCACAGCGTAAAACAGATCATACTCTTCTAGTAAGCAGAAATACAAGCACTACTCGGAAAACCAAACAGGAACACAACCTATGCAGGTTCAATGAGAACAAGTTGAAAATAGAAAAGTTATGATTTATTCTGATGGTGCATCCAGAACTTAATTATTCTCCTTGTAGTGACAACTTGTAAAATGTGAATTGATCAATAAATGTGGTTTTTGAATGGAAATTACCATGGGAATGTTGATGAGGTTTCTATGAATAGCGTGACAACCAACTATGAACTAAGGCTCATTGAAAGTAAGTCACCACAGGGTGAAGTCAACATTGCTGTAAAAAATTAACAAAATAAAGTAACGAAAATTTACAAGCTACAATTTGAAGAGAAAATCGTAACATACACTATACAGGTTTTAAATAATTTACTGATAGCAATTGAACGAATAATTCCAATTATCCACTTTTTGTCACCCGCCAAAGCTTACATATGAATTTTTTATCAAATCAGTTGACACATTTTTTATTGTGAATTATGATATGGGCTGTCTTTCTGAGTTTAATGTTATACACTTCCTTCAACATCACGTCGAGAAAATAAAAAATCTGAAATTCAGCTCAATATTTTTTACTCATAGTTAACATCCCCTTACGGTAAACGGGTGTTAAGAAAATGTACCGTCATGAAAAAACGTTGTACATCTTTTTCTACAAGAATAGAACACCAACAAGGAACAGCAAATTGAAAAAAAAACAATCAATGGCAGGTATTTATGAGGCGCCGCACAGTATAGCAAAAACCAAAAAAATTGTCCAAAATTACCAAACTTATGAAAATGTTCCGAAATAAGAGGTCGACTACAAAAAAAAATGATTCAAAGAATATCGCTGATGAGTTGGAGAAGTTTTTCGATGGTTGGAAAACAGAACAACCAAGTAAAATTCTGAAAGTTTGAATTTGTATATAATGCAAACTCTAAAATTTTTGAGGAAATTTTAAAATGTATGGTTCTTGTAGAAAATGACCACTCACTTGATAGTTTTCAGGGTTGTTTTCATGGTGTTGAAATAGAAAAAAACTATATAAATCCAAAGTTAATACAAGACGTAACCTACGAATTAATAGGCGAAAGTTTCAGTAAACGTATTCTCACAAGACGAAAAGAAAAACTGTTATCCAGAATTTTTATTTATTGAGAACAAATGGAATAAAAATATTGAGACATTCGAAAAATAAAAAGTGCACATAATTAGTATATGTGTTATATAATTTTTACTGAAATCTATTACAGTTATACTAGCCGTTTCTACTACTAGTAAGGTATATAACTAGAGGATATTGGGGTTTGTAGAGATGAAATAAGAAAACTCTTTGAAGTTAATCCAAACTTTCGGAAATCTTCATTTCCATCATCAGATAGAAACTTTGTTGATGGTTTTGTGAACGCATCAATAGCTGTCTTCAGAATCAGGATATAATAATTTTTGGATATAATCGTCATCATCTTCATATTTGGTCTTACATTTTTTCATGAACAGAACCTCTCAAAATGACGAAAAAATCACTTCCTCTCATAATTATCCTGGCACAACTCGTATCTGACACCAAGAAAAATAATAGTTATTGAAATTAATATATACAGTAAAAAACACGACCATTATATCAATACTGAATAATCGGTTTTTCGGCAAAATCGCAAAATGGAACAATGCACTTTAGTTTTTAAATTTATTCTAGCTCTAACAGCTACTTGCACCGGTTCAACTTAAGGTTACCTTATGACTTAAGTGGACCTTACATTAAGGTTTTGGTTTGTACCGCTATTTGAGGACAACATAAGCCTTAGTCAAGATAAGCCTCACATTTTTCAAGCTTAGTTTCCGCTTAACGACCTAACCTCACTTTTTACACGAAATATTTTCCTATTTCCTTGATTTTTAAAATTTTTCGAGCACTTTTTCCTGGATTTTGCTGATGTGATTGCATTTTCGTGGGTATCTGATTGTATCAGGTTTGAAACAAAATGTCACGTACAATATTAGAAGATGACGACCTAGAATTTGAATAAAATTTTTTATGATGTGCCTTGACAAGTGTACGTGAGGGTACATCATTTGCATGTTTGACGAACTTACATTTTTTCCGCTATTTAGTGCGATCAAACATACAGCTCTCTATATACTAAACCTGATTGAGGCTGAAATTGAATATCCCTATGATGTGAAAGTATTAAAATAATTTTCAGATTCATTACTGTACATATATCCTAAAACAAAATGTCTATTGGTATATTGTTAATTTACGAGGATATAATGATATCTAGTTAGCCTAGACCAGTTCCCTGCATAAACAAAATATTGCGTTACTATAGCAACGAACAATAACTTATTAGAAGTGTCAGTGTAAAGTTTGACGTCAAAAAAGTAAACCAGAGTTACACAATAAATTAAAAGAAAAAATCTGTCCACCTGAATTGTGAAAATCGAAAAATTGGAGTATCGAGCCATCATCAAGTATACCTGTATGTAAAGGGTTAAGAGGTGAGCAGATTTACGAAGATATGCTTAATACCCTTGGTGATTAATGTCCTTCGTATGCGACCGTGAATAATTGGACTCCAAGCTTCAAAAGAGGTAAATTTTCCATTGAAGATGATGACCGATCGGGAAGACCAGTTTCTGTGTCAGTCCCCGAAAATATCGATGCAGTTCATGACATGATTTTAACAGACCGTCGAATTGGGCTAAAACGGATATCTGAAGCACTGAATATTTCATACGAACGTGTTCATCATATAGTTCACGTCAATTTGGACATGAGAAAAATTGTTGAAAAATGGATCCCCAAATGTTTGAATGTTGACCAAAAGCGTGCAAGGGTAGTAGCATCGCGTTCGATCTGTGCTCGATTTGAAAACGATGTAGACTTCTTAAACCGAATTGTTACTATGGACGAGACTTGGGTACATTTCTACGATTCAGAAACAAAGCAACAATCGATGGAATGGCGACACTCCGGTTCTCCAAGACCTGAGAAGTTTCGTGTCCAAAAATCTGCTGGAATAGTTCTTGCTTCAGTTTTTTGGGATTGCCATGGAGTAATCATGATTGATTTTTTGGATAAGGGTATAACAATAACTGGAGATTACTATTCGACATTACTGACCACTCTACGGGAAAAAATTAAAGAGGAAAGACGCGAAAAGCTATCCAAAGCTGTTTTGTTTTTGCAGGACAACGCCCCTGCACACAAATCTCATGTTGCCATGCAAAAAATTCGTGATTTAGGGTTTGAATTACTAGAACACTTCCCTTATTAACCAGATTTGGCTCCGTCCGACTATCATCTCTTTCCTCAACTGAAAAAAGTTTAAAAATTCGTAAATTTTCTTCCAACGAGGAGGTAATAAAAGCTGTGGAGGTCTGGTTTACAGAGCAAGAAGAAACATTTTTCTGAAAGGTCTAGAGACGTTGCAGGTTTGCTGTAATAGATGTATCCAATTAAGAGGAGAATATGTTGAGTAATAAAATATTTTGACATTGAAATTTTGTTTGGTTCTTAGTAGGCTAAGAATTTTTCAATATATCCTCGTATATTACTTACGAACTTAAAATCAATCTGTTGCTTTGTACCCCAGGAATAGAATGGCGAGTCTTTTCAATTTTTCTCATTCATCCAAAATTGTTAACAACATCTTCATGTCGTAAACATTTTGGATGGAAACTATTTTTCACCTAAGGTTGGTCGGGTTAGGTTGGGTAATAAACTATTAACTACTCATTTTAACTAATGTGCACGCAACTCTCTAGGCGACATTGTGGCTAGTTTTCCAGTAGAGACATATTTTCCAAATCACATGCCATCCTCCCGCCAGCCTGTCAAATTAGACAGAACTGAAAACTTTGTTTACGGTCTCGTCGTTGGGTACGGGATCATTTTTGCGCTGTTGCCGAACATTTCTAATACTCAGCTAAGGTTCAGGCCAGGGCGGCTGCTCCATTCCAAAACACAGTATGTGAAAATAATGGAATTGTGAGGGAAACGAGATTTAGTGTTTTTGTTTGGCCCTGAGACGTATTTAATGCTATATTTTTTATTTTACGGGTACGTGTTACAGTTCGTCGTATAATTTTTTATACATACTCAAATTGTGCGTATTTTTAGTTATAGCTATAGATTTGGCACATGCTTGGTTTTGGCATCGAATATGACACATTTTTTTTATATTTCAAAACAGAGTATCTACATCAAAAATTAAATAAATAACAGTAGTTTAGTATATGTAGGTAGTAACATGTTACTGAATTCAAGGTAACAAAACACTATAATTATATCCAACGTTTATTAGTTTAGAAATACAATGGTTGGTTAAAATGTCTTACAAGTAGTGAACAAATATTTTGAACCAAAAAAACTACTACATACTATCATCTAAATTGGTGTTATCATACTCCTCGACCAAATCTGGAGCAGAATCGCTTTCATGAAGATTTTTCCAAAACTTCAACCTGTTTATCGGCATTAACGGTCCCAATACTCTTATGATTTCGTTTTTCTTTGATGTCAGTACTCCACGTACAGGTAGAACTTCTGGAATACTCTGAAAATTGAATTTCTTCTGCAAAAAGTCTAGAGATATATACTCTTCTTGGTCGAAATCAGTTTTATAATCCAAGCTTCTTTTCCCTTTCTTGAAGCATACTTCAACTATAGGATTCAACAAAAAACCTCTCAAGGAATCGGATTCTTTGGCATTTTTGCGGACTTGCCTTCTCTTCTTTTCCCACTTGTGGAAAACATTAACATCTAGAACTTGAAGACCTTTTCTGGAAGACATTACCGCCTCTGTGAGATCATTGTAATCATATATATTACCAATCTTGTTAATTTTGGTTTCGATATTCCCGTGAATGCCATCGGCGCTCATATGAGTGTGACCCTTTGTGAGATAACGGAAAGTCACACAATCAGGTCCGTTTTCTTGATTTACCAACCAAACTAACGATGTATAAAGTATCCAATTTTTATTCTGCCCTGTACAATTATCTGACCAAATAATGAACTCTTTGACATCTCGTTCTTCCTCGAAAACTCTAAAAATGGCATCAATAATATGGTTACCATCACGTCCTGCCAAACCTTCATGCCACATGGAGCAATAATTTTTGAACGAAGATTTCTTTTTTAAAGAAGCAAATGTCAAATTGAATGCTGTGAGGCGGCTTAAAAAATGACTATCTTTCACGGAGGGCATGTTAGGAATTAAGATCACCTTTTGCAAATCCATTGAATATACTCTGACGTTTTGATTGTCAGGTATCATGGCATCTTCGTGGTATTTGTCAGTGGCTTTTTTAGCTTTATTTTTGTGAGTATTCCATTCCTCATCATTTACAAAAGTCAGTTCTTCAACATCATTGGCTTGTGACTTATTCTTGTAAGTTTCGCATTCTACACAGACGTCAGATTTGGGCATGCATAAAGAAATATGCATTAATTTTATGGTCTTCCTGTAAAGTTCAATTTTACAGAAACCGGGATGTTCACGTTCAAAATCATCAAACATGGATTGTACTGTTAAGTCTCTTGATAAATATCTCATATTAGGTGCATTGTGACGTCGATAGTGAGTAATACAAGCAAGGCTTGAATTTGTTGATGTGATTCATGATGATAGTTCTTTCTCGTTTTCTCTTATAATTTCCTGTGGTACCCCTATTTTCTCTTACAGCTGCCAGCAAAGGAATTTTTTTCATCGCGGTGCATAATTCCGTAATAACTGAATCGTTGGAATATCCAAGGGTATTCAGAAAAAACTTGCGACAAACGCATCTACTTTTATCTTCTTTTGGAAAGAAAAATTTTCGACTTTCGTTTTTTGCGAAGCCTTCCTTTACCAGGTTGAGCTTGGACAGTTCTTCTCAATACAGGCACCATTTGGACATTTTTAGCCAACCATTTACGGCGTGAGCTGTAATCCAACAACCAGTATTCTTCCCAAATCCGAAATCGTTCTTCTTCAGAGAATGTGGAACCACATTTTTTAGAACATTTTTCCGTACATAAAGGTTTCATTGGATGCTTTTCTTTGTCACGGGCAACTTTTTCATTTTTCGTTAACCGTTTATATTTTCGGTTTTCTTTTTGTCGTCTTTTAATGGGAGGCTGTAAGCTAGTTGAAGTGGATGCTGTTTCATTAACTGGGTTATCCATTTGAGGTAAGTCGTTGATTGTTTCTTCCACAGACTCCAATGAACTGTCAAGACTCCGTAATCTATTATTGGAATTGTTGTTGGTTTCAGGATCAAAATCGGGATCGGCAATACTATCGTCACTAAAGTTGGTAACACTCATCTCTTCATCCAGGTCATAATTTTCCAATATACTCTCTTGCTGTCTGAAAAACAATAAACTACAATTAAATTTGAAAAAAAAAACGAGATTAATATGATAATACGTTTATTATTATTATTATTATTATTATTATTGTGTTAACGTAGCACTACTTCACACTATGTTCATAGTCAACTTATAGAAATATATATCTGAATATTATTATTGAACCATATTTAAATTTACTTTAAATGACCATACGTGACCAAAAATTGAGGTTATGAAATTGTTTCTAAAAAATAAATGAATTTCAAGTAATTTAGCTTTACTTACTGCTTATCCAAGCACATGTCCACCATCAATCTTCCACGATTCATAATTATTAGTCGTTTGTTTCACTACGAATTTCAGAACAAACGGAAGAACAGAACTACGCAGCACACAACATGCATAAAACCACTCGGCTTCGCAGGGTAATAACAACTGACACAACACTGCATCTTAAAAATGGTAAACACCGAAACGTTTGAATTTTTTATTCAGCCTTGAATTCTCAAAACACAGTAACTGTTCATATACTGTGTTTACTATTTGCTGACCGACGTAATCTTATATCTTTCAAATTGCCAAAACGGAGCATCTGGTATATACTGTGTTTTGGTCAGGAAAAAGCATATACTATGTTTTGAAATGTGAAACGGAGAAAATTTGTGCAGATACTAGGTTATGGGTATGTGATAACTCTGAATCTATTGCAGCTATCAGCAAACAGGCCAGGTTGAAAGATGCGTCCAAACACAGTATATCCAAATATATAGAAATATCAATTTCTGAAAAAATGTTGGTTACTGTGTTTTGGAATGGAGCAGCCGAGGGGTCAACAATCTTTACCTCAAGATGTACCTTAAGCTGATCCTCCACTTAGCTTAGTTTGTTATTAAGGAGAACCTGTGCAAATAGCTGTTAAGACACACACTGTGACAGGTGATGAAATGTGAATTATTGGGATTTGTCACCCTGTCCTTTTAATAAACCACTGTTCACAAAGTACGTTCTATTTCGTTATTTTTCGAGTTTGTTTTATCTTTTGAAAAGCTTAGCTTCGGTCACTACATTTTCTTAAGGAATTTATATCGACGAAATATTGTTGTTCGATTTTTCTTATGATGCTTTATTTGTTGTTGTTCAAATATTATAAAATATTATTCTGAAAGATGCCTGATTCTTCATTTCATTGGTTAGTGGAAAATAATCCTACCATTCTAAGGCCCATCAATCAATCAATATCATTTTCACTATAGATTCTCTTCGACTGCTTTCTAGATTCGTTCGTTCTTTTTTTTTCAGTACTGACAAGTGAAGTCATTTGGTACTTTCGGAACCATGGATGCCAAATCTGAATATTTCGAGGACGTACCAAAAGTACTGAAGAAGGGGTTGGAGGCCAATAATAAAACAGAAGAAAATTTAAAAGCAGATATAGAAATTGTGAGAAAATGGGTTGAGAGCCAACCACATCTACCTGAGATACCCCGTAAGTTATTATTTTAATGAATCATCCAGATTACACGAGATGTTCCTCAGAAATTATTGACAGCTTGTGTGAGCAAGGGAGATTAAGGACCGGCATCTGGTTGCAGAGACTCGGATTAGAACCCAAGTCATTTGGGTGAGAAGCCAACGCTTCACCATAATTCTCACTAGAGCCAATAACATATTTGCTATTAGACCAAGCTATAGAGTTTTTTCTCCCACAAAATGAAAGACGCAGGTGGCCTATACTAATTTTTATAAGATAGTTCGTTAATGAAAACCCCAGTTTTCTCCCTAGCAAAATCGCTTTGTGATTTTTTTTTAACAAAAACTAGTGAGAAAAATTACAATCTTTTTGGTTTTTTGAAAACATCTCAAAGGTTATTCAAGGAATCCTTTTACAGTCAATGGAACTTTTGTAGAGATTTAAGGAAAATCGTTGTATTCAAATTCTGTAAACGGCATCTGGATATTGAGATCAATATATACATTTTGTATATTTGGGATTCTCACCTAAGAGGTGGGAAATGTGTTTAATAATAATAATAATAAATATGCTTTATTGACAGAAGAAATCCCTTGTTGACAAAGCTACAGATGTATATAAAACGTAAGACGGTGTAAAACAGATTAAAAACATGAACGAATTCACACGACACTACGAGGACAGTAAGAAAAATTAAATAAACAAATAATGTAGACAAAACTAACATCAAAATAATATACAAATATACAGAGAACACAAAATATAAGACATGGGATATACAGTTAATTTAATGAATGGAAGAATTCCTGCAAGGAGTAGTAGGGTCTCTCAGAGAGAAAATTTTTGACAGTTTTTCTAAATTCATTTTTACTCAAGTTTGCCGATCTTATATCAACTGGTAAGTAATTATACATCTTGCCACCATTATAGAAAATAGAGTATCTAGTAAGATTTTTAGTTGGTAATGGAAGTTTCAGACTGTAACTTCTGTTGCGGGTGACATAATGATTAGTAGTCGATTCAAATTTTGATTTATGCTTATTTACCAAGCAGACCGATTCCAATATTAATAATGCTACAACTGTAAGTATTTTATTACTTGCGAATATATCTCTACAGGACTCATGGGGTATAATTTTATAAATATATCTAATGGCCCTTTTCTGTAAAATGAGCAATTCATTGAGTAGTGCTGTTCTACACATTCCCCAAAAAGGTATTCCATATCGTAGATGGGAATCAATAAGAGCGTAATATGCCAATTTGGCAGTTCCTGATCCTAATTCATTAGAAATTACTCTCACTGATAACATTCAAAAGAGATCTTACTTTTGAGTTGTTTAACATGGTCATCAAATTTTAAATTTTTATCTATCAGCACACCCAGAAATTTAGTGCAATCTTTATTTCCTATGACACCTTGACCAAACGAAGGTTCATCAATTGCGCATCTGAAGGATATTGAATGGGTTTTTTCGGCATTGAAAGATAATTTATTTGCATCGCACCACTCTTTCACAGATTTCAAGTCTTCTGTTATTACATCATGCAACTCCCTGGTGTTCTTGCTTTTCCACAGTATAGTGGTATCATCTGCAAAGAGAGTTAATTCACCAGAGATCTTGGTTTTAGTGAGGTCGTTAACATATAACAGGAAGAGAATAGGTCCGAGCACAGATCCTTGCGGAACTCCTGATGATATTTCCTTTTTATTTGATAGTTCCGTTGTTTTAACCATCTGATATCGCCCAGAAAGATATGACTCGAACCATGTGAGAGTCACTCCTCGGCATCCGTACAGCTGAAGTCCACGACTATTGTATAAAATATTCATAATGCATGTGTTTCTTCAAGAATTACGATATCCATTAATCACTAGTGATAAATGAAATCATTTTTCACTACCGTCAATATGACAATAGCTATTTGTGTGTTTAGAGCGCAAAGTGATTGATTGCCGCTCGACAAAAAGAGTTGCGACAATCTTTAGAGAGCGGCAATGACACTTTGTACTCGAATCACACACATGTTTTTTTTCTACAAACGCAGCTCTTAGATATAAAAACGATCGACACTTCATTTAACATAGACACATATTACCTATGAAAAAATCCCAAATTTAAAAGATATCCAAATATCCAATAATTAACATATCTAACAAAAGGAAAAAAGGGAAATAAATTGCCTGAAAAAAAAAAAAAAACAAAATAACCGTTCTCCGAGATCGAAGCCAGTTTGGTAGGCTGAATCTCTAACCTTGACACCACCGCAGTTTCTAAGAAAGCTCGTTTATGAATAACAAAAACATCAATAAAAGTTCAGACTTATTGCCTTCAATCAATTTTGAACATTGTGTTACTACAAATATTACTATTAATATTAATGAATAGATGAATTTGTTTTCAATTAGTTATAATACAAATTCCATGTTACTCACGTATAGACATAAAAATTGTGATTAGTTTACAAAGTATTATTTATCGGTCATGGACAAAGTATAGTATTCTACTTGCATATTATGGCTATTATTCACTTGGATGATTTACGGCACGAGCCGCAGGCGAGTGTCGTAAATCCACGTTCCACGTGAGTAATAGCCACCATAATGTGCTCGTTGAATAATATACTATTAGAATGTCACTGAAAGATGATCAATACGCTTCAAAATGCGTCTGAAGTCACCCGAAGTCGCACTGAAGTGAGTTCGGGCGACTTCGGGTGCACTTTGAACCATTTGTAAATTCCAGTGACATTTTCAACACATTTCCCACCTTTCCGGTGAAAATCCAAAATATATAAATTGTAGATATTGATCTAAACTTACAAATTCCGTTTACAGAATTTGAATTAAATTGGCGCACTAAGAAAGATTTGTCGTTAAATTGTTTATAACGCTATTGTACAAAATCTACAAATGGGATAGAAACAATCTTGCGCACAGTTGAACCACATAATAATAATAATGATGTTTATTTATTTAGCAAATTCATCAACGTTGCATAATAGAAAAAAAGAGTAAATAAACGGAAGAAATATCACGAAGCTCCAGTGATAACACTATTGCTTGTATGTGATTAGGAAAAACATACATACACATAATTGAAACAGACTTAATATTTAAATTTATGAAATTGTAAAAGTGATAATAACTATTATGTAATGAAGTGGGTTTGTCGTATTCGAGGGTATCGTCACGTTTGGGGAAGTGGTATTTTCTGGTAATAAATCTTCAAATATAAATACACACTAACATATAAAGACTAATAAACATGTATAAATAAAAATAAAACAGATCACTTTTTATTTCATTTTGTCATTTATGAAGTAAATAATTATGTTATAATTTCAATCTTAGAATTTGATTAACAAAATCCTGAAACGACTTCCGGTTAGTACATTTTTGTACATGGTTGAACTATTTATTTCTCTGATGACTTCTGGCAACATATTATATAGACATGGTCCAAGGTGATTGGAACATCGTTGTTCTATTGTTTTTTCCGATCTTGGAAGCCTAACCTTTTTATTCCTGGTGTCATACTTGTGTTCCACCATTTCAGTGGGGATTTTGTTCTTTTTAACACTAAGCAACAAATTGAGGCAGTACAGCAGTCTCACATCGCACACTTGATAGGCATTTTTGAATAGACTGTTGAGATATGTTGAGACTCTTCCGTAAATTATTTTAAGGATCCATCTCTGTATAACATTCAACTTTTCCTAATAACAGTCATTCACTCCCCCCCATCCTATAATTCCGTAAGACAATTGGCATTGCACTAATGCATAATATAAAACTTTAAAATGGTTAATGTCTGAAAAATCTTTCAAATATTTTAATTTGTATAAGAGGCCCCTCAACTTTCTGACTATATTTCGGATTTGTATATCCCATCTGAGATGTCGGTCAATTTCAATGCCCAGATATTTGATGGACTGTTTTTCAGGAATTTCAGAGTTCATTCCGAAACATAGCGGTCCCATATCAGGTAATTTGTTAGAGTAGGAAGTGAGGTAGGTACTTCATCTTATCTAAGTTTAGGGTGAGTATGTTATACCTGAACCATCTATCTATTTTTACAAAGTCGGTTTCTGCTTTCACTTTTAAGCTTGCCCAGGAATCAGATTCGTACAAGATAGCAGTATCATAAGCAAAACAGGATATTTCCCTCTGTTTTCAGACTAAGAAGGCTATTCATGTAAATTATAAATAAAAGTGGGCCATAAGTAACAATCATTGGTTCACTGGTAGTTCCATTTATGTCAACCATTTTTTTCCGATCCGATAGATATTCTCTCAAGATCTGATGGACCTCTCCTCTCATTCCATAATTTTCCAATTTTATCAATAGTTTATCATAACAAACGGTATCAAATGCATTAGACAAGTCGACGAAGATGCACAAACAAGGTTTTTTTCGTTATTATCTATTAGTTTCCTCCTCTTTTTCGTGGTTTTCCCGGCTTTTCTCAGTGAAAAATGCACCGACCTGGTCGTATAAAAACACATTTTGCAGGTTTTATAACTCTCTACAAAAGTTTGATCGACTGTGAAACGATTTCTCCAATACTTTTTGAAATATTCGCTAGAAAACGAAAATGTTGTAATTTTTTTCAATATTTCTTGTTTAAAAATTCCACAAAGCGATTTTGCTGAGGTGAAAACCAAACGAACTATCTTATATCGTATCGTATAGGCCGTTTGCGTCCTTCATTTTGTGTGAAAAGAGCCTCTTATTTTCATCTACAGCTTTTCTATATGTAGCATGTCATTGCAAGAATTTTAAAAACAACTGTCAATAATCTATACTAACATTTTATTGGTTTCATGAATTGTGGATATCACAAGACACAAATATAACTTTTTTATGGTAGTTATGATGGAATAATAATATTAATAGTCTCCTTCAGGAACACTCATATTATACAGGGTATGTCAATTAATAGTGTACACAACTGGGATAAAGGATTTTGAAGAATTTAAATGGTGATTCAAGAATAATCTACAGAGAGTGGAATGCTCTTTTTCAAGTTGCAAATTCTTTTAAGGCTCAAGTGGCCTCCATCGCCCTCTTCAATATCATTGAGTCTCTCCCAAACGATGGAAATGTGTGCATTGTTTGTCGAAATATCATCTTCTTATGTATCTTCATATGCGTACCGAAAAAACCACTATATTCACGATTATGGAATTTGTCTAACCTACCCGTGGCATCTCTGCCATTTCGTTAATCAGTTGAGGAGCTCTGACACCAAAGGTGCGACACATAATCCATAGGGTTTTGGAAAAAAATGTGTCTTCCACATTACATAGTATGCATTCTCGCAAGTTAGGCTCATGCAGAAGATCGTCTCTTAAATCACAGACATCGTCCTTCAGCAATCCTTCATTATAGGCCCTACCAACTTGCATTTGACTCTTATTCAGATGGAATCGATGGTGAGGGCCTATACATCGTTTCATGAGAATCAAGTCCGGGAATTACTGGGATCGTATACTCACGGCTGACACCAGAGGGGAAGTTGTCTTCTCCCTTCTGGATACGCATCCGGTAGAGGTCCGATGTTCCATTCTCTGATCGAGTAAGTGGCGTTGCAACTCACTAGGGCAACATGAGTTATTATGCCCTCCTGTTTATTGATCATTGATATTTTTTCATTATATTATCACTCATATCATCATACATCTTTGAAATCATAATTTTATCTGGTCGTTTGCTCCAATTATTTTTTTCTTTTTGCAGATGATCACATGATAGCATGCTTTCTGATGATGAATAAGTTCAGCATCGAGAACTCCAAAAGGAAAATAGACATGTATTATACGATGCGATCCCTGTTTCCGGAGTTTTTCGAGAATAAACATCCCCTTTCTTCTCAAATACAAAGTACAATGGATGATATGTGAGTAAAATATTCATTTTGATAGACTAACTAACTTGCTTCGTATTACTGATCATTTGTTTTTACTGAGTTTTCCTAGTTTCAATTTTCTGTCCTGATGTGATAAGGTTTATTGAAACAGAATAATACTTTATTATGTAAAGTAACAATAACAAAGTAAAAAAAAAAAAAAAAATTGGTGCTCCAGGGCGGCTTAAATTAATTCGGTGGTGCTGCAGGGAAACCCAGAAAAACCTGCAACACCACATCATATGAAGAGTTGGAATTGGTTAAATGATAACTCCTAAAGAGGTCCGTCAAATTTTGAATATCTGCCTTCCTGTAAAACAGGACGTATGGGGTCTCCAGATGGTCCAAAAGGTCCAATTCGAAAGAAAACATTTCATTCATGCAACTATCACCAAATTTATACCAGTCGGTTCTGTCCTTGGCCAAGGTATAGTAGTGGCCAAAATCAACTCCAGAACCACAGTGGACGATGACTGCGTAAAGCTCATAATGGTAGTAGACTAGACAGAGGTGTTCCTTTAGCTTGACATGTTGAATCAATTGAATACATCTGCGACATGCTGAATCATAACTAAAGAGCTTCAAAGTCAGGATCAAATTTGCAGGTGGTTCAAAAATACTTGTTATTTTACCTCTATCGGATGTTTTAGCGCAGAATTGGCAAAACAGTTGTCTATCATCTGTTAGGTGTTCGCTTCTCAAGTGATAATTGATTAGATTCTGCACGGACTGAATTTCCAAAAGATTGGGGAACGCTAGTTCTAATTCAAAGAAGTTACTGGAGTTTCTGCTCTTTATTCCGCATCCGCTGCAATTCAAAACAGTAGGAATTTTTCCTGCAAAAGATGTTTTTACTGAGGAAGCGATAGTAAATGATTCATCAACATCAGAGCACTCTCGGGAATTGATCAAACTATTATCTTGCTCAAGTTACTCAACAGGTATGCAAAAAATTCGAAACTGTCTTGTTATTCTGATGAAACACCAGTTGGCCCCAAAGACTTCATAGAATCAACCAGAGAAATGGAAGAAACCCTTTCGGCAAATTGGAGTTGGTTGAACATTTGCTTCAGTTCGAAGAAAAACTGAGAAATATCATCATTAATGGTTATTTTTTTTGTTCCCCAAAAGACTCCGTCATAAATAATATAGTCCTAGAGAACTTTAATTTGGATAAATTTTTTATCATAACCTAATAAATGCATATAGCAAGTAATTTCATTTATTTGAACTATTTCCAGATGTTTCATGCCATTACCAAAAGCAACAGAGGAAGGTTATCGCGTTACAATAATTCAAGCATTCCACGACAATACCAGTAATTTCAACATCTGTAATTATTTTGCTCTTGCTTACAATGTGACGGAAGTAAGATTGCTCGAAGATTACCCAGTTGGTGATGTCATCATTTACGATTTTTCGAATTTGAAGATGGGACATTTGGTTCAATTTACGCCCACCATAATGAAGAAAACTGCTGCAATATTAGAGGTATTATTGGTTGATTCAATTATTGTAGTATAACGCAATTATATTGCTGTACCTGTTATGAAAATTCGCTTACCTTTGTTTAACTGATTTATTTCTACTAGTACAATGAAACTAACGTATTTTCACAACTTTATTGGTTGATTCAATTATTGTAGTATGACGCAATTATATTGCTGTACCTGTAATGAAAATCCGCTTAACTCTGTTCAACTTGATTTATTTCCACTAGTTGAATGAAACTAATTTATTTTCACAACTTTAATATTACTGATTCACCTCGCATTAATACTGCTATACAGATCATCTCACAGCACTGCGAACATAGGAGAGGATATGACCAATTAACTATCGTCCAACCCGTTCAGTTTTCGCCGTTTTCGGTGTCGCTGTTCACGATGACTATAACTGTCAACGTGACATCCTAATAATTATCTAGCAAAGACTTATAGGTAGTTCATTTATTCACCAAGCAATAGAGCATAAAATGAGTGAGATTTTAACAGAAATACTAGTAGAAAACCGACTATGCCATCTCATAAAAGACAGTCCGTAGTTATTTTGTGTTATCTTTTCGACTCGCAACTGTCATTTATTAATTTGTTATAAACATTTAAATAACAAAACACGTGTTTATTTAAATTGTTTTGTTTATAAAATAAAAACTGATAGAGCAATCTGGTTGATGATTCCATCTAGACACTAGACAAATTGCTTCAGTTTTACTACCTAAAATAGAAGAAATGTCAAATTTCATTAAAATTCTTATAATAGATATGTTTCTTGAAAGACTAAAATCAAGCAATATTTTTGAGTTCATTAAAGTTTATTTGTTAATCTGTATACGAGGATATATTGAAAAATTCTTAGCCTACTGTAGAACCAAACAAAATTTCAATGTTAAAATATTTTATTACTCAACATATTCTCCTCGTAATTGGATATATTTATCACAGCGAACATGCAACTTCTCTAGACCTTTAAAAAAAAAGTGTTTCTTCTTGCTCTGCAAACCAGAACTCTACAGCTTTATTTACCTTCTCGTTGGAAGAAAATTTACGACCTTCTAAACTTTTTTTCAATAGAGAAAAGAGATTATAGTCGGACGGAGCCAAATCTGGTGAATAAGGGGGGTGTTCTAGTAATTCAAAGCCTATATCACGAATTTATTGCATGGCAACATGAGATTTCTCTTTAATTTTTTCCCGTACAGTGGTCAGTAATGTCCAATAATAATCTCCAGTTATTGTTCTACCCTTAGCCAAAAAATCAATCATGATTACTCCATGGCAATCCCAAATAACTGAAGCAAGAACTTTTCCAGCAGGTTTTTGGACACGAAACTTCTTAGGTCTTGGAGAACTGGAGTGTCGCCATTCCATCGATTGTTGCTTTGTTTCTGGATCGTAGAAATGTACTCAAGTCTCATCCATGGTAACAATTCGGTTTAAGAAGTCTACATCGTTTTCAAATCGAGCACAGATCGAACGCGATGCTACTATCCTTGCACGCTTTTGGTCAACATTCAAACATTTGGGGATCCATTTTGCAGCAGTTTTTCTCATGTCCAAATTGGCGTGAACTATATGATGAACACGTTCGTATGAAATATTCCGTGCTTCAGATATCCGTTTTAGCCCAATTCCACGTTCTGTTAAAATCATGTCATGAACTGCATCGATATTTTCGGGGACTGACACGGAAACTGGCCTTCCTGATCGGTCATCATCTTCAATGGAAAATTTACCTCTTTTGAAGCTTGCATTCCAATTTTTCACGGTCGCATACGAAGGACATTGATCATCAAGGGTATTAAGCATATCTTCGTAAATCTGCTTACCTCTTAACCCTTTTAAATACAGTTTGATGGTTCGATACTCCAAATTTTTGATTTTCACAATTTCGGTGGACATATTTTTTCTTTTAATTTATTGCGTAACTCTGGTTTACTTTTTTGACGTCAAACTTTACACTGACACTTCTAATAAGTTATTGTTCGTTGCTATGGTAACGCAATATTTTGTTTATGCAGGGAACTGGTCTAGGCTAACAAGATATCAATACATCCTCGTATATCTTATAGCTCAAAATTGTAGCAAATTGTAGCAATTTCAGTTTCAGGAAAACTGATGGAAACACAACATTATCATAACTTAAAGAAAAGTTCGTGTCTGTACCAATAACATTGTTGGTATAATTTAGATACTTTTTTAGATCATTTTTATGTATATGAAAATCACGATTTTATATCAGAGTGCAAATTTTCTGTTAAAATATTAGCATAGTTGGTTATCAATTATACATTTACGAAATCAATTAGTAAAAGTTTGTCATTATCTCATTCCGTCAATGATTCTATTAAAAGTTTTGTCACCAAAATTATGTTTTTCAACAGTATTGTTTTTCTTCGTGTAGTTTGGTTTTGTAAGAATTGTAATCACTTCTTGTACTTTTCTCAGTGCATCAGGTAGTTTATCATTCAATGTTGTCACGTATTTCCGCTCAAAATCGTGTGTACTCAACATCAAAGGTTCCGACAAAGCTTTCGCCTCTTGTAGTTGTACTCTTTGATAATACGCTTTCCCTCATCTCCCGCTCACCCCAACCACTCGACCGCTTTCACCAACTCGGCCGTTTTTAGTCATGTTTGCAAGCATTTTTCACCCATTTTGCAGCATTTCAGCGCAAAATGAGAATATACGATTTGTGGTACTGTACTTCTACTTTCAAAAACTGGTTCAGAAATTGAAATCGGACTATTACTAGAGCATCCAGGCACGCTGCAAGATATTGCAAGAAAGTTGTTATTGCAATTGTGCCAAAACTAATGATCCGTCAGAGCCTGATTTGTGCACACACAAAGTACACATTTCTTGAAAAATGTCGGAGTTATGAAATTTTTATAAAATCGTAAATTTTTTCGGTTTTTCCGGTTTTCCTCCGTTACTAATGATCCGACGGGGTCGTAAAAAATACTATTTTGTTTGTATTTCAATTATCTACAATTCTTTACATTAGAGCAACCAAATTGCTCTATTAGTTTTCATTTTATAAGTAAAACTATTTTAAAAACCACATATTTTGTTATTTGAATGTTTATAACAAATTAATAAATGACAGTTGCGAGTCAAAAACATAAAAGAATATAACTACGGACTGTTTTCCATGTGATGGTTTAGTCGGTTTTCTACTAGTATTTTTGTCAGAAAAAAATGCTCTATTGATTGGCCTATTAAAGACGTAATAAAATTTGTTGACATGGTTTACGAAATTGCTGAGAAAGTGCAAATTGTCAAATGGTATTTTCAAGGATCAAGGACGTACATTTCGTAAGATTAATAGTATATTGTGTATCTAGTAGTAAAAGCAATACATTCCCGGACGACAATGTAAATTGTCGGCCGAGGCTTTAAGCAGAGGCCAACAAGCATTGAAGTCTGGGAATGTGCCTTTACTACGAGGTACACATACTATTTTTTCTGAAATCGCAATCAGCATTATTAAAAACTAAGGAATTCTACATATTGTTTGCGTAAATTCAACAACTGTCTGAAAAGTAAACATGCCGGCAAAAATTTTCCCTTATCGTTTTCGATACGGGAAAGTACTTTTTCGGCAACCATCCGGGAAGTGTTTACTTCCCGGATACTTTTTCTTTGGGAAAGTAGCACTTCCCGGCCTAGTCCGGGAAGTACGTACGTGCTCGAATTTTAATACAAATATTAATATAAATAAGAATTAGAATGTTTCTGTTGGTACCTATCTTCTGTTCGAATTTCAATATGTAATACAAATAAGAACTGAAATGTTCGAAATATTCAAATTTGGAATCGTTTCATCCGGTTAACAGATGGGTGAAAGTCGACCACTCTTCGTCTCTTAGACTAAATGGGTCTCATTGATTTGTTATTCTACATGATTGCCGAAAAAATAGTGTACGCAACACGTCCGAAAACAGTTTTTTTGGACTCTTAGACTTCCAGGACACGCTAACGCTCGTCCTAGAATTTGGTCTACTCGTCCAAAAAACAGTATTTTCCGGACTTGTTAAGTAAATTACTACTCCCGTACCGTTTAGGTCCGAAAACGGTCCGGGAAAGTTCGTTGCTTAGCAACGGACTAAAATACTACACCTTTTCAAGCACTAAATCAGAAACGGTAATGTTAATTTGGGAAAGCGTAAATTGAAATTCACATTGGTGATTTGTATTTCAGAAAGTATTAATTGAAATTCAGAATAGTTAAGTAAATTTCAGAATGCGTGAATTGTAATTCAGATAGGTAATTTGTATTTCAGAAAGTATAAATTGAAATTCATAATAGTAAAGTTAATTTCAGAATGCGTGAATTGCAATTCAGAAAGGTGAACTGAATTTCAGAATGTATAAATTGAAATTCAGAATAGTGAATTGAATTTCAGAATGTGTGAATTCAAATTCAGAAAAGGTAATTTGTAATTCAGAAACAATAATTTGTAAATCAGAACACATCATTTGAATTACAAAAATGTATGATTTGCTAATCTTTTATATGTTTGTAGAGAAATAATCCATTAAGATATGAAAAGTTATAATACACGACTATGCATTTGTATAACGAAGATATCTTTCAGTAGAAAGTTTTTCACAGCAGATTTTCCATAGGAACATAGAAAGGACCCTCCATCAAGTAATAAACTTTATTTAATTTAAATGGATATTTCAATTTGTTTTTCCGTACAAAAATATAATTATGAAAAATTAGCGTCCTACTTCCATATCGTGCAATGCTTTAATAGCAACCGCATGAAATGTTGTGAGCTGTGCAGCCCTTGCGCAACCTCCTCCAACTATTCTATTACCCCAATAGATAAAAGTTAGGCATACAAAACAACGTGACATTTGACAACAATGCAAAAGAATTTGACTTCGTTATTATCGATATGTATGCATTTATTTACACGTTATTATCGATTTGTATGCATTTTTTTACAAAGTTTGATGTGTGGATGGGCATACTTCATTAAAAATTCGATTGGCACTATTTACCATGTTGATGAATTGTTTTGTGTATATAGTTCACAGCTTGCCACCTCTGATTTACAAGTTACGCTTTCTGAAAATCAATTCACATATTCTGAATTTCAATTCACAATTCTGAATTTCAATCTACACATTCTGAAATCCAATTTACTTTTCTGAATTAAAATTCACACATTCTGAAATTCAATTCACTATTCTGAATTTCAATTTACACATTCTGAAATTCAATTCACCTTTCTGAATTACAACAAACACATTCTGAAATTAAATTCACTATTCTGAATTTCAGTTTACACGTTCTGATTTACATCTTGAAAAGGTGTAGATTAGCGTATTTTGAGGCCTGAAGTTGCTTCGAGAAAGTGGGCATTCTTGAACGATTTCAGAAAAAAAGTATTATTTGTTGAAAAGTTTGAAAATAGACCGGACAATTATCAATTGCTCTAACTCTACCTATGTTCGGTGCCCTGTGAGAAGTAATGTGTATTAATGCAACTGTATTCTGAACTCTATCAACTGTCAATTGCCGATTTGTAAATAATAGTATTACCATAAAGAGATTATTGAAACGTTTCATGTCCACAAGTAAATACTTACCTATGTTGGTATTTGTTACACACACAAAAGTCAACATAGATGGATTCTCCATTGATCGTTATTTGAGATGATAAAGAAAAAAAAAAAAACAAAAAGAAAAAATTTCTTGAACGTAGATTTTTTGTTTGATATTGCCCTATATTGTATAGCATTATTTCGACGATTTGAAACAATTATATCACAAAAGAATCACAAAATCATTCACATTTCGGAAATGTAATAATATTAAGCATGAAAAAGTAGCTGTCATTTCCAAAAAGATCTGTGGTTGTGATAAATCTCTCAATACGTCATAGAATGAGTCTAAGTGCAACATGAGTCTACGTTACGTGCTATAACGTAACAGGTAACTGATAAATGATTCGTTTTTGAACTTTTTCAGAAAGCATACAACAATAACTTGAAGCAAGTGCACTGTGTCAATTACCCAAGTTTTGCTGAATCTGTGATAAATATAGCCATGCAAATGGTGAAGCCTAAGCTAGCACAAAGGGTGAGTGAGGTGCTCCAGTAGAATTTTGGTTTCATATTCCTTATATTATGTTTTTTCTGGGTACCTACCATTAGAAAATTGGATGGTGCCAAAACGAAATTTAAACGCTTTAAATAAGAGAAAAAGGAACAGGCAAGAACCAGTTGGATAATGATGTTGAGGTTCCAACTTCATGGAAAAAATATTTGACGTACATTGACAATACTGAAATCCAAATTGGTCAATCTACTGAACCATTTTGGAAATTTGTAAATTCTAAAAGAAAAAACTGTGATATACCTAGTACAATGAAATATAATAATTCTACTCTAAATGATAAAATGAGCATTGTTGGATCCTTTGCTAATTATTTCTCATCTGTATATGAAACTGAAAGTTCAAGTTTTGATAATTATGATCCTATATCGTCGAAAAATCAGATAATCAATTCACACTGCCTTTCTGTTGGTATAGCAGAAGTGATGGAATGTCTGTGTTCACTGGATGTCGGTAAGGGACCTGGCCCTGATCTCATTCCTAACGTATTCCTGAAGAAATGTGCTTTTCCAGTAAGTAGACCGCTGTGGTTAATTTTTAATAAATCTTTGTCAAATGGTATTTTTCCATTCTATTGGAAAAAGTCATTCGTCAAACCTCTTCTCAAATCTGGAAATCCTGCTCTTATTGAAAATTATAGACCTATTACTGTTCTCTCTGCCATTCCCTAGGTGTTTGAATGCTTGGTTAATAGATTCCTCAGTTCAACTTTAGCTAACGAAATAAGTGTTGGTCAACATGGGTTTCAAGATGGACGATCGACATACACTAACCTCATGATTTATACCAACTTCATTTTATCGGCTTTAGAGAAGGGCCTACAGGTTGATTCTGTTTATACAGATCTATCTAACGCTTTCGATAAAGTCGATCGTGCTATTCTCATCCAGAAGTTATCGTATATTGGCATTCGTGGTTCTCTTCTGGACTGGTTGAAAACGTATTTATCAGATCGCCTCCTATGTGTCAAGTTGAACGGGCACATTTCCGATGAATACACTGCTACTTCGGGCGTGCCACAAGGCTCCCACCCAGGGCCTTTACTGATCAGTATATTCATTGATGACATTGTCAAAGAAATATCCGATTGTAAATTTCTCATGTATGCCGATGATATCAAAATATTTCATGTTATACAAAATCCAGATGATTGTCTTGTACTAGTAAGAAAGCTTGAATGTTTTTTCACATGGTTGTTTGGTGAATAAAATGAAAATGAACCCTTTGAAATGTAAAATTATCAGTTTCCATCGCACAGTGCAAGAGATAACCTTCAACTATAGTTTTGATAACACTGTGATTGAGAAAGTTTCCTCGATCAAATATCTTGGAGTCATCTTCCAATCTAACCTCTCATTTTCTTCGCATATTGAGTACATCTGTAATAGAGCACTCAAGCAGTTGGGTTTCATAAAGAGACATTCTAGAGATTTTGTTCATATGAGTACAGTGAAAATCTTATTCCTTTCATTGGTTTAGATCTCATCTTGAATATGCTTCGATTAATTGGAGCCCTTATGCTCAAGTCCACATCGAAAAATGTGAAAAAGTTCAACGCAGATTTTTTATGTACTGCTCCTTTAGGCTGAACATTCCATACTCTTATACCAACATGCTGTCAGTAATGAATTTGAGTCCTCTGATCCACAGAAGGCAAGGGTCTGACACCTTGTTTATTTATAAAATATTGAACGGTCTGATAGATGTTCCTGAATTATTAGAAGAAGTGAAAATATATGTACCTCCTAGGGCACTACGTGAATATAGCACATTTTCCTTGGTTGCACATCGATCGAATTATGGTGCAAACATAGGGATGATTAGATTACTGCGACAGGCAAATGTTCACTCAAGGGCCATAGATATTTTCTCATCTTCGCTTTGGCAAATGAAGAGAGCTACTATGTAGTTCAAGTTCTATAGCTTTGATTGCTCATTTCATTTTAATTTGTTTTGTTGTTGTCTAGTTACTGTGCAAAACTGTTAGAAATAGGTAGTTATAATTTTTTTTTTGTTTTTCTATATTTTTCTCAGTGTTTTATATTGTATTGTATTGTAAATGGGTATTTCTTCCCGTGTAATAAATTTAAAAAAATTAAAAAACACGAAAACACTCAAAATGGTGAAAGGGGGATGCACTTTAGGGGTTGAAAACAGTTTTTTGCGATTTGCTGCGAAACGTGACCTACTAGTGGAAAATGTTTAAGATAATGAAACTTTTCGACATAACCTCAAATTGACCGTCAAAATGTCGAAAAACCGATTTTTCAGAATATAATCTTTTTCTCGCGTACAAATGACTCAATTCACATGGAAAATTGTGAGAATATATCTTTTTCGGTGTCAATTCGAAATTCAGAACACTAGTTTTCAAGTTATGTACATTTTTCGGAAAAAATTTCTCTTATTTTCCACGAACAATTGTTTTGGTGTGTTTTTATTTCGAAGGTCTATAAGTAATCAATTTGATTGTTGAAATGTCTGCTTCCATATGGTCTATGTATTTTGGTGGTTTATTCATCGTTAAACCCCTTAAAATTGGGAAAAACCGACAACAAGTCTCTCTGAATCATACTTTCCACCACTAAACTGCATCCCCATTTCAACATTTTGAATGTTTTCGTGTTTAAATATTTTTTTCCTAAAAGTTGGAACCTCAACATTTTTCACCTGGTCCTTGAGTGTTAATTTTTTTCTTATTTTGAGCATTTAAAATTCGTTTTGGCGCCAGCCTATATTGACTTCAAAATTTTATAATCTGTTTTCTTTTCAGTCCCGTTTCCATAAAGACTCTAGAAGTATTGCCACTTCCATACCTGCAAAAATATTATTATTCCATGCATATTCTATTATGGTTCTTCTGGGTTCATACCATTTAAAAATGCCAATATTTCCTTCCCTATGAACTCAAAATTTGTCAATTTTTGATGCCATGATTTTTCTGGGTACGGGTACATTTAATATAATCACACCGGATACTAGCATATGGTCTACGGAAGATAGGTATCTGTGACCTTTCAAGTTCCGTTTTCATAAACAGTTTAGTAGTATTCCTACTTCTATACCAGCAACGATATTTCTTCATGCTACTTTTATTATGGTTTTTTTGGGTCACACCATAAGATATTGCCGATTTATCTCACCCTTCAAACCTCACATTTGTCTATTTTCATAACATCAACAAATAACACTAGTGATATTATCACCGATGACTCCATTGGAACGGTAGCATACGATATAATAACACCGAATACTCACCGGCTACGGACTTTGTTTTCTTTTCATATTCGTTTCCACAAAGACTGAATACACTGGAATACTCACGTGCATACGGATTTTGAATGATCAATATCTGTTTTCTTTTAAGATCATCTTTCATTCAGACTTCAGAGGTATTCCCACTTCCATAACTGCGGAAATATTGTCATTTCATGGTCCTTCTATTATGGTTTTTCGTGGTACATATTATTGAAAAATTACTATTTTTTCACTATCAACTTCATGTGTCTATTATAATACGATTGAAAGTGATAGTATCACCAATCACTTCATGTTGGTATGGGCACATTCGACATAATAACACCGTATTTTCAGTGGCATACGGACCTCAAAAGTTTATCATCGGATTTTTTTTTAGATCCATTTTACATACCATTGCAAAATGCCAATTTTTTCCTATCAACCTTTTCTCTGTCTATTTTCATACTAATAACAAGTAACACTAGCGATAGTATCACCGATGACTCCATTGGTATGAATACATTAGATATAATATTACCACATACCCTCTGGCATACCATAAGTTGAATATTTGTTTTTTATTCCAGTTCCATTTCCATAAAGACTTTAGTAGTATTGCCACTTCCATACCAGTGAAAATATTACCAAAAGACTATGGAGGAGAAGAGAAGTCGTTGAAAGAATTGAATGGTAACTATAATATAATTCTGTTACTCTTTTCTGAGAGCCTCAATACTTTGAAGACACAATGTGATATCAATAACAAAGAAAAAAAGATGAGTGAAGCCATTGATGTCACGAAATTATTCACAAATGCAAATGATAACTGATTGAACCTCCAAATACATGGAAAAATCCAATTATTTTCATTATAAATCTGGTAGTGACAAGGAATGGAAGACTTTCATTGATATAGACTAAACGATTTTGCAATAAACACATTTTTATTTGAGAAATGAGATCCTTTGTTTTGATACCACTACAACTATTAAATAGTATTAGTTTGATTATGTCCAAATGAGATGGAAATGCAGTAACGTTAGTAACAAATAGAAGAGTAATTATAAAAACATTTCAAATTCCACTTTCTATTTTTCATGATCTCCTACCACCGTAGTCACGGGTACAGCAATCAATTTTCATTTTTCATGTTCATTGCTTGTTCTTGACGCCAACTAATTTTTACCTTTCTGAGCAAATTTCATAGCTTTGAAAGACGGAAACAGAAGTATCAAAGTGCGATAACAGTTCGTTATAATTACCATCAGTTCTGATTTTCATGTGAATTTCCGATAAAATAGATTTGATAATATCGGATTTCATGTAGGGGCTAGAGCGCTATAAAAGCTCTGAACTCAATTCAGATAAAGTCAAAGCAAGTCTGGAAATGCCTTCAGAGCCTTCAAAACGCAACAAGATTACACTTGTGTGGGTGCCCGGACATAGGGGAATTGAAGGCAATGAAAAAGCATCTGAATCACTATTCACAGGTCGAGAACCAGCGTTTGGAATTAGCAAAACCCGATGCGGAAACCTAATCAATGAGTAGAATAAATTAAAACACCAAATGTATTGGGACTAAATCGAAGGGCATCGACACAGCACAGCAAAAAAATTGCACAATTTTTTTACATGTTTTTTCTAATTACAATGTTCAATTTTGTTTTTATATAAATTACTTTTATGGAAATAGATTCCTAGCATGATTTCACGCATTCAAAAAAAAAAAAAAGAGTTCCTACGATCACTAGGAGCCGAGGTAATTTTTTTATTTCAAAAGTATCTGGAAGACGCTATAATCATCGTATAGCAGTCACTTTCGTGGATATTAAGGTTGAATACCTATATTTTAAATAAATAAATACTAGGATATGTCTAGTTCCTTTGCAGTATTATTAATTGATGAATAAGGTTAGGCGTGCAGGCGCGGAGCGCGATAACTTTAGCGGATGGAGGAGTGGGGATAGCACTGAAAACTCATTTCGTGCGTTCAAAGTGGCTTGCGCTTGAAAAATATTGAGTATCTCGGCTTCAACGTACAAAAGTCCCTTTGTATTTAGTTTGGGGTAGGTCGTCGAGAAAAACACGAATACCATGTTCACAAAATGATAAAATAACTCTATTGTATACAAAACATTCATGAAAGAATTACAGAAGAGATATTCATATATTATATTGATACAGATTCACTAATTTTCCTTTTTTTAATTGGAGGATTGTCCACTGAATCATTTAGCTCTTCTTCTTTTTCTTCATCTCCTTCTTCCATATTGTGTGTGAGCAGACTATCCTGAAGTTGGGCAATTCTTCATCTATTTCGATGATATGAGTATCAAAATTTTCACATCCTCTTGAATCACATGAAATATCACATGGAATACATACTTCTTCATTAGACTCTGCCACTGTATGTGAATATCTGAAAATGAATAAATTGAATTTGAATTAAAAACCGTTATGTTTAATAAAATGAGTACTCACCAGAGGCAATAAAAAAACTTGTAGCTAGTTGTTCACGTATGTTTTCTTTTACACTAGTACTTGAAATTGATTCAATAATGACTTTTCAATAACACCGTAGGGACGAAAGTGTCTTTAATGTCAACAGAATTTGTATCCCCACTGCGCCACCAGCAGAATTGCATCGCTCTGCGCCTGCGCGCCTATCTTTGTTTATCAATTAATAATACTGCAAATGAACTAAACATATCCTAGTTTTTTTTTTATTAAAAATATAGGTATTCATCCTCAATATCCGTGAAGGTGACTGCTTCACGATGATTATTGCGTCTTCCAGATTTTTTTTAATTAAAAAAATTATCTCTGCTCCTAGTGATCGTAGGAATTGATTTTTTTTTAAACGTGAAATCATGCTAGGAATCTATGTTTATAAAAGTCATTTCTATAAAAACAAAATTAGGAAATTTATTTAGTAAAAACATGTAAAAAAATTGTGCGATTTTTTTAAGTAATTCTTTTACTATTAAAATAAAAAAAAAATCAATATACTTATTCGATAATATGGAAGTACAACTCTTACAGAAAAAAATAAGCCCTGAATCGTTACTGTAGCGTCATTCCCCGAGCAAGAGTAGCCATATTGAGAGAGCATCTTTTTTGAGAAAACTTCATATACAGTGTGTTTCACTTCTCATGGAAACACCCCCGTATCTTCCGTAATAATTGAGGTTGAATGATGAAACTCTCAGGACTGATGGATATGCTCAAAATGCACCTACCACTTGAATGGGGTTGGCCTACGTGATATACACTACCCGCCAATCGCGATGGAACAACACATTTTTACGGTAAAACATACTAGGGACCAAAATAGGCTAAAAATTCCTTCAGATTTGTGATCAGGACCACCAACTCACTACAGATACACTTTTTCTCTGAAAAAATTTCAGTCCTGAAAAATCCGAATTTGTCTCACTTCTCATGGAAACACCTCCGTATTTTCCGTAATTTTATACGTAGAAACCTGAAATTTGCAGGATCGATAGATACACTAGAAATGAACTCACTGCACAAAACGGGTCATCCTACATGATGTGCACTGCACGCCAGCAGCTGCTGGCGTGCCGTATATATTTCGTAGATTGACCATTCCCGTGCAGTGAGTTCATTTCCAGTGTATTTATCGATCCCGGAAATTTCATGGTTCTACGTAAAAAATTACGGAAGATACGGGGGTGTTTCCATGAGAAGTGAGACAAATTCGGATTTTTCAGGACTGAAATTTTTTCAGGGAAAAAGTGTCTCTGTAGTATGTTGGTGGTCATGATCACGAATCTGTAGGAATTTTGAGCTCATTCTGCCCCCTAGTATGTTTTACCGTAAAAATGGGTTGTTCCATCGCGAGTGGCGGGCAGTGTATATCACTTAGGCCAACTTCATTCAGGTGGTAGGTGCATTTTGAGCATTTTCATCAGTCCTGTGAGTTTCATCATTTTACCTCTATTGTTACGGAAGATACGGGGGTGTTTCCATGAGAAGTGAGACACACTGTATTTTGAAAAATAATCAATATTCATCAATTTATCAAAAAAAGGCTTTTTTGGCTTGCCATAGGCTACACAAAACGTTAAGTACCAATTTTCAATACCTTCCAATTAACGAGTTATAGAAAAACCGATTTTTCACGGTTTTTTCGATATAACTCGAAAACTATCAATGATATCGAAAAATAATATGAATTACAATTGATAGATCTTTTCAATATCTACAATTTCTTCATTTGACTTTTTATGATCGGAGATGTAGCTTTTTAGTTATCAACAAAAAACCGCTTTTCGCAACTTTGCCAATTTTTTAGGTTATGTTCGGTAATCAGGATCGAGTCGCATGAAATAGAAACTCCTCCTGAATTTTAATTTCCTATAAGCTCATATTTTTGCTTTTCGGGTATTAATATTTGCACATTTAACATTGGGCCGCTTCCTCGTTTCTTGGACAATACAGAAATCTTTCTGATGGCCCGAGAAAGTGCTAGGAATCGCACGTAAAAAGGTAAGACTTCGTTAATCCTTGGTTCGCACAAGTTTCGACTTCTGAGAGCTGCCGTTCGTAAGGAGACGACAGCTGGTTAACGAAAAAAACAATTTCAACAATTTTACAGATGAAGTTTGAAAACACCAATATTAAAATGTTATAAACATACCATTTCTCACAAGAAAACGTAATATTTCAAAGTATTAAATAGGTTTTTATTCGACTGGACATCAGTAGAATCAAAAATATCGACTTGACATTCCTGTTTTTGCATTAACATAATACATGTAAATAATTCGAAGGAGAATTTCGAAGACACTCAATCAAAAGTGGGTAATGAAGTTAAGTTATTTTCCAGAATAAAACATTCACCGATTAGTGTTTCATGAAACCAATATTTCAAAATACCCGCAGATTTCCATGATAAAACCAACACCGAATGCATATGTCGAAGTAGCCAACTGTACAATGACATACTTAAAATTGTTTTCTACTTCTACTATTTTCTACTACTGTACTGATAGCGCATAATCGAAGCATATATACTGCCCTCCTTAGTAATAACGTCCTATCTGCATTTCTGGATATATTGTTGATAATATATTATATTCGCCAATTCGTATGTTTTTCTTAACTAGGACGTCGTAAGTGCTTAAGTATTCAAATACATCATCTTAGAAATATGTCCTAACTACAAAATACTTCTATAATACATGTTAGAATCGTCCAATTTGATGAATATAATATATTATCAACAATACAGACAAAAATGTAGATAGGACGTTTTAACTTAGGAGGGCAGTATAGGTTCTGTTGATCTCAAGGTGTATTTTCATATTAGAAATTACAGCTGACTTCCAGAAGCAGTTTGCCACAGGGGCACAGGATACCTATATCAACAATCAATGCAGAAGAAGGCAAAAAACAAAAACATAGCTAAGAGTTATTATATAAATAATTATTCAGGATGGTCAGCAAGTCCTTGATTATCGATTCAATAATTTAAACCATCAATGATTTGGGCAGCTTGAAGTGTTTGGTGAAGTCATCGAAGAACAGTGGAATTGTTCCTCGAACTCCAATCATCAGTCAGTACCACAACCTTATCTTTACCTAAGCCATATTTGTCATTGAAGTATTGAATTCTATGTTCATAAAATTTTTTCTTCATCATATCAACTTCTTCATCTTCAGGTTCTGTATCAGACAATTCGTTATGGATAGTTGGATCAAAGATATAACCTTGCTTCCTTTCCTGATGTATTGCAATGCCATCAACTCTTCGGGATGAACCATCAATTCCACCACAGATACTGACCTCTCCGTAAACTTCCACCTTCATTTATCTCAATTAATTTTTATAAGTGTTCTTACACCATGATGTCTCGCATTCCGAAGCAAAGATCCCTTACCACAGTATCCAAGAACGTATGGTGAATATTCAATCTCATTGCAATCAGGGGATCACAATGGCGTCCATTGATACTCCTTCCAGGTACTGCTCTAACAGGTGCAACGTTTGTACTCATCTTATTGCATGAATTCATACTGATGATCCATGTATTGCCATATGATCATTATTTTTACAGTGATATTCCTTTCTCTTCCGATCTGAGTTTTTTCCAGTTTCAAATTCACGTTCTCGTACTAGATTACGGATATATCTTACAGTTTCCTTTCTAGTCTTGTTGATTTCTAGAAAATCGATATCTTTTTGGTTCACATCAATTTTTTTTTTCAAACAGATTTCAATTTATTTACCTAAATTCCGAATATGAGTCCATTTCCAGTATGATGAAGAGTACAGAAATTTTTTATGGTGATGTAATTTCTTCCCAAGTTGCACGGACATTCCAAGTCCTCCGAATTTTATTGAAGCTTAAATGAAAGAGTCAGAATGTATTATCTGGTAGATTCATCATCTCTTTCACAGCAATTCTGACTGGCATGTCAACGTCTTTCAATCCATTTTCGTTTATTCGGTCAATGGGGCAGTGCCTGAGGGAATAACAAGTGTTGGCCAAATATATTGGTTAAATATTGACGAATAAAATTTGGTCGGAAAGTGCGTATCTGCTCCAGTCCTTTTTTGCTATGCAATTATTTAGATGGACTAGCATTCTGTCATTTTTCTGGTCCTCTGCATTGCTGGTAAAGAACTTCACCAGCAGCCATTTTCATTGTTATTACAGAATGAAGTCTATGTTTCAATATTATAAAACTGTAACTTCTGAAAGGATTGAATCGCTTTATCACAGTTGACACTTGTATTATCTCTACAGTAAAGTTCTAGCATAATTCAGTTATATAAGGTTTTGTTTCTATATTAATTTGTTCATTATCTGTCGGATATTTTGCTTTTCTGCTACTATATATGGACCCATGGAGTTAAACTCATTCATAGACCATGTAACTAGTAAGTTTTGGGAAACTTTCATAACCAGAAATCATTGAGGGCAAATAATGTTTCCCTTCACCATACACTCCTTTGTTTATATTTCGATAGCCAGTATAAAAAAGGTGTGTGGTGAAGTGCAAACATCATGTGTTATTATTTGGTCTATTTTCCCATTTGCAGCAATACTCAATATTCGTTTCTTACAGAGATTTGGAAGAAAAAATTTGCGCAACACAAGGAAAGATTCGACATTTTGGAAAAACTGCGTGTAAACGAAGAGCTGAGACCTACTGCACTGATCAACGATGAAGTGTTGGGATTCTACGGAAATTTCAAGAAGATTAGTTTAGATTAGATTTACAGAATATGGCTCACAATTAGACTGCTTATTTGTAGGAAAAAATTCATGGTTTAATGTAGATTATTTATGTTCTTTCTCGCAATATACCTTCAAAAGACACTTTTTTAGTGATGGTCTTCAATACTTGCAACCCTATATTAAAATCGTTCCTCAACAGAGCTGTATTGGTTACGTTCATATTTGTACCTTCATCACTCATACTATTTATTTATTGACCAAACCTGCAATGGTTGAACTGATATCATTTATCTGATGAATATTCATTCATCTACAATGTCCTCTGCTCATCTTGCAATATTTTGAATTTTTTTAAAAATTCCACCAGCATCACCACTTTTGCAACTTCATTCATAATATTGGCTAACGTCATTCCATTAACTTCATTGGGGCTTTTTGTTCTACTGTACGAGAACTGGATGATAAAGCAGCATAAGTTATTGTGAATGAAGATACAGTTGGATATGACGAATTTATTGACTAAATCGCAAAATTTCAATGATACTTATTCAACTGCATTTTCTAAATAGTTGAAAACAATTATCGTGACAATATCTAAGCTGAGTTGGTCGTTAGATCATGAATACTTTTGAAATGAACAATGAGAATCGAATATTGTTTACATTCGAACATAGTTTTCCAAAGAACAACAATCTAAGAGTAAGTGTAAATACATATAGACAAATACTTACCTCTTCGTCACCCATTTTCAACTAACAAGTGACAAAATAGCCCTGGGTTCGCAGTTCAAATTCAACTGAATTCAGAAACGTTTGTTTGAAATTTGACAATGTATCAGTGTAAGTAGAATTATTCTGGACTTCCATTGTCTAGAAACAAAGAAAATAAATTCTTTGCATGTGTCTGAGTCACGACGTTTCAACAGTTAACATCTACTGTCGTTATCAAGTGTGCGACAAGATATCTCGGATACTTATTATATAGCATGCAACTAATGTAGCTGCTATAAAGGTAATTATGATCTTCGTGGGGTATCTCTCATACAACGACGTTTTTTTGGTGAGTGTTATTATTGATGACCGATCTTGACAGGTCTTGACACAGAGTTTTTGTTGAAATCTCAATCGAAATAGCTGAGTGATAAGTGCCTTCCACACATTCCGAATCTCTATGCTCAGCTGACTGAACACGTCATCATTCTGAATATAAGCCAACTCTATAGACTTTCTCTTATACCAATGTTGTTCTTTGTGGATAACTTCGGCTTCCGACACTTGATGCTGTGCTGATTAGTCCATACGTGATCTTCTATTCCCTATGGACGGTCGGAAGCCGAAGTTATTCACAAAGAACAATATTGGTATAAGAGAAAGTTTATAGAGTCGGCTTATATTCAGAATAATGTGTTCAGACAGCCGAGCATAGAGACTCTGTGTCAAGACCTGACGAGATCGGTCATCAATAATAACACTCACTAAAAAAAGGTCGTTGCATCACATTGATTAACATTGATGACCTGAGAGAGACCACACGAAGATCATAATTACCTTCATACAGGTAGATTAGTTGCATGCTATATAATAAGAAAGAATCCGAGATATCTTGTCGCATTCACACACTTGATAACGACAGTATAGCCAAAAGCGTCGAACAGGAAGCAAGGGCCATAACACACAGAGAGAGAGAGAGAGAGATAACGACAGTAGATGTTAACTGTTGAAACGTGACTCAGAAACATGCAAAAAATTTATTTTCTTTGTTTCTAGGCAATGAAAGTCCAGAAGAATGCTACTGAATTTAGAAACATCCGAAAAGTGACTAGATGCCACATTTTTGTTTGCCTGACTCTTCACGTAGAAATTCAACGCCACAAAGAACACGTTCATTAATGGAATGAATAGATTCATCATTCGATGATCAGTCATATATTCAAAAAAATCAATGAGAATAGATGTATTTAACCATTTTTCATCGTGTCAAAGGATCCTGTACATTGAGCCAAGGATGTAAGCTTGTGCAATGAACGAATAGGATATAAACGGTATTTATCAATATAATGAATCATATTTATTAGTGCTCTGGGACCATGAATTCGATTGGTTGATGCAATGAAAAATATCATAATGTTTCAGTGTGCCATTTTCTTTACCTCAATGAACTTTTCCATCGTTGCAACGAAACCATTCATAGATCTGATTAACGATCATCATTGAGTTCAATAAACTTGAATTCATTGTATTTCGCTGAATCTTTGGCTTGATAAAAAATGTATTGTGCCAATGAACGGAGAGGTAATAAACGGTATGTATAGATATAATGTACCATATTTTGTTCAGTGCACTATGAAGTATATGAAACAAGTCAGCAAAACAGTAAAAACAACATATAATCCTCCGAATCGGAGAATGTCACAGCTCGATTTAGACAATCTGTGTAATACAGGACAAAAAGTACTGCTGGTCGGAGATTTGAATGCGAAGAGGCCTGAGTGGAACTGTGTTGATCACTCCAATGCCAACGGGACAGTGCTGTTGGACTATACGCTAAACAGCGATGTGGTAGTGATGTTCTCAGATGAGCCAACTCTCTACCCCTGGAATGGAGCCACTCCCTCCACAATTGACCTGGTGATAAACAAAAATATTTGAGATCTGAGAGAACTCAAAGTCATACATGAACTAACCTCGGATCACGACCCGGTTATGTTTGAGTTAAAGAACAGGGGTAGAGCCAGAACGCAAAATTCCTGTTCGATTACAGAAACACTGACTGGGCCGAGTACCGAAGGCGCTTGAATACACTGACAAAAATAAAAAGTCAACTTAGTCGTGAAGACATTGAGATTAAAACCCAGATATCTAACATTCAGGCTGCAAGAGATGCAACCACTAGGAAAATTGAGATAAGGGAGGACCGTAATATACTGCCACCCCTTATCAAGGGGTAGATTGATCAGAATAATGCCACCAGTAGAAGGTGGTAAAGAACGGGGAACCCGGCCCATAAGGAGAATATGTTCCTTATGGGCAGGGAAATTAACGAACTGATCAGACAACACAGTAATAAGGTGTGGCAGGATAGACTGAAAAAACTGGACGTGAGAGATCACTCTCTGTGGCGCACGGCGAAGCGTATACAAAAACTCTTCGAACCCGTGCCAGTCGTGGAGACGGACGCCCAGCAGGTAAAACTGTTTGGGGAATATTTCAGCAGTGTGCACCGAAAGGCGCCGGACGTCAACGAGGAACAGGAGGAATGCTCTAGGCGTGTAGATACCTGCTCTTTCGTTGGGCCCCGATCTGTTTGCCAAAGTAATGGCAAGCAGTGTAGAGCTGTTGGAGGTAGTGAAACGGCTTCCAACACGAAAGGCGCCTGGGCAGGACGGTATTGACACGATTCTGATGAAAAATCTTCCGCGTAAATCCCTGATCCAGCTACTTAACATCATCAATGCCATTCTGAAATGGCAGTATTATCCAAATTGTCTAAAGCGGGCTGTGATAATACAATATTAAAACCTGTTAAGGACAAACACCAACTTACGAGCTACCGCTCAATCTCGTTGCTTAGCGTGATCGCCAAAGTGGTAGATAAAATCATCCTCAAAAGGCTGCTGAATCTTGAAGGGAGGCTGAAACTCATCCCGGATGTGCAGTTTGGATTCCGCAGAGGTCATAACACGACCTCACAGGTGGTCAGGATTGTGCACGACTTGAAGGAAGCCTTCAATCAAAAACTCAACACTGTCATGACCCTGTTGGATATGGAAGAGGCCTTCGATACAGTTAGGATCGAAGGTCTGGTCAACAAGATGCTACAGGCAGGCATGCCTTTGAACTCAGTGAGATTGATCGAATCATATCCTACAGGACGATCCTTTGCGGTAAGGGTAAATAGCAATCTTTCCGGGAGATACCGTGTCGAATCAGGTGTTCCGCAGGGTTCGAGCATCTCTCCTCATTTATATTCACTATATACACACGACTTTCCACGGACCGAGAGAGTGAATGCTGCGATATATGCGGATGACAGCATTATACACACATTCATTCTCAAGCGTGGTCGCTGCTCGAAAGATCCAAATCCATTTGGATTGGGACTTCATGCCGTATATGGAGAAAAATAAGATCAAAGTCAACGTGAGGAAGACCGAGATCGTCAACTTCACGAAGAGGCGTTGCTTTTCGACGCTCCCTCCTGGTGGGATGAGGGTCCGGGATACCTACGTTAGACCTCGGCGAAATAGTACTAGACAAAGGTATGACATTCGGTAAGCACATCACTCTGGCTATCCACAGGGCGGGGGCTGCTGTGAAGCGAACCTACCCTCTGATAGCCAGAACCTCCTAGCTGAGCTAAGCTCCTGATATACAAACAGATTATCAGGCCCGAAATGTTATACGCTTGTCCTGTGTTTTGTAGCCTGGCCCCCACGCTTATCTTGAGGCTGGACAAAATGCAGAACAAGATACTTCGTATTATCACAAACAATGACAGATACATTCGCCTCGTTGATCAGCGGCGTCGACTCAGTTTCGACATATATCACAAAGTTATCATTCAGCTTTTATAAATATTTCCTACCAAAGAGCCCCCTGACGAGAAATCTCAGTCGCATTAGGGAGTATGACAACGCCCCCCGTAAACACGGGGGCCTTATCTACCAAGATCTGTATCTTTTCCAAGAACCGGGCCTGTAAAGGGCAGCCAAGGGTTGAAGTGAGACCAATCTCTAAACCCTGTTTTTTGATGTGAGCTTTTTCCGCGAATACTCCTGCATACCACTGGCCACATTGATCTAGCTCGTTCAGTCTCTGTTTAGAACATCTCCCGACCCACGCATAAGCATCGAATGGTGGCGTAGATTTTGCTCATTACCAACCTGTCTTAGAGTATATACGGGCATGCCCACTCAGAACGTGGGGGCCGTTCCAAGTGTCTTCCGCCAGGAGGATTATGGTTCGGCTAGGCGTTGCAACCGAGTGGTGGACTGGTGAAAGTTTATGGCTCGGCAAGCAACTGGCTGTCCTGATCCTCATCCTTCCAACTCGCGAAGGATGAAGAGAAAATATACAAGTATATAGGCTGTGAAAGATGATATGTTAACATAGTTAAAAAAAATGTATTTGATTTGATTTGATTTGAGTAAAAACAAAATATTTGTGGCATCTATGAATATTGTTGAAATTTTCAAAATAGCATATCTGATTGTTTTTGTGTTTTTGTTTGATCGACTATATATACATTTTCTAGATTTTGTTTTGTAAATAGTTTTGTCAGTTCTGAGATAAAAAACGTCAATCAGTTTTTTGATCTTGTAAATTTATTCAAAAAAAGGCTCTTGGTATTCTCCACTGTGTTTTTACCGGAAAGTCTTCGGTGTTAGTATCCGAAAATTCAACAAATATTAATCTTTCATTTTCATGGTTGTAGTCTCGAATTTGGAACAGATTTATTTCAAACAAATGGTTTTCTAGTGGATATACGCATTCAGATTATTCTAGTACTTCTCGGTTACGTGTTCTGATAGTTGATGGGCAGTTTCACCGACCTAATCATACCAAGGAGCTCACAACGTTTTTAATTTCAAAGGGAACTTGTTTCCTTCCTAAAATTTATTCCCATAAGCCACAATGTATTCTTCTTGTCAATATCAATTGCTCACAAAAAATGGAACGGAAAAGAATTGAATTTTTCAACATCCTCTTTGGTTTAGGTTGAAATGTGGTAACCCCATATCAGGATTTCCACAGCAGTCAACGGCCTATTGTGGTTTACATTTCTCCTAGTATGTTCAGTTTCTTGAAGAGGAGGAATACTAAAAAAATTCAAACTTTGTATAAACAAAAATATTAGCATTGCCTACTATAATATATAAGCATTATTCATACGCAAATAGACAATATCTGAACAAGAAAGTAAAAAGTACTCTATGTGATTCCCTGGCTAGTTGTTACCATTCTAGATTGCAAGAACTTCACCCACAAGCAATTGAACTGAAGGCAATCTATTGGAGTGGCTTAGCCAAAAAACATTGTTTTCGCACTGATCCAATGAAAAAAGAAATTTATAGTATTGCTCAAATCCACAAGAACAAGTATAATAAGTACATCGTTGACCAACTAGCCGCTTCAAGTGGAAATTAGTACTTCAATTTGTATTTTTTTATTTATTCATTTATATCCAAACAAACCAATAAGGTTTAATTACATGGATAGTACAATTATTTATTACACTTCATCATCAATCATCATTATGTATTTCTTATCTCAACTATAAGTTGATAGTATCGGGTTACTGATGAGGGCTGATTTTTGAGTTTGAATGTTAACTAAAATGATAATTCAATAATTCGTCTTAACACTATCCTACGGAATGTATTTTGTGAGCCTGACCAATTAAATCTGTTAGTGAGTTGAAATGGTATGCTCATCTACACATGACACAAGAGCTCCTCGGGATGTTGAAAATAACAAAAGTGCGAGTCCTCTTTGGTGGTACATTGAATCGTAATGTTGATGATTTTAAACAAAAAAATAATACTGCTAGTTTTCGTCTGTCTTCTAAAGAGAAAATCTCAAGTTGATTTCTGAGGTGCCTAAGTGGTTCGCACTGTATTGAAATCTGAATATACGTGGCACTTTTTGTAGTTAATAAATCTAAAGAATTTGTTTTGAGTCTTCTCTAGCATTGATAATGTAGATCGGTATTCTTTGAAACAAATGTGAATACCTACCATACTCCAACGTAGGTCTTACCAAACTGTAGGAAATACTTTTAAGGGTTCTTGTGTTGGTGAAGTTTGATGCTTGCCTAATTATGAAGCCTAACAGACGATATGCAGAATTTGTTATATTTTTGATTCATTAAAAATAACGTCAATTGGTTGTGACTACATGGAAATAATTTTTTGTAATAATCTAAGTCGGCTACTTCATTCTTCTTTGATCCCATTATTTCTTGGTTATTTTTATATAACTAATGACTGTTGTATTTCACGTTTTAAACTTCCAAAATACTTTAATCGGTGAAGATACACATCTTGATTTTTTATTTTTTCCAAATTTATTACCAAATAATTGTAAAGAAATAACAATCCATGGGAATGTTTGACGTAAACCTTAGGATTTTCATAAAATATTTACCAGTATACTTTTAAACAGAAATTCACAAGATACACCACTGAACGGTGTCTGGTAAGAATTTTAAATCCCTCATTAATGTCCTTACAATGGCCTTATCCGACAAATATATATTGTGCAGGGTGGTTTTACCTAGCGAATGGAGTAAACAATTGTTTGCTGTTTTTATAAACGTTCTACATCAAAATTTGCACGAGCCTCCCTGTATCCATTTTCCATACTAAATGGGGATTTAGTATATTTCATATTTTATGGAGAAAATTTCACATAAACGTGTGTGCTAACTTGCTTCGTTTGTGAGAAACGGGGTGTCAAAGTCCCATTTGAAAATCGGCATTTCATCAATTACTCAAAAGTCTTTTTGACGATTTTGATGAAATCTGGTGTGGTTATTAGCAATAGCAAGGGGCTTCTTTTTAAAAAATCATAATTCAAATTATTAGTGGCAGATGGTTCCTTGATTGATATTTATGGTAAAAGTCATTGTTCTCCACTGTTTTTCACTAATTTTCATATTAAAAAAAAATTATTGAAAATACAGCTTCCTTATAATGCTGTAAATTTCAAATCAAAGTCATTGGCGTAGAAATGGTGGTTACGCACCATCAACATTGAGAAAGTTGTGTGAATGATCTTTTTTTTAGTTACTTGCTCCATATTTCTTTGAAATTCTATTAAATTTTATGCACAAATGTATTGTTCAGTTTTGATAGAAACAGTTGACAATAATGGGCCCAGGAACACAACAAACAAACAGTCCATTATCGACGAAACCAATAAAAGAGTTCAGGTAGAAATAAATCATTTAAGGAAATCTATCAAATGATAAAGTGTTGCAATTTCAAATTCACGGCATTATACAAGAGTTGTATTTTTTAATGATCAATTTGATGAAAATTTTAAACTTAGAGAAAAACAGTGGCGTACAATGATTTTTACCATATTTATCAATCGCTGCATATAATTTGAGATCTAACCTCATGAAAACATGCCCCTTGTAACTGCCAATATACAAACCAGGTTTCATGGAAATCGGCGAAAACAATTTTGAAAGCAAGTTTGGACATATGTTTATATGAACTTTTTTTATAAAATATGACAAGGAATCACCACCTGAAATTAATGACATCATTTAGTATACATCCTGTAGTGCGAGCACTCTTGGTATTACTCCCGAATATACAGTTCATCAGAAATGCAGTATAAGATGCACTGAGAAGAATCATGCTATGTATCGAAAGACAAGGAAGAATTAAAGGAATTTAAAGTTGAGTTTGACACTGAACATTTTTACTCATAATTTGTGTATTGTTATTAATTAAGTTTATATATTTTTTGTTTAACTTTACACTCTATAATTTTTAATTGAGTGAGGTTGACATTATTTAATTTGTGCTTTTGTTGAAACATATCCTCCTCCTCAAAATTGATGAAAGTCTCACAGCCGGACTAGTAAAAATGAAATTTGAAATTTTTACCCAAAGGAGTCGTATAATCTGATTAGGTACCTAAAAAGTTCTACAATAATTTGAATTTTGACTTCGGTAATGTTTAAATAGTAAAAAAAATCTATTTGAATGAATTTCTATCCTGAATGCTTTGCATCAAACATATCAGAAATTTTAAGCAGTCATTTTCTCATTTCCTAGAGAAAAACATATTTTCGTTAATGATTCGTAATTGAAGTTAGTCGTATATTAGAGCTGCTGGTATAAAACAGTTATGTCGAGGTTACGGATTTTTTAATATGACAGAAATTTCGTAGTCATGAAAAAAATGGCGAAAAGTGAAATTTGCAATAGAACATTCGAATTCGAATCATAGTTGTGAAATCGGAATAGGATCAACTTTCTCTTCAAAGTTTTTGGAAATTCGAACGATTAAGCCTAGTTTCGGCGATTACTTTGAAAAAATATCACTTTTGACAGGCAGCGAAAGTCACGTGACCATATACGAGTAGTTCCTTTTTCAGATTTTTTCAAAGCACACCTCAACGCCCAAGTCGAATTTCAAAATAAATGATTTATAAAAGTTTTTCTCATATGATGCAAAATATTTGGAGGACACTGTAGACGTCAAAATCGATTCGGCTTTTGCTCGATGAAGCTCCTCCGCTGAAAGGGAACCAGAACCTCGAGGAATGTAATTCATGTATGGGGTGCAATAATGACTCATGATCATTGACCGCACTGAAAAAGAAGAAGGTGGATCAATCACTTGCGAATTAAACTTGATAGGAGACTGATGACGATACACTGCTCTCGGCTTTTCTCGAATAGATTTTAGTTCCGTATTGAAATGAGGGCAATGCATGATCTCATGAAAATTATGAGATGGTGGAATAGTTCCAAGAACCAAAGCAGTATTACCACGTTGAATAGCAATACTAATTCTTTCTATAAAAAAAGTGGTAGAACGGTAATCTTTCGTAGCGTGACCCAATCTCCTTCCAAGTTCTTGAACAAATAACAGAGATTCCAGACCATAAACACCAAAAGTTTCAACCGCTACTGGATGAAACAAATAATTGTTACCAAGATTTTGGTATTTTTTTCGTTTCAATTTTTCGCCAGACAAAGCTGCAGTTCCAGCAGACTTCGAACTTTCGGCTAGATGGGAAGCCGCGACCGTGTCAACAGAAGTGAAATCCCATACCACAGGTTTACCGTATTTCCAGGGTATGATAGACATACCATCTGGTCTTTTAGCATCATCTCGACTTGTACCTAAGGGTTCCAAAATTGCAGGAACATCCGCTGATACCATGGCACGCTTCAATATGTCGTTCACCTGGTAAAGTCGAGATGCACGCCCTGCAATTCTCCTACAACTCAAACCGTGCACATATTTCTCATCAACTACACCACCACAAACACAAGTATGAGGCACACAAATAGATGAACGAGGGTCAATATTAGTTGTGGCATGCCAAAGTGATTCACCTTCAGCATAAAAATCGCCTTTGATATTCAGAAATATAGAAGGAAGGATGGCATCGATAAGAACATAAATACTATTGACTGACGACAAAAAAGCTGGTAAAGCTGAGGAAGAAGCCGAACGTAGCCCTAGTCCGCCAAGGTTTATTGGAAGCGTTGTTGAATTGGCTGGGGATGACCACCTGCAGACATGTTTCGAGCTTCTTGCCTCTCATCAGTGCAAGGGTAGGTCCGACAACTTTGAGTTGCCTTGTCTCCGCCAAATGAATTATAATTTATTTTTTATCGTATACTTCCCTACGGATGAAGCAGCGACTCACAGTAAAGTCAGTCGCAGCGCCATCCGCCAGGAAAATCAATAAGCACTCCTCGAGATAGTAAAGGCTCCAGGAAGAGTAAATGCAAATAATTCAAACAAGTTCGAAACGTTTTGCCGGAGAATACAAATAAATGTGAATGAATTCGACATAGTCGAAGAACCGTTCTCTCCAAATATTTCCACAAAGTAGAAAATAGAATAACTAGGTTTGAAGTTTTGTTTTTTCATCCAATGGTTATTTTAGCTTTGTTAGTGGGAGTATGAGCTATTTGTTGTATTTACCGAAAAATATAAGATCACTCAATATATTTGATAGACTATATTCTCTGCTATAAATTGGTAATTTTATGCTGGAGTAGGTGGAAAAACAAAACAAATAGCTATTACTATATTGATAAACAGAATCGTAGCTGTTTCGGAATTCAGGTCCTGAAAATTGGCATTTTCTGTCATCCAATCTTTTTTTCCATACCTATTACCGTGTCTGAAGTAGTAATTGTAGCAAAGAAATAAGCAGCCTGTATATTATTTTTTGATGTATCACAATTTATAAACTAAAATGACCTTATGAGTTTCGAAAAATTGAGATTAGGAGATATAACTCTCAAGTTGACAAACGAAACTTTTTTGCCTCATCAGTTTCAATCTAGTTTCTATTAAATTGAAAGCTTTCATTTAACTTGCTCTGTGTGTGTCAAATAGGTAAAAATTTTGCAATCTGAATTTGAACCACTTCCTCTTATCCTATGGAATTGATATTCCACATATTGGTTCAGTTCCGTTGAGAATACATTAATGTGGAAGACAGAGAACGCATAGGATTTCGAAAGTTTTTTTGACGTCAAAAATGACAGCAAAAAAAGTTAGGGAGGACTCTACCCCCCTTTTTCTCGAAAAAAGTTGGAAAACTCGCGAATTTAAAATCGGAAAAATCCGTAAAAATAGTGAAAAATATATGGCCTTCGAATGTCGTGGTTTAAGAAAATTTCACTCCCCTCGTTACAAAAAAGTTGCAAAAACTTGCGAAAACAAAATCAGAAAAATTCATAATCATTGAAGAACTAGATTGTAGTAAATTACCAGACAAGCGACCGAGCTACAATGACGCATCAATTGTAATGAACAGAATAAGAAACATATCCAAGGAAAACAAAAAAAAGGAAATAAATAAATAAACTCAAAAAAACTTTTCAGAGGAAAGCTTTTATTTGAATGCACTAAACTAAAAACAAATTAATTTTGAACTGAATTAAACCCATCATTTTGTTACATTGTAAAATTTGAAATGATATGAAAGCTTAATGCGAGAATAAGTCTTGGGGTGCTTTAAAATTTGATTCGCAATAAGAAGTAGATACACAGACACTTCTCGCGACAAGCTTTCATATCATTTAAAATTTTATAATGTAACAAAATGATGGGTTTAACGTACTTTAAAATGTATTTTCTCCTTTTCAGTGCATTTAAATAAAAGCTTTTCTCTAGGAAGTTTTTAAAAGTTTATTTATATGTTTATAAGAACGTAATGTGCTACAAAACATAAAAATACCGCTGTGGAGTATTTTAATATTATTGCAACGATAACCAATGGCTATAATATTTTCACGTCTAGCCCGTAAAACTTAGATAAACTCTACAACGTAATGGATAATACCGGTTCGGTTTCGACAATATTAATTGATGAATAAATCGCATTCACCTACAGTCAGCCATCTGCTTTGGAATGTACAACGTTTTCTGATTTTGTGAGCACACGTGGAAGTAGGTACATTGGATTACGATTATATTCGTAGGATCAAGATCTTGTTAGAATACTGCTGTTAGGGTAAGTTAACGTTATATTCAAATGGATTTTACAAACGATTTTTCTCTTCGGTCTAAACAGATCTGGAACATAGCACTTGAATGTATCAACTTGTGGCTTATACATATCTTTCGATAGAACCTAATAGTTCACGTTGATGTTTTTGAAAATATGAACAGAATATTCATGGAATCATCTAAGACTGATTTAAACTTCAGTCGCTATTTCCATCGTTGGAGATAACCTCTTGGAAGATATTTATGTTGAAAACGCAAACATTCTCGATCGAAAATTGAAAAAACATGAAATCTACCATGGTAATTAGGCCGTTTTTTACAGTAAGCCCTCGTCGGATATTGAACTACAACACGAAAGAAAAAATCAGTGAAATGATCGAAAATTTGCATTTTCATTCAGATAGCTGAAATAAAATTAGGCTATTTTTTGTTACATCTAACTAACCGAAAACGACTTTTCCCGCTAGGCCACGCTGGACATTGAAATACATCTTATAGATATTTTGAAAAGACCCTAAATTGAAAGAGAAAATTCGAAAGTGAAAATTTACATTTTCATTCAGATAGTTGAAGTCAAATGAAGCGATTTTTTGTAATATCTAACATAAAACAACTACTTTCCCGGCTATAGCCACATAATACATGGAACTACATCTGACAGATATAATGATAGAAGGCCCTAACTTGAAAGGAAAAATCCGAAAGTGAAAATTTGCATTTTCATTCAGATAGTTAAAATGATTGAAGCAATTTTTTGTAACATCTAACAGAAAACAACAACTTTCCCGTAAAACGGGTCTAAGTCGAATTGGCTGCAAATTCAGTATAATGTAGTTTATTATGTCCTGATCAAAGGTCTCATGGGCACAACGAGATCTAATGAACAGTTCTGGAGATACAGGGTGTCAAACATGTAGAGAGAGGGTTGTTACTTTAAAAAATCAATAATATGGCGATTATTCTGTTTCAAAAAGTTGGGGATAATAATTTTAATCTCAATATTGTCGACTCAAGCTATAATGAAGAGTTCTAAGACTCCGTATACAGGGTTACTTATAATTACATAATTATGTCGGAGCGGGGCGCAGTGGTTAAAGCGTCCGACTTCTGGTCGAGAGGTCCGGAGTTCGGCTGGGATCTTTTAATTTAATTTGATCTATTAAATTATTAAAATCTCTTGCCTGGACTGGGGTGAGTCCTGCACGATTCACTGTTGCATTCCAATTAACAGTGCTGCTCCTAAGGTGGCGCACGGAGTAAGTAACAAGGCCTATCCAGATCACGTGGCTAATGACCATAGCAGTGGATGCCAAGACACCGAAAAAAAAATTACATAATTTTTAGGGAATTCTTTGAACACAATCAGTCAATCGCAAAGGCTCGTAGACTTGCAAAATGAGTGAATATCATTTTATTTTAATATTGGGTGATATGACGTTACAATTATACAGGGTCACTCAGAAGTATCTTTTTTGGTTGTATTTGTTTCAATTATTTCAAGGAACATCTATACAAATTAAACATAAAGTAGAAAACTAAATATAATGTGATCAATATTTGTTGGATCCTGTCTATTTCTAAGGGTGAGTAACAACCCTCTCTCTGCATGTTTGACACCCTGTATCTCAAAAACTGTCCATTAGATCTCGTTGAGCTCATGAAGACATTTGATCAGGACATCATGAACTACATTATACTAAATTTTCAGCCAATTCGACTGGGACCCATTTTCCATGAGAACCGTGCGGGGTCCTTCCAACTTTTTTTTTCCATTTAGAGTCATTTCGTAATATCCATCGCAGATATAGCTCAATGTCTACTGTGTCCTTATCCAGTAAAGTATAGTTATTTTCTGTTAGATATTACAATAAATAGCTTCATTTGTATCGTAGATATTTTTCATGTTTTTCATGTCGTCATGTTTCTTCAATTTTCAATTGAATCTAAATTATTTATCTAATGAACTAGTGTATCAATGCATCAATGATTTATTGAATTATAAATTATTATTCAAATGAAACTACTACTAATGAGTAGACAGATGGAACCCTTTATTCTTCTCCATGACAACATTCATGATTCTCAAGTCATACAATATAGAGTGTGATCTTACATATACATACATCTCCCTTTCAATAATAAAAAAATAACTAAATTTCAAACAGGAATATCTCACAGGTTTTTTAATCACTCTACCATATCTAGTTATATTCATTTGTTCTGGAATACAATCGTTGTTTCTGACTCAATTTGTTCCCTGTTCCTACCTTCCTCAGAATCTATATAACTACTACAATGAGGAAAAGGGTTAGACACATTAAACAGATCACAATCATTAAACTTCGTCTCAATAGGAACAGGATTAATATATCTTCTATTTCTCGTGATACTTGTACCATTATTTATATAGAAGTAAGATACTTAGTCAATGCCTGTGTAATTGGTGTTGGACGCAAACGCGAGTGTCATCTAGCGTGATTAGTTACAAACATGAATATTTGACGTCATTTTAATGCAGGTTTCTTCAAAAAACCCTGATTTAAATGCTGCCCCATTGTTTCAATCAAGTTACTACATGACTTTGAGGCCAGATCACTGAAGTTACGACATGACTTGGATTCGAGCTCACCATGTCGCATCCATTTTGATCCAATTATAATCCCATAAGGTTGACTAACTATCTTCTATATAAACAATGCTTGTACCATTTTCTTTAACAATTTCATATGTCCTGTTTCCCTTTATTTTAGAAATTTTTCCAAATTTCCAAATGCCACCAGGCCGATCTTGGTACTTGACATTTTCATTCACAGAAAGTTTAGACAAAGGCTTGGTAATGTTATCATACTGTCGTTTATATTAACTTTGATTTTCAGATATTTTCCTATCAAATTTTTTTGAATCTATTACCGAAGGTATTAATTTTTCATCATGAATTGGTATGTTGTCTCTAAGATAATGAGACATTAGAATTTGTGAAGGTGAAAATGAACTATGAACTCAACCCAATAAAGCCATAAAAATGTCTTCCTTGTTATCGATAGTTTTTTTTAAACATTTTCTTTATTGTTTGTATGCACCTTTCAACTTGACCATTTGATTGTTGATAATATGTAGAAGAAGTAACATGAACATAATTCCACTCAAAATATAAAGAATATTTGAATTTATGACTTGTAATTTGTGGACCGCATTCTGACATAGGAATATGTGGAATCCCATTTCTTGCAAAAAATGATTTTAGCTTGTTTATGATATTATCAGAAGTTAAGTTATGATTAAGGGTCGGTCTTTTCACCTCAGAATAAAGTCTCTGATAACTATCTATCGGATAAATTTCACAGGTTTACATATCCTTATCTGATGGAGTTATCTGGGACTTATCTAGTTATCTGGGACTTATCTATAGGTGAAAAGTCCGGTCCTAAGACTCATTAACTCAATATACTTAGAATAATAATCAATGGCAATAAGGTATTGTTCATTATATAAATCAAATATATCAATTCGCACTTTGTACCAAGGTCTCCTTGATATATTGTGTGGAATCAAAGGTTCTGCTTGATCAGAATTTGAATATTTTTGACACATTCGATAATTTCTCACCATCTCTTCAATTTGGTGATTCATTCCAGGCCAATAGATTGAGCTCTTTGGATACATTTATTTATACCAAAATGTCCAGCGTGAATACAACACAAGATTTTATTTCTCATTTCTGAAGGAATAATAATTTTTTGAGATTTATAAATTAACCCATTTCCTTCAGTAATTTCATTTTTAAATTTGTAGTGGTGTTGATAACTTCTGGTACTTTTTTTATACAGTTAGGCCATCCTTCATTTATGAATTGCTTTATAAGTTTCATTTCTTCATTTTCTAGCGTGAACATTTTTAATTCATTCAATTTTGAATCAGTTATATATATATATATATATATATATATATATATATATATATATATATATATTTATATATATATATATAATATATCTGTTATCAAACAAACATGAGCATCTAGCTCTAGATTATTGTTGTACTCTTTATTTATATTCGCTCTGGACAAGGTATCTGCAACTATCAACTCTTTTCCTGGCTTGAATTTAATCTAAATGTCAAATTTTTGTAAGGACAGCAATATTCGCAGAAGTCTAGGAGGACAAACATTTAACGACTTTTTAAAAATTTGAATCAAAGGACGATGATCAGTTTCAACTGTGAACTTTCTTCCATAAATATATTAATAAAATTTATCACAACCAAAACAAATCGCTAAAAGTTCCTTCTCAATTTGTGCGTAACTCATTTGAGTGTTAGTCATTAAATAAATCATCATCATCGTCAATATTCTATGGAATGTATATATATATATATATATATATATATATATATATAATATATAATATATCTGTTATCAAACAAACATGAGCATCTAGCTCTAGATTATCGTTGTACTCTTTATTTATATTCGCTCTGGACAAGGTATCTGCAACTATCAACTCTTTTCATGGTTTGAATTTAATCTCAATGTCAAATTTTTGTAAGGATAGCAATATTCGCTGAAGTCTAGGACAATCATTTAACTACTTTTTGTAAATTTGAATCAAAGGACGATGATCAGTTTCAACTGTGAACTTTCTTCCATCAATATATTGATAAAATTTATCACAACCAAAACAAATCGCTAAAAGTTCCTTCTCAATTTGTGCGTAACTCATTTGAGTGTTAGTCATTAAATAAATCATCATCATCGTCAATATTCTATGGAATGAAGACAATCTTGAAACATTCAACCAAATGCCAGTTTATTACCTTAAGGTTTATCGTGGTTTTCAAATACAAAATTTAGATAAAAAATACGGGTTTTTGTTTTGCAGAAAACACGTTTCAGTGGATTTAATCGAAATGGAAAACGAAGAATATTATGAAGACGTACCTATCGTTAGAAAAAAAGCGTTGAAAAGCAACGATAAAACAGAAGAGGAACTTAAAGAAGATATTAAAATCATCAAAGAATGGCTCAAGACTCAACCACATCTACCAGAAATAGCAAGTAAGTACAAGCTACGTAATCACTTAGTAGTCCCTTCGGTGACTTCAAGCTAAAATTCCAGGGACATTTTCCAAGCAGTAAGATTCTGAAAAGGTTCACTTTTAGAGCGGCATATCCAATGAGAAAAAAGTCTTGTATCGATCCCTAAAGTAGGAAGCACACTGGTCGACCAGGACCGACCGTCTACCAACATCCATCTAGTATCAAAATTTGCAAAAGATCAATGAGAACTTTGAAATTCTCACTAATCGAACATCCACAACCAAACGATAGATTAAAGGAAAGTTTAAACAGCAAATAAAATAGCATAAGAAACTAATTAAAACAAAATAATTAAGAATAAGGGCAAAAAACATCGGTTTATACAGATGAATAAAATAAAATTAGAAATAATAATGAACCAATCAAATTGTAGCTTTTTTGACAATGACTTTTGTGTTTTTTGCAAGTTCTGTGAATTCTACTTTTTCGTTTTGACAGATGCCAAAAATAACATCCACATCATTTGAAAATTCTATATTGAAGTTTTGATCTTTGGTTTGTTGGAGGTTATTCAATCGAGGAGAGTTTAAACAGCAAATAAAATAAAATAAGGAACAAAATAAAATAAAATAAGACAAAAATGTAAAAGTTGGCCATCTCTTGTTGTTATTCTTATTTCTTATTTTATTTTATTTCTTGTATAAACGCTTTCATAGAAATGTACATGTTCAACTTTCTTATTTTATTTTATTTTGTTCATTATTTTATTTTATTTACTGTTTAAACTCTACTTTGTGAATCTGATATTGATCTGACATTCAAAATGTTATAGGAAATGTCTGTTTATTCGAACAAAAACAGTTGAAATCATAATTTCAACGCTTTTATTAAATAATGAGTGGAATCGACAATGAAGAAGAAATAACTATTAGTCAAGTCAACATGTACCATTTTTTTTAAATTTTGCATAGTCCCCAAAAATGATGATAATGGTGTCATTCGATTCGTAATGTTATGTAGAAAGTTTGTGTAAAGGTCCCAAAAAAGGCCGAAAAAAATTGCAAAAGTTATAAACAATTAGGTGAAAAAAAGGAGGGATTTGTTTTTTTTTGAACATCTCGAAAAATATTGAAGATTCTTGAAATATTAAAACAGGGGTCAAGGCAGCAGAGCAAACTTCTTCTGCCAATGAGAGGATTGCATCTGCTATCTGCTCTAGAAACCGTCAGTCGGCCATCATATATTGTAAATAAAATTTCTATAATATTCTGTTATTCCTGTTCAGTATTAGAGGTATAATGGTTTGTTAGTTTTTTTGTAATTGTTTATTGTAGCCAGTTGCTGCTTTTAAGGGCCAGTTTTTCAAGATCAAGTTAACCTCCAGATTGATTAACTAATGGTTAGAATGTGATCTTTCCAACGTCATTTAAATAATATAATTCACAATCTAAACTATTAGTTAGTTATCTGGAGTTCAACTCGAACATGAAAAACTGGCCCTAAGTGGAATAAATACAAATCATGATATCAAAGTTTACTTCAATCAAATTTTCTAATGTACATAAAACACTTGACGGTAATAGTAAGTTGAAGGATACATCAGAAAATATTTGTTTGTACTTTTCAACTTTTTAACTGCCATTTGGTCCTATTGTTGTACCCAGGGAATGCCATATTCAGACATATATTGCAAATGTACCACACCAACTAATTACATACATACATACATACATACATATAGTAGGTACCAAAGGATAGTAATGAGTAATGATTAAGATTGCCGGCCGATCAGCCAACAACACTGCTACTTTCTCAGATCTATTTTTTTTCTTTGGTGTTTTGACATCGACTGCTATGGTCATTAGCCATGTGTTACGGGTAGGCCTTGTTACTAACTCTATACGCCACCTCAGGAGAAGCACTGTTAATGGGAACGCAACAGTAAATCGTGCAGGACTCACCCCGAGATTTTAATAATTTAATCAGTCAAATTAAATTTTAAAAACCCAGCCGCAACTGGGGCTCGAACTCCGGACCGTTCGACACATACTATGCTCTTCTGGGGTTTATCGCATTCCATGTTCCTGTGGCAGCGTTTATATCGGAACCACGAAACGCTCCGTTAAAACAAGAATCAAAGAGCACAAGGCTTGCTGTCGGTTAGGGCACACACTGAAATTCGCTGTCGCAGAACATACTCTCAACAACGATAACCATAGAGTGAAATTTGGAGAAACCCAAGTCATTTCTTCAACATCTGCCTATTACCCAAGACTCTTCCGGGAAGCAATTGAAATTCAGAAACACCACAACAACTCCAACAGAACCGAAGAAGGACTACAATTGAACAAGGTTTGGCTTCCAGTTCTCAAAAATTCTCAATTAGATCCCTTCCCTCAAAATAACGATACGAACGAATCTATGATGTCAGCTAACGCTATGGACCAATCAGATGTAAGAACGTCAAATCACAGGTATTTATTGAGACAACGTATAACAAATGTCAAGCATTTGACAGCAAGAAACCAGAAACTTTGAAAATATCTCTTGAAAATGCTAACCACTCGTGTTGGCAAAACGTCGAGATCTTCTCGTCGGCCTGACAACCCGAAGAACCACCATGAAAGTGACGATGGCAGCGAAAGCCCTTCACAATTCATAACAAATTATGTTCAACTGAAAAATAATTTCAGCTATGGTATTTGAAGAGCACTGCAAAGTAGTTCTTGTAAAAAACTTTGCCAAGAATTAAAAAGGTATGATTCAACGGTCGTGGGGTCGTAGTTGTTTTCTGTTAGAGAATTGTCGAACATACAAATTGTATAGGTTGATGCGAGAGACTGGATTAGATAATCTATTTTCATAATTTGACAAATAATAGGATAATAGTTAGTATTTCCAGTATCATGTAACCTTCCTAACACAGTTTGGACATTGGAATTATTCCTAATGAAAGCCTCTGTACTGCTAGGAAACCAAGAATTCATCATTGAACATTTATTAAGAGGTAATTTTTTCTGTTCACATATATGATATTTTGGTTCTAGGTGAAAGGTCGCAGACGGTCATGGTTGCTCAGCGTGGTTTCTACTTAACTGGTTTCTGCCCATACATAACAGATATTAAGTTTTTGTTTCGCGTAGATCTAAAATCATATCTGAAAATGAAAATGTATTCAGAAATTATTGTAAAATATACAGGGCAACCGATGAATATCTACTGAGTCGAGTGCTTTTTTATGGACTGTCAGGTACATTGTTTCAACCATTTCAGTTGCCTCTTTCCATTTTTCCAATGTCATTGACCATCTCGCAACCAACTGAAAGTTATGTGGTTTTCTGTCAAAGTAATGCCATCGGCAAATGAATAACCAAAAAATCAATGTGAACTTGCTCAAAAAGCTCCCGCGTAAGGCGCAAGTCCAGATAATTTACCTCATAAACGTTATAATCAAATGGCAGAGCTACCCATAGTGCCTCAAATGCGCTGTGGTAGTCCCAAGGATGCTTACAGGCTAGACAGCTACCGGCTGAGGTTGAGTGCATTGGCTGAGGTGGTGGATGAGTTACTCCTCATTGGGCTTCTGCCTATTTGAGAAAGGCTGAAAATAACCCCCTCTCAGGTGGTACGACTAAAAACACGGTGTGAAAGAGTTCTTACACAGAAAACATAACACAGTTGTGGGCCTGTTGGACATAAACAATGCGTTCGAAACTGTCTGGGTTGAAGGTCTGATTACCAAGTTGCTGAGAGCAGGCATGCCTCAGTATATGGTGAGAATTATTGACTCATATTTGGTTGGGAGTACTTTTGAGGTGAAGGTCAACAATACCTAATCCGCAAGGTATTCATCTGATCAAACCACGTGTTCTGCAGGGTTTGAATATTTCCCCACACTCCTGTTCTCCAACCAGCGTATCGAGATTCTAAAAGAAAACACGCTGATCTGATATCCAAGGTAAGAAAAAGAATATTACCAAAAGAAATATTCAATTCCAGCAATCCATCTAGAACTGTTTGGAAAGTGATGAAATATCAAATAAAAATAAACAAAAAGTAACCTAGCGATAACTGAAAATTTAACTAACAATGATAGAACCCATTTGTTGAATTGTGGAGTAATCCAATTCACAATTCTTTTTTTAACCCCTTATGGGAAAGATGAATTGGAAATTTTTCTCGAAGACAAATGGAAAAATGAAAGTTCTTCTGGATCTGATGATATAGGTACCCATGTTTTCAGTGAAAACACATTTCTTTCATGTTTGAAAGTTGGTAAAACATAATGCCAATATTCAAAAAAGGACCAATTACTACTTGAAAACTATAGATCTGTAATGGCCTTTCTCTCGTTTTTTAAAATGTTTGAAAATGCATTTTTAACACGACTTGGTAATTTTATAGTAAAATTTAAAATATCAACAGAAAAACAACATGGGTTTCGTCCAGGAGAATCTTCTGGTACGGCAATTCACTATTTTCATAGTGAAATCATCAAATGTATTGAGGCGGCCGAGTGTCCTGTTGGGATTGTTTGTGATCTGAGCAGGTCATTAGACTGTTTAAATCATGATACTCTACCATCAACGCTATATTATTCTGGAATAAGAGGACAGCTTCTGAGACGAATATTGTTTTCAAAGTAAAGAATTCGTTCAAATACAGCATATTGCGAACTGGAATCTAGTGTTGGCTCGGTGCTGGGAACCACTCTTTTCTTAATATATGTGGAGAGAATAGATTTATTTCTAAAAATTAATATTTTCACTATGTATGCATAAATATACCGTGGTGGACACCACTTTTCCTACGCACTGTTATGCTACGACCTGATTTGAAATTCTACAATAACGCAATTCTATTTCTGAATGATACCGACTTGGACTAACTAAACAGGGTTAGTCAGAGTGAGAACGACAAACTCCGAATAGAAATTCACCACCTCATTTCGAGGTGAAAAGTTTCCATCAAGGTATGTACTAAAATGCATCCCCTCTGAGATACAGGTTGTCGAAAGTATGGAAAAAATTAGTATTTACTCTTTTTCTTCAAAATTTCTAAAGGAAACATTTTTGAACTTGGTACACTGATCAAGGTTTATCAACGTGATGATTTGAATTTGTAATTTTCTATTTTCATAAACCAGTGGCGTAGTTACGATGGTATGTGGCCCTATTTTTCTTCATATTTTCTTTGGACAAGTGAATGGACAAATGAGTGTACAACGTCAGTTAGACTCATCGATACTCAACTGAAAAGTCAAAACATTCCATGTGCCTAAAAGTGGAGGTTTCTGAGATAATTGAGAAAAACTGAAGATACGTCCCGAATTGCGACGTAATTTGCTATCTGTAATAATCGCAACCTCTTTTTCATTTTTATATGTTAGTAGAATAAAAAATATAGTATACGAGTGAGTCAGAATGAGACCGGCAAATTCGTATTTTTTCTCATCATATTATTTGAGAATCGATGTCATGGATTTACTGGTATGTTACGTTACTTCCTTTTACAGCAAAGTGGTCGAGGTGTTAGAGCGTTTGGCTTCTACCCAGACGGTCCGGGTTCGATCCCAGGAGGTGTGTAACTGAGCTGAAGTGGTTCGGATTCCAATTTTATTCAAACTGTAGGTCCCGGATCTCCCTTGCTCGCACAAGCTCTGCTTTTGAGGGGTTTTCTCTGAAAACCTGGGAGTTTCGTAAAAACAATTTTTTTTCGTAAAAACAAATATATGATTGTTACGACACATCAGCTGACAAACAAACCCTACCTCAAATTCATAATAATCCACTCAGATAAGAGTCAAGGTCTGAAATAATTTTTGCCAACGTAACTACGCCACTGGTTTACGAAAATCAAAAATTATCACTTTTTATTATCACACTAATAAAGGTGGGTTGGTTTGCCAGGTTTAATTTTTTTTCCTTCGGGGGTTTTGACGAAAAAAAAATCCTAATTTTTTTCCTACTTTTGACACTCTGTATCTCAGGACATTCATTGATAGAAACTTTTCAGCTCGAAATGAGGTGAGGAATCTGTACGCGGAGTTTGTCGGTCTTATTCTGACTCACCGTGTATATAATGACATGGTATTATTGCAAGTGTTTAGAAGACAGTTCTTCAGACCAAGAAACCAACATTTATGTGCGATCTTCAATTGAGAGAGAAGCAGTCAAGGTCATCATCATTACCAAGAACTAACCGTTAGCTAAACCGTTATCCTATATTTCATGTCAGGTCAATAATGCGGTTCCTAATATTCAAGGTAAAAATTAATATGAAATTATTAAAATTGGTTTTATTTTTGTTTGCAATCAATTTTGCGATTTTGCTCGTGTCAGTTGGTGGAACAATTACATATGTTATGAGTCTGATAAGCTCAGCTAAAAAGCATTCTAATGTTATTCAAATAAAGTAATTATTTATATCCATATAGTTTTTTCAATGTATAAGATAATAATAGTGCAAAAAACATGACTATTAAAAATCTAATCATTGTCTTTTTCTAATAAATTTTTTTTCTTTAATGCTACAAGGATCTTTTTCAAACTGCTGGATAGATGTTACACTCAATTATTATTTGAATTGATACAAAAAAATTCCTACTACAGCAATTACTACTTTTTGTTATACATTTTTTTGTCAGCAGTTTGTTCAAAGGTGATAAGAGTGCAGGACGGGGCAAGGAAGTGAATCTTGAAGAGTTGCAAAATAGATGTGGGGTACTGAAATCAATTGTTAGAACAGCTGGTTGATTTAAGCCTCAGACACAATTGAAAATTATTCTTATCTGTTTCAAGTTTTGCGATTGAAGATATCAGTTTTGGAAATGAAACAGGATACAAATCGGAATTCAAAAATAAAGCTTGAAATTAACCAACAAGACTGTTTGTGGGGCGTTACCAGACTAATAATGCCAATAGTGCTGCAGATAGGTGAAATAACAATTGCAAGAATTGTGCCTTCAATGATAAAAACATTGACAGGTATTTCCAAATGAAAAATAGAAATTCAGTATCCAATATAGGAAAATGAAGAACTCCAATAACAATAATGAATGAAACCTCAAATGTTATAAAACCAAGAACAATCTTTTAAAGACTAGTTTCAGAAATACCGTCAAGTTGGGTGACTTGAGACAGTTTCAAAGTTCAAAGGACTGTAAAATTGTATTCCAACAAATTAAAATTATGAAACAAGGACACATTTTTGAGTCTACATACATTCTTCAAAATTGAATAATAAAAATGAGCTAAAATTTATCAGAAAATATTTTTTTTTGGGTGTCTCAAGTTACCTTCACAGAAGCGGTGACTTGAGACAGTAATTTGTTTTCATTATTTTTGCGGACTTGAGACGTTATTAGTCTTTTTAAAAACGTAGTAGAACATATTGTTTCATAAACACAACTCTTATTTGGAAAAATATATTTATTTTAAACATTTTATATTTTTAATACAAAACTAAAGTTTTAATTCTTAAAAAAAATTATAAGAAAATATTTTTTTTTGGGTGTCTCAAGTTACCTTCACAGAAGCGGTGACTTGATACAGTAATTTGTTTTCATTATTTTTGCGGACTTGAGACATTATTAGTCTTTTTAAAAACGTAATAGAACATATTGTTTCATAAACACAACTCTTATTTGGAAAAATATATTTATTTTAAACATTTTGTATTTTTAATACAAAACTACAGTTTTAATTCTTAAAAAAATAAGTAGGAACTTCAAAAACTTTGGTAGAAACTAATCTAAATAAACCAAAACTCTTAAAAAACAAATAAAAAAGTCATTTTAACAAAAAAAAAAATGTTTTAAACAATTGTGCCAGATTTTTAAAGTTCAATAGAAAAAGTGAATCTTCCTCGTCGAACAAACCCAGGAACCAGCTTTGACAGAATTTGATTTTTATTAATATCTGTGACGTCCTCAATATCTGGAAATACGTAAATATTTTTTCCTTGTGGTGATTTGCGCATTTTACAAAAAACTAAATCCGGCTTTAGTTCAATAATTTGTCCAATGAATTTCTTCAAAATAACTGGCTTATGGGGAGCCTCATAGGAAAATTGCACCAAAATGAAGTCATCAACTTTTAAATCCGAAGGATCAACCATATCCACGTCTTCTTCAAAATCTTCAGGGCTATCATATGACGTTTGCGTGGAAAAGGAATCATTACTGTCACTGGAGGAATCTACAATTTTTTTATTTTTTCGAGAAATAATAGGTTTTTCTTTTGATGTTGACGGTGTAGGGTTATTAAATTGAGTAAAATCAGGTAGCTCTTCTTCAATTTCTTCTTGGTTTCCATTTACTCCATTTTCATTTACCGTCTGTTCTACTTCTTCTAGAGTAGTATTTTCAACACTCTTTCCAGGCTCGATTAGAATTTTTTTTCTTTTCCTCGTACCGGTTACTGTTTCCTTCGTATATAGATTGCTTAAAAAGACTTGAAAAGCATTATCTATTGACACTAAAAAATTGTTTTCATCGTTTGGCTGTTCTAAGCTCGGTGGCAACTTATCTAGTACTTTGTTTCTGTTGATTGGATGAATTCCACTTCCACAGAATCCAGCTATGAGATTTGCTGATGTCTTGTTGTCTACATTAAGTTGATCCAAACAATTTTTTAGCATTCTGGGAAAAGTATCTTTCGGTACTACCCCCCGATGCATCAATTTCCAATTTAAAAGAACATCTTTCCATGCGCTTTTGAGTGGTCTGAAATATGCTACGTCTAAGGGTTGACAGATGTGGGTACTGTTTGGAGGTAGCAGGATAAATCGAATATTATTTTCTCTGCATAAGTCAATTACGGATTGTGAAATATGGCTGGCAAGATTGTCGCCTATTAGAGCTTTTGTCGACTCAATGGGGAGTTTTTTAAACTACGGTAACGACGTAGATTTAAACCAATCCTCGAAAATCGCTTCATTAAACCAGGAGCTCTTTGACCTATTGTATCTAGCACCAGCAGGGCCATTTTCTGTCCACGTTTTATACAAATTTTCGGCCTTATAAACTATGTAAGGTGGATGCGGATCCTGCAAACATGATGGAATGGCTGCTTCTAGAGTTGTCCATTATACGATGTGCGTGTTTTGCACCTTTTCTGACAAGTACCTTGGTTTTTCCAGGATCGTCAGTTATATTTGTCTCATCATAATTGACCATTGCATTTGGTTCAACCCCTTGCAAACTTACTTCCAGCTCGTCAAAATATTTATTTATTACCTCCCTGTTAACACTTGTCCGTGCCCGTTTTATATTTTCACACCAGCGTTGTGAGATTATATCCTTATGCCATTTAATGAACTTTCTCATAAATTCTTTTCCTGGCAAATTCTTTTTAAATTTTGATACCTGTCTACCAGAACTATCTAAATACGACTTAATCAAGTACCTTACATCAATAGATGTTAGTGCAAACCCCCAGACACTGGCTAACTGAATGTTATCCACCATCTTATTTTCTTCCTATCTTCATATCTTCTATAGTTGGCGCCTACTTTTTTTTTGTATCGACCCATTCTTGTAAATACCTGCAAAATGAACACGTGCCTATTATTTAAGTAGGGAGACATGTCTCAAATTACCCCTGGGGTGACTTGATACACGTCTCATCTCGCCCCTATAAATCACATTTTTTATTTTCTTATATAAATCAAAAAAACTGTTTATGTTAACAAAAATGTATATAGCAATAAATACTTCCCATATACACTAACATCAATGTAAAATATGACCATTCCCATAAATTTGTCAGTTTGGACTACATATATAAAGTTTTTTAACATACCTATAAATCCCACAAACCCTATTCTTACAATAAAATACTAAAACCGCACTTTCCTTCTTAATTAACCAGCAAAAACTATGAAAACAACTTGCATAGACTTGTCGTGAATGAATACCGCGTGGAAACTGAATTCCAGTACAATCTGCGGCGTTTGCCAACCCTTCTCAGAAATACCTAAAGTTTTGTCTCAAGTCACCAGGCAGTCTCAACTTGACGGTATCTTGCTTCTTAGCATACCTCACGCTGAACTGAATTCAATTCAACGCAGCTTTTCTTGTATAATGTAACAAGTATCACTTAAATCACTAACTAACTGACGAAAATTATCTAATTAATAATTCTTCGATAATTGAAATTGTTACTATGCACCCTGGCAACCTATCATTTATTCTAATTTTTCCTAGCTGGTGATGTCGGTATGTATTGCGATTGACTGAAATAATTTTGCCTAATGTCACTGCCAACACAATGAAAATTGGACGAAAAATTACGTGGTAGTAGATACAGTATAGTATACAACGAGAATGGATTGACTATTTCTCATTCGTATGAACTGCGACACTCGCTTTTGGTTCATATCACAATTTTCACAGTCGTGAGAAATCAGTATCATTCCATGCTCGTTGTACAATATACCAATTCCAGTTGTATTTGAACAATTTTTTTTGTGGGGCATAGAGTTTTTCTTGATTATTGCTATTACAAATTACCGGAAAATTAACCTTTCCAGAGTTAAATACATTTTCCTGGGGCAGTCACATGTTCAATGAAAAATGTATGGCATAACAAAAAATTACATCGTTTTATAAAATAGTATTCAGATCATTGAACTTGGTGTTGTCTCAAATGGTATTAACTCTACTAGTTAATGCTAGGGGGTTGTGTGCGGGGCTCCTCACCCCTGTAACGGCAAATATGTAGGGGGTTGCAAAAAAATTAATCTTCGTAGTGATAAAAATTCAATTATACAAATGTACAGATAAACCACCTGAATTAAGGACAAAAACTTGCGGAAAATGAAAATTTTCTCTGGCATTCAGTACCGCCCTTTTTGTATAATTATTTTCCAATGATCTATCATCTTGAGAAATGCCGTACTAGAATATTTTGTAGAAAAATCTCTACCCTCAATGGAAAGTTTCTTTCACCCTTGTACTCGCCTGCACCGCTCACTACTGAAGGAGTTGTTCCTTATGCTATGCCACTTGATCCCCCCAAAATTGGCATCAACTTGTACTCTACGTGCGAAACCTGAAGGGAGCAACAATTTCTTCCCGTTTTTGAATGATGAGCATTTTGAACAATTATTACTTTCAAAACGTCAATTTCTATGATTTTCAGCTTATTTTTAATTTTTTTCGACCTGATGAGTAGACGTAAATTAATTATCTTAGCAAATTTTTTGCCCAATTTGAGATTTTTATCATGGTGTATTTTATTTGAACAGGAAAATCTCGCTAAAGGTTGATACTACAGCAAATTATGAAAAGTACTTTATGAAAAGTACTAATTATTCATAATTTTTATTAAAATTGTCGAAAAACTCGACCTTTAAAAAAATTCGGAAAAGAAATATTGTTTCCTTTAGGAAACTCCCTATACGAGGATGTATTGATATCTAGTTAGCCTAGAACAGTTCCCTGCATAAACAAAATATTGCGTTACCATAGCAACGAACAATAACTTAGAAGTGTCAGTGTAAAGTTTGACGTCAAAAAAGTAAACCAGAGTTACGCAATAAATTGAAAGAACAAATATGTCCACCAATATTTTGAAAATCGAAAAATTGGAGTATCGAGCCATCAAGTACCTGTATTTAAAAGGGTTAAGAGGTAAGCAGAATTACGAAGATATGCTTAATACCCTTGGTGATCAATGTCCTTCGTACGTGATCGTGAAAAATTGGACTGCAAGCTTCAAAAGAGGTAAATTTTCCATTGAAGATGATGACCGATTGGGAAGGCCAGTTTCTGTGTCAGTCCCCGAAAATATCGATTTTAACAGACCGTCGAATTGGGCTGAAACGGATATCTGAAGCACTGAATATTTTATACGAACGCGTTCATCATATAGTTCACGTCAATTTGGACATGAGAAAAATTGCTGCAAACTGGATCCCCAAATGTTTGAATGTTGACCAAAAGCGTGCAAGGGTAGTAGCATCGCGTTCGATCTGTGCTCGATTTAAACCGAATTGTTACTATGGATGAGACTTGGGTACATTTCTACGATCCAGAAACAAAGCAACAATCGATGGAATGGCGACACTCCGGTTCTCCAAGACCTAAGGAGTTTCGTGTCCAAAAATCTGCTGGAAAAGTTCTTGCTTCAGGTTTTTGGGATTGCCATGGAGTAATCACACCGAGAGAAATCCAGTTATACAAGTTTTTTTTCAAAAAAATCTTATAGCTGCTAAATAAATTATTTTAGCAACTAAATGTTATCTGATCAATGTAAAAAGACAAGGTTTTGATCGTTAAACGGGTCTTTTTTTAAAAACACTCATTTTGTTTTGAAAAGGTTACCTCTTAGATTCAATAAAGGGCACGATTGTGGTTAAAAGATGGAATTGAAAAAACAAACTGTTTAGCCACTATAATTCACATTTTAACTGTTAAACGATACTTTGTAACCACTAAATAGTTGTCGTTTAGTTCTGGAAATATAACGGTTTTTTCCACCACCTCTGATCATGTATCTTCTTCGTCACACACGTGTTTCCTATGATGTTTTATTCCACTCACCACTAACAGGCCGTTTCATCATCGGGTCATCTAAGTCATTTCGATTCTTATTGTCAATCAGTTCACGTGTGGATTTGGTTGTGTTGTGTAAGTGCAGAAATAAAAGTTAAATACATTTTGTTTATAGTTTGTTTCTACAAGAAATACATTTCGGGTAAGTGTCTATCTGAGTGTGTGTTTTCAACAACAGATTTTATCCGTTGTTATTATTTGTGGGAGGTTGAAATCAAACAAGTAAGTATTGGGAGAGCTTCTGGGATGGTGCATTTTTATATTAGATTATATTCATTTGTTCGAAAAAAATTCACGGTGATGGCTGGAATTGAATGAAAATAGGACTTTTTCAGGAACCGAACGGGTTCAGTAGTACTTAATTCCGGTTCGAACAGAAACGACACAAATTAAATATTTTTCAAAAGAAACATCCTATGTATTTTATAGTTTCTGAAGTAGAGAGCAAATTCTGCGAACATGTCTTATGTCTTATGTCTTATGACATGATGATTATTGTTAGATGATTTTTTCATATGGGAACCTAAGATTCTGGTTCCTAAAATTTGCAAATTGAGTGAAATCAACATTTTTAATATCTGTCGATTTCTTGTAGGGTAGGGTTGCCACAGATTTTGCAACATCAAAAAAATTTCATGTACATTAAATCATTTATTCGAAACAAAATCTTAAATACTGAAAAATCGGTTTTTCGCCATTCTGACGGATAATTTGGAGTTATGTCGAACATTGTTAAATATAAACGTTTTTGATTACTTTATTACCTACAACTTTTTCATTGAACATTTTCCGCTAAGAGGTCATGTGGGTACTCATTTTGTTTTGTAAGAAAAATAGTAAACCTACTCTTAACACGGACTTCTATGAAGCATCTGTTTTCAAACCTCTGGAATTTCACATGAAAGTATTGTAATGAAACACTCCTTTCAATACATTTGATTTTTATTAATTATTCTTGAGCAGAAATAAAACAGTATTTGCATATTAAGTAATTTTTTTTTGTTTCAGATGTCTAATTTATTGTATAATTCGAAGATTCTTCCCTCTTGTCAACTCTATCCGTGGTTACTAGAAATAGTGTATATTTTGATGTATTTCTAATGTTCAGATTTAGGAAATACTTTATTTTATTGTTGATATGTAAGTTTTATGACCTTTGTTATGATGACTGATTTTTTCTTTTTTTAAGGGATTTGAGGTCATAAATTGAAGAAAAATATATTTTTTAAAGCCGTTTCGTTAATTAATTTTGTCATCTTCAGGCTACTGTAAGATACTGAAAGATTATTTTTTTAATCAATAAAAAAATAATAAATATACAAATCAATTTGCTACTAATACTTTTCCAGAAACAATCACTGAACTATGTTCTGGTAACAGATAAAACTTCATAGTAGATCAGAGTTAATTAATAATAATTCAATCTAAAGTTTAATACATTACCAAAACATTGTTCAGTGATTGTTTCTGGAAAAGTAGTGGTAGCAAATTGATAAGTATAGTATTATTTGTTTTTTCTATTGTTTTATTAATAAAAAAAAATCTCCTATTTGTATCTTCCAGTGCCCTGAAGATGTCAAAAAATGAATTGAAGAAAAGTTGACTTTAAACAAATAGAGTTTTCTTTAATTTAAGGCCTCAAATCCCCCCCCCCCTCCCGCCCCAAAATTAAAAATCAGTCACTATATTTTAATTTTCTTAATAAATCTTGATCAATTTCTCAACGAGTTTCAATGCTGAACTGTCCACTGATAAGTATGAACAACTAATGTGTTACAATTTCAGGAAATTAAATCGAATATGACGAATCTCTATAACTAAAGTAGCTTTTTCATGATATCTATAGGATTGAAATTTTTAAAAGCGTGCTTGTTGAATTCTCATTCCGAGAATATGACACTGGCACTCACCGTGTTGCAACTTCTGTTTAACATGTTTTTCGTAGATATTCATCAAATGACAAACATTTTCGCTTCCAAACACTTTGTTTCTGACCAAAACGTTTTTGAATAGCATAAGCATGAAATTAACCTCCCTCTAGAGCTCTGATAATATCATCAACGCCAAAACACCACATCAACTCCTTTATGTTGAAAAATGTCGAATAGTTCATGTGGTGATATTGAAGTGTTTTTGAGGATTAACAGTTGGGCAAAATTTTGAATTTTCAATAATTCAATTTTTGATAGCCTCTACCTTCATGTGTATTAATGATCCGAATTTCATGATGTACTTAACGCACTATTAAAACTGTTTAAGTTTGTAAAATCAGGTTCAACAACTGTAAATCCTAAGAAACTGTTCAAAATCAGCTAAATCGCCACATGTGCTATTTAAGATTTTGTGGCAGTGTTTTGACGTCAATGCTATTTTCAGAACTGTACAGTAAGAAATTATTTTCATGCAGGTTATTCAAAAGCCGTTTAGCTGGTATAGGAAAGTTTTTGGATGCATAAATGTTTACTATTTGATTATTATACCATTTTTTATAACCACTATAATATATAGTATAATAATGAAATACCAATCATTTCAGTATTACATCAAAAACAAATCATCTTGACATGAGTATCTTTTCAATTTTATACAGTCGTCATTTAATATCGAAATGCAAATCATTTAAACATTATATTGAGAACAAGCTTTATATAATCATCTTTTAATTTTTGTAATAACTTCATAAAATATTGAAACGCCAGTCAATTTAACCATTATATTGTAAGCAAGTAATTTCGATATGACAATATTTTCACGAGTGTTCTTTAACAGTTATAAAACTTTTTTGGATAAAATACCCCGATCATTCTGAAAAGGTTACTATGTTGGCGCCTATTCAATTCAGAAATCTTTTAAATGTTATACAATTTTGTATAACAGGTATTTCTCTCGGTGCATGATTGATTTTTTGGATAGGAGTAGAACTATAACTGGATATTACTATTCGACATTACTGACCACTCTACGGGAAAAAATTAGAGAGAAAAGACGCGGTAAGCTATTCAACGGTGTTTTGTTTTTGCAGGACAACGCCCCTGCACAAAAATCTCATGTTGCCATGCAAAAAATTCGTGATTTAGGGTTTCAATTACTAGAACACCCCCCTTATTCATCAGACTCAACTCCGTCTGACTATCATCTCTTTCCTCAACTGAAAAAAAGTTTGAAAGGTCGTAAATTTTCTTCCATTCGATTTCATCGATAAAAACAATCTCCTCTCAGAAAATCAGTCAGGATTTAGGTCTCATCATAGTTGTGAAACTGCGGTGCAAAATATTTTATTCGACTGGAAGACGTGGATGGATGGAAATAAAATGATCGGAGCAGTTTTCTTAGATTTAAGATGATCTTTTGAAACAGTAGACAGGCAAATATTACTCTTGAAACTTCGAAAATATGGCATGTCAGGTACAGTTCTTAACTGGTTTTAAAACTACCTCCGTGACATAAAACAAGTGACTAGAGTCAACGACGTCACTTCCTCTGAACTAATAAAAAATACCGCAAGGTGTACCGCAAGGTAGTACACTTGGACCTTTACTCTTTCTCTTTTATATAAATGACATTCTCAGGGAGTCGACTGAATGTAAAATACACCTGTTTGCAGATGACACACTTATATACTACAGTTCTAGTGACATGGATGATCTGATGAATACTTTGAATAATGAGCTCAGCAAAATAAGTAAGTGGTGCAGGGCTAACACTTAATAGTGAGAAAACAAAAATGTTGGGTAACAGAGCACTCCACAATGAAACTGTTAATAGAAACCTGCAGGTAATGGTTGAAAATGACACAATTGAAAATGTTAATGTGAGTTTTAATTGATCAGGAACTAACTTTCAAAGCTTATGTGCTACAAGTTATAAGAAAAGTAACATTAAATATCAACTTTATGATAAGAGTATCAGCAAACGTGTCTCGATGGTCAAAATTAACAATATATAATACACAAGTATTGCCACATTTTAGATTCTGTGCATCAATACTATTCACAGTTAATAAGAATGAGTTAGACCGACTACAGAAACAACAAAACAGAGCAATGAGAAACATATTGAAGTTACCAAGAGATACACCGATTCGCAATAAGCTCAAGGAATTAAAATGGGTGTCTGTAAAAGACTATATATATTATCATTCCATGATACTAATCTACAAAATGTACCACAATCTGTCACCGGAATACCTGAGTAGAAAAATTGAATTCAATGAAAACTATCACCAATATAACACAAGGACTAGACATAATATACATATTGGAGTCAAAAATAAAAAAAGATGGTAAAACCTATTTTTCACGCAGAAATGTTAGCCTTCAACAGCCTGGACAGAAACATCAAAGAGTGTACTTCTATAGGTTTATTTGAATTAAAAAAAAATCGCTTTCTGGGGAATGAATAGAACCATTTTTACCAAGAGGTTTTTATGTAATAATTTTAACGATAAACCCACATATTGATGTGGTTTTGAAAGTGTCAAGTATTAGTGTTGTTTCATATTAAGTAAGTTTCTACTGTTGTATTTTATTGTGTCTTGACTGTATTGTTAATATTTTATATTTATTTTATGTGTTAAGTGTCCTGATCTTATTCATGACTTTTATCATAATGTTTTTAGATTTTATATATTTTTCGTTACAACACATTGTTTTTTACAAACTTATGTACTATAAGTTCTGTTTAATAATGGATTTATTTATTAACCAGTGAAAAAAATACCTTCATGTCAAAAGTACTGTATGGCGTTTAACACAATCAATAGTAGAATTCCCTAGTTACAGAAAATAGAAATGATTTTGAAATAGAGTGTAGATCAACTAAACACTGTTATATATTATAATAATACATTGATATATTGTATTCAGATTGAAGGAACATTTATCAGAAAAATAAGTTGATTGGTATAGATTGGTTAATTATAATTTTGTTGTATTTTCGTATCGTACCTACTAACATGCACATTTATTTATAGAAAAAAGAGTCAAAGATTTAATACATGTTGAATTATTCTAGAATCTATAGGTACATGTTGCATTTCAGCAATAAATAAGTACCCACGCACAACTTCGGTTTCGGTGGGGCCCTCCATGTTTGTTTGTGAGGAATTGACACATTTATCATAAATTCGCCTCATTTATATTTTCAAAAACTATGTGAATAGTTTGTATTTATGCGAATAAACTTTATTATATTATTATTACCCAAGATATTGTAAGACTGATATGAATCAATTGCAGGTGACAAGGTGTTAACAAGTTTCCTGATGATGAATAAGTTCAGCATCGAGAAAACCAAAACAAGACTCGATATGTACTACACGATGAGATCATTGTTTCCTGAGTTTTTTCTCAACAAACACCCTCTATCTCCTCATATGTTGGCTGTAATGGATACCTCGTAAGTTAAAGTTTATTTTCTTAACTCAGGGTATGAAACGATATCTTTTTGAGTTTGAAAAGGTTGTTTTAAACCTAATATATTTGCTCAAAAATAGTTATGGAAATAGAATGGGTCTCGGCTACTTCCAATTTTTCTGTATGAAAAGATTATTATATTACTTGTTTTTTGCATTTTAGTTCAAACCGCAGTCGGATTTTTTAGTTTATCTAATTAATTTGTTTATTTTGATTAGCTCTAATAAATAATTTGATTCAAATAAAAAAGAATGTTGTTATATTTTTGGTGGACTGCGCCCTCGAATCTAGAATGTGCATAATAGTCCAAGATCCCAGGGCCGTCAGACATTACTTATTTTTAAACGAACAAAATGTTTACGATTGAGTAGTGTTAGTATGTACTATGTTCGCATGCTTACCTGATAGCTTGTCCAGTTGACTATTCTTCAGATATTGGGGAATCAAGGTACGTGAAATCATCACTTCACAAGGGTCGAGGGTTCAAAGCCTCGCATGGTCATCGGTCTCGTGCATGGCATCACACGATAAAAGGTAAGGGCTGCGTCTTCCCTAGCTCACACAAGTCTCTCGAAGACTTCCGAGGGTTGTGCGTAGGGGTGCAATCGGTTAACAATTTTATAACAACAACAATTTTTGGTCGGTTTCTAGTATTTTTGATAAGAAAAAATCCTCAATTGATTGGCCTATAATATCAGAGCTGATATTAGTGATTTGAACGTATCCATAGCCCTCTAGATTATAATAAATATAAAAATTAACAAAAAATGGAAAGAAACAAGGTGTCCAGTCCTACCAGGGCGGCGCTTATTGCCATAAGGAATTAATAAATAGTTGTACAGGCAATTTCATATGGACACAAAAGAAGTGAAAATATACTGGGTGTCCTATTTAAAAATCAAATATTACGTCACTTCCGTTGAAACCAGAAGTTGCATGGAGTTGAGTCACTTGTCAAAAATCGCAGTTGTATGCCGTATACAGATTCTTCAAATTTTATTCCATTATCTTCAAAAACAAAAAAGTTATAGGCGCAAGACATCTTCTGCGGAAACCCGGTATATGTGACGACAACCCGGTTTTTTCATTGTTTTTCCGGGCGTTGATGGAAAACTCAATGAAGAAAGTTACTGTCCTGATAGCCTGATGCCCTACATATAAGCACCCCTACATAACTTGGAGGAGGTAGGGAGAGTCAATCACCCGAAGACTTGAACTTGCAGCATCTAAGGCCTACACAACATCGTAGGGTCCGCTCTAGGGCGGATGTGTGCTGGTTTTGCCCGTCCTCTGGCTTCCCAGAAGGGCAGGACGAAAAACCTATCACCGCGTGAAATGCAATATCATTCCCTCCTAACCCCTCTGTGGCTTAGTGATAGTTTTATTGTTATTTTATATATTTAGATGTTGTATGTTTCATATTATTTTACTGTAAATTTAATGAATAAATAATTTTGGATTTTTGGTTAAATTATGTACTCTTCTTTTTAGTTATTTCCTACCGCTACCGAACGCTACAGAAAATGGAGAACGAGTGTATGTATGCCGATTTCCTCAAGAGGTCGACAACAATTTCGATATGGATACTTGGTTTTCTCTCCATTTTAATGCAACTGAACTGAAGATACAAGCTGATTATCAAGCTGGTGATATTCTAGTATACGATCTTGAAAACGCAGGAATAAATTTCCTGACAAAATTAACACCTACTCTCATGAAGAAAGTCAGTACAGTACTAGAGGTAAGATTTTTAATACCACTTTGTTTTTTCTTGAAGTTTAGTAGGTGTTGTCAAACTCCTGTAATTTTGTAATGAAAAAAACACGCACCTTTTAAATGTGAAAATGGCCTTCTGTCGAATTTTCTGAAATTTTGTGATAATACTGTGACTTCTTATATAGTTCTCCAACTGGAATTAAATTACAACAAATCATTAATAAGTTGGAATTTATAAAAAATTGGTTAGATCGGAATTTATTGACTACAAATTTTGATAAAACGAATTATCTTTAGTTCACCTGTTATCAGAATTCTTTACCAAATTGAGGTCCATTCGAAATAGGTTGTAACTTCAAAATAAATGAAACCAAATGTGTTAAATATTTAGGAATAATGAATGACAACCATTTGAGTTGGAAGCATAATTTTTTTGTCATTAAAAAACTGAAATATCTGACACCCAAATTTGAGTTTATAAAACAATGTCACTCATTGAAGCACGTTGAAATGCTGTTATTTTCCTCATTACAATCTCAGTTGAGTTATGATATTGTGGGATGGGGAAAAAGATACCAATTTTGGAGATCATTTGTATAAAACAAGGTATAAAAGAACTGTCAAAATTAAAACTATTTTTATTACAGACTGATTAAGGAAATTGGCAAAAGAAATTTCATTAACATTATCCCAAAATTATTTGATATAGTACCAGATATTATTAAAATGTGACTAAATCTATGTTTTCTTACAAAAATAAAGTAAAAGACTGGTTGAATTCACATACACATATTTTTCATGATTTGTTAAATATTAATTGAAGGTTAAATTTACTTTGTTTCAATAAAGAAACCTTTGAAATATTCAGATAGGAAAAACTATATTTAGAAATAAGATTGGAATTAAAAAAGAAAAAAAATTGGTAGTTTTAAAAAACTTCTTTAGGTAAATAGAAGGTGAACTATTTACTACAAAGTTACTTTTTTTCAGTTCATTCATTATAATGCACTTCCTTAGTCATGTACTCATGTATGTATTTATTTATGAATAAACTTCTATTATATTATTATTATATTGTAGTAGGTACTACACCTTTTAAATAAGAGTACCTATTCGTTCAATAGTATTTGAGATAAAGGTTGCTGAAGTTGGTAAATGCCAACTTTTCCAAGAACAGTATCTTGAAAACAAAAACAGAATGGAAGGAAAGCGACAAATTTTAAATACTATATCAGTCGACATGTGCATTTAATTGTTTTTCAATAATTCATCAAATTTCAGGTTGGTTCAAAATATAGAAAATCCATGTTGATTTCATTGAAAATATGAACAGGATGTTCATAAAGTCAGTTGTGGAATCATCTGCGATTGAAATTTGGAATTAAGTCGCTATTTTCCATAGTACAAGATAACCTCTCTTGGAAGGGATCCATGTTGTAAAGTGAAACATTCTGAATTGAAAATTGAACCAAAACATTACGAAACCTACGATAAAATTGAAGTTACCTTTTTGTAATATCTATCAGAAAACAACTACTTCCCCGGCTAAAGCCACGCTGGACATTGAACTACATCTGATAGATATTGAGAAAGACCCTATATAACTTTAGAGAAAAAATCTGAAAGTGAAAATTTGCATTTTCATTTAGATATTTGATTATTTTTTAAATGTCCAGTTTCCATTGGAGATTCTTATCTATAAATGAGATAAGGGAGACTGTTATTCAGAAGTATCACTCACAGAAACTCGCTCATTTCATTTCTTTTGCCGGGGAAGTAGTTGTTTTCTGTTAGATATTACAAAAAAGTAACTTCAATTTTATCGTAGGGTTTTTCCATTTCAAGAGGAGTCATGTATTGATTCAATTTTCAATTGATAATGTTTCTCTTTGAAAAATAGAAAATCCAATTTAACAAAATGTTAAATTGTATATGCTCTTAAGCGAAAATTGTTAGGAATCATGTTTCTGGGATAAAAGTACAGTTTTTTTTAATCAAGTTTTCTAATGAAATGCTTGGAATATTTAAGATAACTATTCCAATTTTGGCGATTTACTTGAAAGCATAATTTTGTGTAAGAAATTTATTTCTTGAAATAGCTTTTTGGGAATTTTAACCTTCCACAGTCTGAAAATATGTTGATTCAAGAAAATCTGTACAAGTATTATAGAAGGGCAATTCGCTCCGATGAGTTATAAAAACATTTCAATGCGTTTCGATAACTGAGGCAGATGTAGTCCCCGATATGCCAACAATTTCAGAAAAAAGTTTTACTTCAATCAATTAGAACAATTTTTTTCAGTAAAGGGTAAACTTCATTTCAACACCCCCATCGAAAAAGTTTGTTACTCCATTTAAGTCATTTCACAGGAGCGTCAGAAAACTGAAAATAATTTTTTTCAACATTTGTGGATAAAATGTATGAGACTTTTATAGTTACCAAACTGGCTTATCAGAACAAAGTGAGCAATACTTCTCAGAAAATTTAGGGTTTAGTTTAATACATCTTTGAAAAGCTGAGTTTGATTGAGTTACAATCTTGACAGTAAGCCCAAAATGGCCCAACTCTCCATCGAAAAAGGTTGTAAGTAGTAGATACAACTATGTTACACTCATACAGGTAACTCTCCTTGCCGTTTTGATAGTTACAAAGACGTAATTGATACTATCGGTAACTTACAAAAGGAAAATAGTAAGTTTTTTTCATTGGGCTGGCATAAGAAAACTCAAGTTAGTATAGATATATTCATTCACAAGTTATTAACTCCAAAATATTAAATAGTGTTTTGAATGACATTTTAGATAAAATAAGTAGCTAATGCTATAAGAACCATTCAATGACATTTTATTCCGAATCAAATTGCTTTATATTATTTAAATCATCGTTTTGATAATTTTCATAAAAATGATATTATTCAGTTGTGGCATCAGAAGCACAAAGGCTATTCAAATCCTTGCAGGTATAGTTTAGCCAATCTCAGTTGAATGAGCTGTAAAACTGGTTTAACACGTTAATGACTTCGCCTCTTTGAACGTACTTGCCGACCATAGGCGGAAATATTTTCTCTTACTTGGGTATAACTTTGCATATTGCTTTCTGTATAGAAATTTGCCTTGCCTTGTTCTTATAATGAATAGAATTGAAGTATTGCGCGTGTATGGGTACGGGACGTTGCTCGAAACTTATTGACAAGTTATCTGACACACCGAAAACAAGTCGTTCAAAAAAATAGAATGAGAAAACAAAAAACATCAAGAAACATTGATAATTTATTTGCTGGTACGGCTAACTTATATACACATCAAAATCGTGGCAAGACTCAATAATCATAATCCTCCGAATCAGACATTCACCCATGTTTATGATTACTGGTTGAATGGATGACAAAAGGGAATTTTCACGTTCTTTTCAAATTACGTGAAAAATGTATTCTGTCCAAAGATCTTCATATTCCTCTCCTAAGATTCTCCTAACATTTTCTACTACTTCTTCGCTTAGATTTGGACATTGTTTATATAGAAGATAGTTATTCAAACTTATGGGATTATAATTGGATCTAAATGGATGCGACATTTAGATGGCGATAGTGAGCTCGCATCCAAGTCATGTCGTAACTCCAGTGATCTGGTCTCCAAGTCATGTCGTAACTTGATTGAAACAATGGGACAGCATTAAAATCAGGGTTTTTTGAAGGAACCTGCATTAAAATGACGTCAAATAATCATGTTTGTAACCGATCACGCTAGATGACACTCGCGTTTGCGTCCAACACCAATTACACAGGCATTGACTATCTTACTTCTATCATTGTTTAAATAGAACATAGTTAGTCAAAGCCCGTGGAAAAGGTATTGGACACAAACGCGAGTGTCATCTAGCGTGATTAGTTACAAACATGAATATTTGACGTAATTTTAATGCAGGTTTCTTCAAAAAACCCTGATTTCAATGCTTTTCCATTGTTTCAATCAAGTTACGACATGACTTGGAGGCCAGATCACTGAAGTTACGACATGACTTGGATGTGAGATCACTGTCGCCATCTGCATGTCGCATCCATTTGATTCCAATATAAATCCCATAAGGCTGGCTAACTATCTTACTTCTATATAAACAATGATTTGGACATTGATTGGATTTTCTCAATTTGTTTTTTATAAATGCCAAAACCAATTCAATGTTGTTTGAAACACAATAATACGGAGGTAACCTCAGAAGCGTATGACCAGACTGTTTACAAAGTTCATCAATAATATATTCTTTTTCAAAATTTTCATTTTTAATTATACGTAGTAATACCTCCTTCTTGGCTTTTTGGGGAATATTCAATTTTTTATGAGCCATAAATTCCAATACGTCTCCTTTTTTGTTGCTTTCGTCGGTATTTTTATCTTTTGACGCGAGTGGTATGACGCATTATCCATTACAATAACAGAAGTTGGTGGTACATTTGGTAATAATTGTTCATTGAACAATTTCTCGAATAAAGTTGCATTTTTTTATTTGTTTTGCGTACAACAGCAACGCGTTCGGTACAAAACCATCTTCACTACCCGCGTGTACAATAATTATACGTTTTCCTCTGAAACAAGGTGCTTGGAGACAACAGTTTTGGGAGTTATCTATACCCATCCACACCGAATCACATCATGACTATCGAACCAACTCTCGTCAAACTATACTATATTGCTCTTCGATTCCTTATGTTCTTTTATTTGTCGCAAGCAATCTTGCCTTAACAGAACGAGCCGGAGTGATTCCATTATTGCCATTCGCTGATTCAGTTTTTTGTGCTTGAAACCACAGTCTAATAGAATTTGGCATAGTGCTTCCTGCGACTTATATGTATACTCAGGATAATCAGATAATTTGTTTTTGATTGATTCCAATGTAGGTTCTTCGTTTCGTTTATAGAAATCATAAACTTGCCTTCGAAGAAAATCTTTTGTGGCCTCATCAACTTTGTTCAATTTCTGATCTCCTCGTTTTCTTTTACGATAATGATGTACAACATCCCCTTGTTTAACCACTCTGTAAATAGTTGAATACCCCAAACTGGTGAGATGAGATATCCTTCCGAAAATTTCGTTGTCACATTTGTCGTTCATTTTCTTTTTAAGATTTTTATATATATTTAGAACAAGTCTATGGGTCTGAACATGAAGATCTTTGTTTTTAAATTACCATTGTTCATCCGGTTGTGAGTCTTGTTCCTCACGTAATTCGAATTGTTCATCAGGTTGTGATTCTTGTTCCTCACGTTCTCTGAATGGTCGCCAAAATGCACTATTGCAACACTAGATACACAAACGTTTATACTAAAATTTTAATGTTGATTTCTACACTTTCAGTTTAAAAAACCGCGACATATGTTTTGCAAATACAATGGATTCTTCAAGCAGAAGTATACTGAGTTATACTATTACAATGTCCTTCTTTTATATTCCCAAAATGTTAATTAATTTGGGAACAGTTTTATATCTGTTTTGGGATAACTCTATGATAACAGATAGTGTTTGTCAATAATTAATTACATTTATACCTAGTCTAACGGCAACACAAATTAAGTAGAGAGAAAATATTGAGTTCTGTATGATCGTTCATCAAGTACGCTACTGTTCTTCTTTTCATAAACATCACCAGACTGCCGGACAGCAATAAAAATATTATTTATACATCAGGCGGTCAGCGCATTACTGATTGCTTTCCACGCTTCGAATGGTTACACGTAAAATAATTAAATCTGGTCTACTGTTTTCTTTATATAAGGAATAATATTCATTTAATTTTCCTCTTTCATCCTTCATTCCTTATTACACCATGTGCTATTTTGAACTTACCCTATATATTGAGCTGAATGAAGTAATATTCAACCGAGATTGGATAAACTATACTTGCTTTCGATATAGCTCCAGAATGAGCATGATGTGTTCCAGATGCAATTATCGTAGTATCGATATTTTTCTTTGACGATTTCCTAGCAGATGTACATGTGAACTATACGTATTTTTCGGATTTGAAGGTCGTAATTTTTTGTAATCGCTTTCTAACCTTTCTCTTGCGCAAGTGGCTAGCTTCTTCAGGTCCGTCCATCTACGAGGTTGGTCGAGAAAAAGAATCCTTATAGGTGGTTCAAAATTTGGCCGCAAAAGTTTTAACCAATTCATCAGATGAAATGTTCGTTTATAGGCTTTGTTCTTCTGTCAATGAAATACATGGCTTCGGACAGATTATCATAATTGACGTGAATCATTTTATGATTCTCACTAAAAAGAGTCTATGTTGAATTCATTGTAAAGACTTCCCGATACTGTCCTTCTGTCGCTTTCATTTCTGGTTCTTGAGCAACCATTCTTTATACAGCTGATACAATTTGACAAACGCAAAATATTGTTTGGCACTTCTGGCTCTAACGTAATGTGAATCTACAACTTCGATCTGAGAAATATGCTTCCTTACACTATGTTTAATAACATCAGGCACTTTGTTCGGACGATTTACATAACGACCACGTTGACCATTAAGTGGAACACACTGGTATACTTGCTTATTAAATTTGTGGTAAATTGCACCCACCAGTTTATACGTAATACCTATAGGGTGTGAAAAAACATAATTTTACATACCTACTTACCTGAATTTTATCATTATCAATCAAAACTGAATATTTATAGGTCTATTGGCACCTAGAATAGTGTGTCGATTTGTTCTCATAACCTATCAGTAAATTGAATTCAAGTTGTAGTAAATTTTGCAGATCCCTTGAATTTTCATAACCATGCGAGCATTATTTCTTTATTAACACCACTCCAAGAGGTACCCACATATCAGTGCTTCTTCAATCAATTTCCACATCCAATGAGCTGCAACCTTCTTGATTTACTACAATTATATTTACCTGTGTTGGTGCATTCTACTTTTTGTATCTGGTGACATATTTTTTTGTTTATTTTCAGAAAGCCTTCAACAGCACCATAAAAAAGATGCATATTCTTAATATTCCATCATTTGCCGAACGGGTGGTAGCGACAGCTGTGTCATTTTTGAATAAAAAAATAGCAAGCAGGGTGAGTCGACATAAACCTACCTAGAAATTAATTGAATAGATGAAATAGTGTTGATATTATTTATGTTGGTACCTGCAACACACTACATACAATATTGATAGTCGATAGAAGACAATTTCTTTCTTTATCAAAATTCTGTCAGATGCTTCTGTTTACTCTGAATTATCACCTGAAAGGTGGGAAATGTGTTGAAAATGTCTCTGAAACTTGATTAAAACGCCTGAAAGTGCGTCCAAAGTTACCTGAAGTCGCACTGAAGTTTTTCATTTATTTATTTATTCATTAAGAAACATACAGGCTTAACCTGATAAAACATATTTCTGTTTAATATTCAACACATTTCCCACCTATCAGGTGAAAATCCAAAATATACAAATCTAAGATATTGATTTCTACCTCCAAATGCCATTTACAGAATATATGAATTTTTGAAAAATTGTCTCTTTTTCGAGGTTATCCCGGATTTTCTCAGTGAAAAATTCACCGATCTGGTAGTATAAAAACCTGTTTTTTAGGTTTTATAATTTTCTACAAAAGTTGTATTGACTTTTAAACGATTCCTCCAATACTTTTTGAGGTATTCGCAAAAAAACAAAAAAGTTGCAATTTTTTTCATTATTTCTTTTTTAAAAAATTCCACAACGCGATTTCGCTGGGGCATTTATGAACTATCTTATAAAAAGTATAGGCCGTTTGAGTCTTTTATTCTGTGTTAAAAGATCCTCTTATTTTTATCTACAGCTTGGCTTACTACATCGAACTCTAAAAAAAGCAAAAGCAAAAGCATTGATACTGATGATAATTTTTTCGCTTATTTTAGGTACACTTCCACAAAGATAAACATACCATTGTGAACTTTATCCCAGCACATATTTTGCCAAAGGACTATGGAGGAGAGGAACGACCTTTACGAGAACTAAATGGTATTGTTCAAAGACTGATTGTTTTATTCACTAATTTGAATTTCAGCATAAAACTAGCAAAATTTCAGTTGACGATTTTAATGATTAAAAATATACATTAACCTAATCCAGGACCTGGACTTGTATGCTGTGGGACAATTCGAGTATGGAGAATTTTTCTTCAGAAATGCTTAGTAGGAGTCGTAGCAAGTGGTTTGGACGTGGCCACCTGGTACGTTTTCGAGCTATGACGTCATTAAAGATGGCGGCCGTTCGATCATAGAATTGCTCATATCTCAGGCAAAACTTGACAGACTTGCATGCAATTCCGGTCAATTTGTTGGTCTTGATGAATAGCAATGTGGTTTAATTGTCACTGTACACAAACACATGAAATTATTTATTCTGTTGTCGTTTTCATCTCCCCATAAACACACATTAAATGGCTAGAAATACACAATATTATGAATAGAAAAAGATTCACTGGAAATATGTTCAAACGAGTATTCAACAAAGATTTTTACAGTTTGATCCTTTACTACCACAATGGCAAAAAGAGCAACATTTACCTTAATTTTTCCTACAAATGCAGGATAATCTGACGCATGTTAAACAATTTCAAGCACCAAAGAAATCAGTGGAATATTTTTGTCGGGCACCAAGTCATCTTCTATATTAGTATAAAACCGAAATCACATGGGTCTAAACCAACAAGCACATCATCAATACAATGTCGCTGAAGATATGTGTGAAAATATGATCTTGACAAATGACCACTAACGCTTCTGCTTCTTGGCCGCAAATCTTCAATGCCCATTTTCTTGGGATGGTAATACAGCAACAATCGTTTAAGATCTCATAAGATGACCCTTATCGTAATACTAGCACTGAGTATTCTGTGTTCCAAGTGTGCCAAAGATGCATTATTCTGATCCAGATAGTGCGTGGATGGCTGAAAGCAAAGAGCGTAAGTTTTGTCCAATTTGTTTGTGACTTATGAATGGTTCAAATCTTACCTCACAGTATTTTTGTGCCATTTACAAGTCTGCTCAATTCATTTATTGGGTGGGAACTGCATAGTTCTGGATCATCAGTTGTCTTTCCAAAGATAAGACTGTCTTTTGCGGTTTAATGCCATTTTACTTGGGCATGACAAGAGTTGAGCCCTGTTACGAGTTTATTACACTGCCGTTTCATGTACCTTTCTCATGTTTTATTTCCTGTTTTTTTTTTGTATTTCTTGAGTTTTTCTAGTCTTCCACATATCGTCGTGCTGTGAGTTTTGATACTCCTGCGGTCTGTTTTGGATATGGAAGGTTTTCTGTCCATTTTCTTGCAAGATGTTAGCTATCTCATTGTATGCAGTTCCCTGATGTCTTCGCACCCAGATCAGCTCAATGCGGTTCCGGCCTGCCAGTGTTTTCAATTCCCTTTTGCATTCCCAAAGCAGTCGTGTTGTCACTTCCTGACTTTTTGATACCGCAAATGCGTTTGTCTGAAAATATATATCCACATCTTCGACGGCTCTCTGATTGTTTTCCTTCACGCACAGAAGGATTGCATATACCTCTGCTTGAGAAACAGACATGTGTTTATATACTCAATAAGTAGCTTGAGTAAGTCTTTAATTTTTCTGAATATACCCTGCACCGTTTTTAGAATTGCATCCGACTGTGTACCAAATCTTTTCCTGCAAATAATGTCCAGGTCTTAATTCTTCCAGAAAATTCTATCTGGTATCTGGATGAATTAATGCTTCATCGGATGAGTACTGTAACGGAATGTTATCTGAGCTCATGTCTATCACGTTTTTGGTCACAATACTTATATGCGCTAGCCCAATGTGACCGTTGTCCAGTGTTTTTTGTATTCTGATGTCACCAAGCCTCTTTCTGGGTCACCAAGTGTAGCGGAGGCAGTCCTGGTAGTCTTCATAGCTGCAGTGGACCTTGAGTTCATGGCCTCTATGAACTCAAGACAGTCAAATCTTTGTACTCAAGTCTTGTCATAGTCCTTCTTTGTTGTAGTCCGCCATATCAAAGAAGTATATGTTATTGTAGGCATAACCACCTTGTAAGTCAACCAGTAGAGCATGGCTGGTCTGAGCACAATGTTTTTCCAAAGGAGCGTCTTGCCAAAATTATTGAGATCTCCTCTTGTTTGGTTACCTTCTCCAGATGTTGGTTCCAGGTAATTGTTTCGAGTCAACCCTTCGTTGAAAGTTCGAATTTGTAAGGCGCAAGGGAAGTTAAGAAAAAGATTAGTTCAAGAAAAATCTTACCGTTTGCAGCTACAACCTCTTTCATCATAGGGAATGAGTCATTCCTTTATGGATGGAGAATGAAACATTACGAAAAGACAAGTAACCATAAAATGCTTTCAGAAACTCCCAATATTCTGAACTTCAAGCATTTCCACAACTACCAACATATTGTCAAAGTTGAATTCGGAAAGAGATTTTCTTTTATCGGATATCCTTGAACCTCTTTTTGATTGACACAACCTCACAAAATGAATCAACTGACTTTTTGTTCACATTTTCTCAACTTGAAATAATGGTATATTTTTCCTCGTGTGAACTTTTTCATCTTTCAGAAATGTTCAAACGGAAGCTGGCTGCTCACAAACAAAGGTTCGATGAACTGGAAACTCTTCATGTGAACGAAGCCTTGAGACCAACGCCCCTGATCAACGACGAAGTCTTGGGATTCTACGGAAACTTCAAAAAACTCAACGTAGACTAGAGTTCATTACAATTTAAGTAGATTGTTTGTAAATAATACTGGTTTTGTATTTGTTATGTTTTAGATAATTTTTGTGATAAATAAGATGAATACACACAAAGGTAAAAAACTAGATGGTCTGAAATTCAAGCATACAGGGTACGGTTTTGGGGCCAATAATGTTCTTGTTGTATAACAATGATATTTTTGAAATTGCTGAATTTACTGGTGATAATATAACATCACGCGCTGACAACATAACTATCACATTTGTTGGAAACTCGTAGGATGGGGTACAAAATCAGTCTGAAACCGGTATCAAGATCAACGCTGAAAACACTAAATATATAGCTTTTTGCCAACAAACAGATACCAACTCAATGAAAATGTTATATAAATACTTAAGTTATCTTGTGAAAATGTTTTCTCATTGTGCCTGCTCTTTCATGAATAAAAAAACTACAATAATATACTCAATGTGTAATTAAGGATCAATGCCACCAATGGAACAATCATACTGATTGAACGTTTTTCAGGTTACGAGAACTTATCCACAAATTTTACCAGATCAGAAACATATTAGTCAGTCAGCCCGCTGCCAAAAAGTGTAATGATTTTATAACGTATACCCTTTAGGGTTTTGGTGGTTATAAATGTATTCAAGGACGCTATTTATGAACAGATTCATACATAACTCATTATATTGTGTCCTATTCATTGTGTATCAGTGATAGTTCTTACTAAGGTTAACAATAAATAATTGATATGTGTTTCCTAATATACTATAATCGTTGTATGAGGATTACATAGTAATATCACCTTATGGACGTTTCATTGGAGCCAAAAGGAGACTGCGTGTAGATGGCAGCATCGTCGAGGGAGACTATGGAGTTTCATTGGTCAGCTCGAACAGCCATTTAAGTCGAGATTCGCTTGCCACGACTCACCGCGCTTGGGTAAAATTATTGTTTTGCAGGTCCGCAGTCACAGATTTTCATGTTTCAGTTCCAGTTGTATTTATTTACTTGTTGGACGAATTCGCAGTATTCATGGCGTTTGTGTTTATACAGTAAAATAGTGACGATTGTGTAGATTTCAAACTGATTGCAAATCTTTGCTGAATTATTTTCAGGGTCTAAGCGCCATTTTTAGTTTAAGTTGTTATTGAAAGTGCCGAAGTATAACTGAAAGCAATTTGTTTTGATGATGAATTATTTCTATAAAAACTTAGATTTGGATAATGAAAACCGGATTAAAACCCCTACAGAATTAATGACAAATTTCATCAAAAGTTGTGTGCACAGTCGTGTTCATAAAAAGGTCGTACAGCAGTAATAGGCTATTATGAGTCAGGCTTGTCAATCTTAATTATTAAACTTCTTATCGACTTTGACAAGTAGTGACAAAATTCAAACAATTTTTGTCAGTAACGCGCTTTTATCATTTTTCTAGTGCAATTAGTGCAATGCCTCTATTAGTGATCGTACCTATTTTACTGACTGAACAATCCCTGGCGGAATGGGTAGTGAATGATGAAATATTTTTCTCAAATTCCATATTTGATTTGAACTAAGGACAACAAATATGCCTATATAATTTTTTTTTTCGAAAAAACTTCCTTTGACCCCACTCTACTCTTGTGATTTTTCTGAGAAATTTGCGGAATGGGTAGTAAATGACAAAATATTTTTCTCAAATTGCATATTTGATTCAAACTGAGGGCAACTGAGGGAATATTCCTATATATATTTTTTTAGAAAAATATTTGTTCATTTGTTCATAACTAATTTATAAACAAATGACGTCAAAAAATTGTAACCAGTATAATTCATTCTTAAACATAAAAACAGTAATAATAAAACATTCGTCAAAAAAAAAAATTATTAACATTTTGTGGATATTTAATTTTTCTTTAGTTATAAAAATTATAATAACACAAAATTATGAATTTTTACAAACTTTTATCGTGTGCTCATGTTAAGGAGGAATTCAGAAAGCCAACAATTTATAACCGGTGTGAAGTTAGCAGCTGAAATACAGCAGCCAAAATTACGGAAACTGCCGAATGACCATTGGCGTGCGCGATTTTTTTTTAAATTTCGTCTTCAGCAGCCAACACGATTTTACAGCAGCTAAAAAATATAGATACGTGCGGATAGCAACCAAAGTGAAAAAGTTCTCGTGAATCCCTTAACAAATGTGATACATCAATTTCTATTATGTGTCAAAAAAAATGACTTGCAAGCCGTCTAAAGGGTTCCAAAGAGGCGAAACCGACTTCAAAATTAATTTTAAAAATATTTCCGGGTGAAATAAACGAGGTGTCACTTTGAAATGATAATTAAAACATGTAAAACAATATAATTAATCATGTGTCGAAGGGAAATTACTTGCGAGTCGTCTAAGGGGTTACAGAGGGGTGAAAATGGGTTTAAAATTTATTTTAAAAATTTTTTCGGGTGAAATAAACGAGGTGTCCCCTGAAATAATAATAAAAACGTGTGAAACAATATTATCAATCATGTGTGAGAAGGAAAATGACTTGCGAGCAGTCTAAGGAGGTCCAAAGGGGCAAAACCGACATCAAAATTGATTTAAAAAATATTTCCGTGTGAAATAAACGAGGTGTCCCATCGAAATAATAATTAAAACGTGTAAAATAATATTATCAATCATGTGTCGAGAGGAAAATGACTTGCAAGCCGTCTAAGAGGGTCCAGAGGGACAAAAATCATTTAAAAAAATAATTTAAAAAAATATTTCGGGTTGAAATAAATGAAGTGTCACTTCGAAATGATGATGAGAACGTGTAAAACATCAATTTCAATCATGTGTCGAGATAAAAATGACTTGCGAGCCGTTTAAGGGGGTACAGAGGGGTGAAAATGGGTTTAAAATTTATTTTAAAATTTTTTTCGGGTGAAATAAACGAGGTGTAACCTTGACATAGTAATAAAAACGTGTGAAACAATATTATCTATCATGTGTGAGAAGGAAAATGACTTGCGAGCAGTCTAAGAAGGTCCAAAGGGGCAAAACCGACATCAAAATTAATTTAAAAAATATTTCCGTGTGAAATAAACGAAGTGTCGCATCGAAATAATAATTAAAACGTGTAAAGCAATATTATCAATCATGTGTCGAAGGGAAAATGACTTGCAAGCCGTCTAAGGGGGTCCAGAGGGGCAAAAATCATTTAAAAAAAAAATTTAAAAAAATATTTCGGGTTGAAATAAATGAAGTGTCACTTCGAAATGATGATAAGAACGTGTAAAACATCAATTTCAATCATGTGTCGAAATGAAAATGACTTGCGAGCCGTTTAAGGGGGTCCAAAGGGGCAAAAATTACTTCAAAATTAATTTTAAGAATAATTTCAGATGAAATAAACGAGGTGTCACCTTGAAATAATAATAAAAACGTGTTAAACAATATTATCAATCATGTGTGAAGGAGAAAATGACTTGTGAGCAGTCTAAGGGGGCCCAAAGGGGCAAAACCGAGATCAAAATTAATTTAAAAAATATTTCCGGGTGAAATAAATGATGATGAAAATGGGTAGAAAAATATTTTAAATTATGAGGAAGAAGGAGAAGTACTTGTGGGGCCTCTGAAGTGGTCCAGAGGGGCGAAAACGATTTCAAAATTGATCTTAAAAATATTTCCGGTTGAAATGAACGAGGTTTCAGTTTGAAATGATGATGGAAACGTATAAAACATCAATTACGATCATGTTCCAAAATGAAAATAACGCGCAAGCCGTCTAAGGGGGTCGAGAGGGGCAAAAACGACTTCAATATTAATTTTAAAAAATATTTCGGGGTGAAATGAACGAGGTGTCACTTCGAAATAATAATGATAACGTTTTACACATCAATTTCAATCATGTTTCTGAAGGAATATGACTTGCGAGGAGTCTAAGGGGGTCCAGAGGGGCAAAAACCACTTCAGAATTAATTTAAATAATATTTCCAGGTGAAATAAACGAGATGTTACTTTGAAATGATAATGAGAACGTGTGTAAAACTATATGATCAATCATGAGGCAGGAGGAAAAGTACTTGCAAGAATTCTGAGGGGGGGGTCAAGAGGGGCTAAAACGACTTCAAAATCAATATAAAAAATTTTCCTGCTGAAATAAACGAGATGTCACTTTGAAATGATAATTGAAACGTGTAAAACGGAATTATCAATCATAAGGCAGGAGGAAAAGTACTTGTGAGACATCTGAGGGGTCCAGAGGGGCGAAAACGACTACACAAAAAAATTATTGATGAAATAAACGAAGTGTCACTTCAAAAAATGATTGAAACCTGCAAAACATTAATTTTATTCATGTGCCAGAAGGAAATTGATTTGCGAGCCGTCTACCCCCAACATACCAATTTTGAATCGGATTGGACCATGCAAAACTCGTCCGCTGTCTTAGAGCCGCCATATTGTATACATGAAATTTAAAAAAATATTCATAATTTCCAATCCTGAAAACCCCCACATACCAATTTACAATCGAATCGGACCATAATCACAAAACTGGATCCCCCCTTTTTTTTCTCTGGCAATTTTTTTCGTCCATATTGCGTTTTCGTCGAAATTACGAACACCTGCCAAATTTCTAGGTAATCGGTAAACTAGTTGGTCAAAATTCAAATTTCTCTTGAACAAACATACAGGGTAGGCCGAATTAGAAACTTTTAAAGGGAAAGTCCTGTTTTCACACTAGATAGATGAAAACTGATGGCAGTGTCTGAGGATCAAATTTTATGACAAACTCAATGGTGAAAACCGCATTAGGAGGAGGATTTTTCTCTCTTGTCACTCGAATGCTTGAAAATGGAAATATGTTTCAATAAGTTGATATCTTTAGCAGCTGAATAAATGCTATCAAAAAAGGACTGAGTCACATATACAGGGTGGGGCACCGAAAACGAAACAGATCGAATATCTTCAAAATGCATGTGTTGTGAAAAAAATGCAAAAACACGTCGATTTTTAATTCAAAGGGGACATCTTCCTATCATAACCTTAACTGTCATACCTCTACCCCCACCCCCCTTGGTCACTATCACTCAAACAATTTGAATTGGGAAAGTAGTAAGTGTGACAAATCATTGAAGAGGTAATTTCAGAAGGAATTCAGTCATGTCAATTTTTGCTACCTAACTTTTCATTTTGGCGCCCTCTTGCGGGAAAAACAACTGTTCCGTATTCCAAATTATGATACTTCATTTGCAAGGTAATTTGTCATAAATTTGGTGACAATACATTATGGATTTTTTCTAAAGGAAAAACCAAAATGGCGACTCCAAAATGGCGGACAAGATTTGCAATTATGGTCCGATTCGATTCACAATTGATATATGTTGGTTCAGGGTCATAAATTATGATTTGTTCGTCAATGCAAAAAAAACAAGATAGTTGCTCCAAGATGGCGGACGAAATTTGTAATTATGGTCCGATTCGAATCAAAATCAGTGTGAGGATTTTTAGGGTCGGAAATTATGATTATTTTGTCAATGCAAAAAACCAAGACGGTGGACGGAATTTGTAATTGTGGTTTGATTCGATTCAAAATTGGCATATAGGGATTTTACAGATTTGTTTTGTCCCACACATACATACATACTAACTAACAGGGCAAGTTGAATGAAAGCTTTTGCAGAATAAAAATAATTGAACATTGAATAAACTCGAGGATTGGAAAACCTTGCATAAATTCGAATCCAATCATTCCAAACTGCATCAATTCACAGTAGATGCTTAAAGACCATTTTCCATGGACTACCATACATAAGTAAAAGTTAGTCTCGAAACGCTGTCTGACGTTTCTGAGTAATGTATGAAAAAAATTCCAATTTCTAAGTTCATACAACGGTAATTTTTTAATTTTTGTTGTTTTCGTGAATTGCTTACATTAGCTTTCAAATTGAATATCATAAGTTGGAATACGAAACAGTTGTTTTACCCGAAAGAGGGTGCCAAAATGAAAAGTTAGATAGCGAACACTCACATGTCTGAATTCCTTATGGAATAACCTTTTCAATACAGTGTCACACTTAGTACTTTCCCTATTCAAATTGTATGAGTGACGAAGGGGTGGGGGGAGTGGTGCGAAAGTTGAGGTTATGATAGGAAGATTTCCCCCTTGGATTAAAAATCTACTTGTTTTTGCATTTTTTTCACAATACATGTGTTTTGAAGAATTCGTTTTCGATGCCTGGTCGAATCGAACCACAATTACAAATTTCGCCCACCATCTTGTTTTTTGCATCAACAAAAAAAAACCCGACCCAGAAAATCCACAGATACTAATTTTGATTCGAATCGGACCATAATTACAAATTCCGTCCGCCATCTTGTAGCCACCATCTTGTTTTTTTTGCATTGACGAACAAATCATAATTTATGACCCTGAACCAACATATATCAATTTTGAATCGATTCGGACCATAATTGCAAATCTTGTACGCCATTTTGGAGCCGCCATTTTGTTTTTTCTTTTAGAAAAATAACATAATGCATTTTCACCGAATTTATGTCGAATTAGCTTGCAAATGAAGTATCATAATTTGGAATATGGAACAGTTGATTTTCCCGCAAGATGGCGCCAAAATAAAAAGTTAGGTAGCAAAAATTGACAAGGCTGAATTCCTTATGAAATTACCTTTTTAATGGTGTGTCACACTCACTACTTTCCCTATTCAAATTGTTTGGGTGGTTGCGACCAAGAGGTGGGGGAAGAGGTATGACAGTTGAGGTTCTGAGTGAGGATCTGAGTGTTTTTGCATTTCATTCACAACGGATGCGTTTTGAAGATATTCGATCTGTTTTGTTTTCGGTGCCCCACCCTGTATACTCCCTTAAAAAACTAATGCTGCCGTATATATTGTATTGTATTATTATTATTGTATCATGTACTTTATTGGGTATTTATCTATTCTTAGTTTTAAGATGTTATACATTCATTTTTATTGCAACAAATTGTAATTGGGATTACTCGTTGAATAAATATATAAAATACTGTCACTGTGAAATTATAGTTTATCATTTGTAGAGCTAGAGGAACTTTATGGCTATATTTAAACCAAGATTGGGGCAAGGGAAACTCGTTCGCTATTTTGATGTTATGAATTTAAATTTTCGCCAGAAATATGAACACCTGCCAAATTTTGAGTTAATTCGAAAACTGCTAGTGAGTAAAAATCCACTTCCAAGATTTGACGCAGACAGACATACAAACAGTCTTATTTGAATAAGTGCGCGTAAAATATGCATATTCTCATCATCTAGCATATCGATTTTGGAACCAACATCCCAAATTTTATCAAAAAACACATTTCCGACCCCAAAATCCCCCACATACCAATTTCAAATTGATCGCCCGCCAAAACCCTCATAAAAATGTCATAAAGCATCCTCACCTGAATGACGATTAACTGTTATATTTCAAGTCCATTGATTAGATTCTGTCAGACAGGTACTTACAGAAACTTGACTCACAAATTCCAATCAATTACATTTTTTAGCTTGAATAAAATTCCTGAATGTTGACAAGGGTAATATTCTCAATTGAAAATAGAGAAACAACTCCTAAGCAAATGGAAACAAACCTACAATCAAAATGAATGAATGCATTAGCCGGGGAAGTAGTTGTTTCCTGTTAGATATTACAAAAAATAGCTTAATTTTTATCGTAGGTTTGTTTCCATTTCATCATGTTCATAATTTCTTTAAAAATTATCATTCCTGAATGTGTTAGTGACAGAAAATTTTATCGACTGTAGTTTATACAGCTCGACCATGCTCGACTAGTAAATCTCCTGGATGTCAGTCAGTTCATATTTGTTTAAATGAACGGATACTTCAATAGGACATCAGCGACAATTTAGTAAGTTGGAGTAGATTGATATTCCACAAGACAACTCAGGGAGTTTCCAATCACGTATAATATCAAAATATTATCACCTAATGCGATTTATCAAAATTTTGAACCCAAGTATCCGTATATGAAATTCTGTTAGCTTTTTCATACGTCTGAACGTGAATAATGTTCAACCCCTCAATCCGTCCCTGTTTAAATTACGTTCCATCAAGTTGGAATTAGGACCGTGTAGGGGTCACTACTGCACGGATTGAAAAATTCGAAGTTTCCACATGTTCCTGGCAGATGGCGCTGAAAATCGGCTCCAATAGATGATACACAGGCGTTATCCTACTATATAATCCTCATACAACGCTATAATATACACTATTTTTGCTAGGAGGACGTCTTTTGTGCATATCCTCAACTTTGTCACTTCAAACCCCTCGGAGGGGTTAGCGCCCACCTTTAAATCATTAATGGGATTAGGGTTCATGCGATACCGCATTTTGAAGGTCATCGAATTCTCTATCCAATGCTTTCCAGTTTTTTTATTTGATGCATTGGTTCTGGAGAAATCATTGTTAATATACTATCACGTCAACATTGACATTAATTCGTATCAACTTTCAACTTGAATTGTTGGAATTGTATTCATGGCAAACTGAGTTTTTGAGACAGAAGGGGGTGGGGTAATTAAAAAAATTTAATTAAAAATTTGGATACTATTTTACTCTTTACTTCAGCAAGTGTTCAAATTGTTGGCCTCCTGCTCCCATGCAGTAATAGTTCTGTTCAAAACAGTTTCGGACGTTCTGAAGCATCACAGGTGTAATGTTCTGACATTCATCAATGATCCGTTGACATAAATCATGTAAAGAATCTGGTTGAGTTTTATAGATGATAGTCTTCAAGTGACCCTGAAGAAAAAAATCTAACGGGCTTAAATCTAGTGACCTAGCGGGCCACTCCACTGCAAAATTGGCCTATTGAGTTACCAAATGAGTATTTTTTTTAATGTAATGTAAAAATCATATTCTGCCAGACCTACAGCTGCACAGGGTGTACCAATTCCAGAGAAAACCTATTTTTGTTCACATGTTTTGATTGGTATTCTAATTCACAACTGTGAAACTGCTCTGTTACAAATAACCGATGATATTCTCAAAACAACGGACTCTGGTAAAACTACTATCCTTATGTTGGTAGACTTCTCAAGAGCATTCGATACCATAAACCATGACACCATGCTGAAATCCATTGGTCTCTCAAAATATGCGGTGAACTTTTTCAGAAGCTATCTGTCGCACAGAACGCGAAGAGTTAAAGTTGATGAAATTTTATCATCTCCTGCTCAAGTTTCTTCAGGTGTACCACAAGGTTCAATATTAGGCCCTTTATTGTACACTCTATACACTTCCAGTATTGGTAGTGCCGTGACCTTCTGCAAGATGCACCTATACGCAGATGGCACTCAGTTGTATCACTCGTTTTCTCCTAAAAATATAGCCACAGCAGAAATGGAATTGAATGAAGATTTTGTCAATATCATTAATTGGTCGAAAAATCTTTCGCTCATTATCAATCCCGCAAAAACTTCTATGTTGGTATTCGGTCCGAAAAATGCGAGAGCAGAAGTATCAAGACAAACAGTTATACATAATGATGGAAACCAAATTATACCGGTGGAGAAAGCGCGAAATTCAATTATCATATTAATAACTGCATCCGCATGGCCTGTACCAATATCAATCAATCAATGAATCAATTCTTTATTGGTGCTAATACACGAATGTTTACACAAGTCAGGTACATAGTAGTTGTAAAATGAAAGTAAAGACGAAAACATCAAAACAATAAAACAATAAAATTACATTGTAGAAAGTTAGTTAACATGTATAGTGTGAAAGTCAAAAGTTAAAAATTCGTCGAGTGAATAAAATGGATTTTGTATTAAAAAGCGTTTGACAAAGTTTTTAAACTGGTTGCTTTCTAGCTCTCTGATTTCGGCAGGAAGAACGTTGTAAAATGTTGGCGCAAAGTAGCTGGTGGCGTCACGTGTACGTGACAGCCTCAGATAGTTCGGCTGTAGATTCTGTCGATTTCTCGTAGGATAGTCATGAATTTGTTAATGACTTCTATATATGTGTTCATTTTCTTTGACGTAAATAAGACACCGAAAGATATATATGCAAGGTAGGGTCATAATTTTGAGTTGCTTGAAAACGTTTCTACAGTCATCCCTATGTCGCAAGCCTGATATAATACGTAATGCCTTTCTTTGTATTCCGAAAATATCTGAACAATGGGAGGAATGTCCCCATGTGCGTATCGCATATGAAATATTAGCGTGTATGAGTCCATAATAAGCCGTTACTAATGTATTTTGAGTAACATTTCGCGATAAGTTTCTAAGAAGATATAAGTAGCTGGCCATTTTTTTACAAAGATGTTCGCTGTGATATTTCCAAGAGAGTTTTTCATCTAAATAAACCCCAAGAAATTTTTTGTGGATTGAAGAGGGCAAAGCAGCCAGATTTGCATTTTGAGGTCTGAGGCAAAATAAGATGGTTTCTGTCTTAGATGCATTTATTTTTAATTTATTTGCTAGGAACCATTGTTCTAGTTGTTTCTGCTGGCTATATATTCTAGACACCAGTGAGGTCGCGTTGTTGTCAGTAGTATCATCTGCGTATAGTATGAGGTCAGTGGAGGGGGACGCATTGGGCAGATCATTCACGTATAGAAGAAAAAGTATGGGCCCCAAAACAGATCCTTGGGGAACCCCACAGTCTACGGTTTTATGATTTGACTTTTTATTATTGAATACTACATACTGGGATCTGTTTGATAAATATGATTCAATTAACGAAATGCTGTTTGGACTAAAGTTGAAAAATTTCAGTTTATGCAGTAATATGTTGTGTGAAACACAATCGAACGCTTTCGTGAGGTCCAAGAACTCCACGGATGTGTATTCGTTATTCTCAAATCCTTTATTGATTATTTCGGTGAGTTTGTTGATTGCTAGTGTAGTGGAATGATTTGCCCTGAAACCAAATTGAAATATCAAAATGATATTTCAAAATAGGCAATATCCTAACAGGAATGTTAAAAAGATGTTGTGCGAGGCCCTAGTTTTGAGCAAGTTTAACTTTGGCGATGTTGTATATGGGCCATGTTTGAATGCACCTGGTATAAGGAGAATTCAATTGGTATAGAATTCCCGTTTAAGGCTTATCTGTGGAGTGAGAAGACGACAGCATATCTCTCATAAATTCAAGGACATGAGCTGGATGAACATGGCGAACAGACGCAGCATGTCTTTATCATAAAATAGTTAAAACCAAGGAACCCCAGTATCTCACACATAAAATAAAGTATCGCACTGACGTACACAACTTGAATGTGAGATTCAAACATCTTATCACTCCCCCACAGCACCGAACGGAACAATTTGGGCTCATTTTCATACCAAATATGCAAAGTATACAATGAACTGCCCGCCGGATTGAAAACCAAGTCTCAAATATCGTTTAAGAAGGCTCTTAGGAACCAACTTCTAAATAAACAAAATTTACTGCCTCCAATCAATTGAATGTTTTATTCTCGTTTTTCTCTCTCTCTCTCTCTCTGATATACATATAATATTTTTAGAATGTATTTTTTTGTTTCTTATAAGTATGTTGCTGTAGTTGTGCTTACGATGAAAAACACGGGTAGTGCTACTGGTCTACACGTAGTAGTGCTACCATCTGATCTTCGGCTTTTTTTTTTTATTAAGAAATAAATACCTTTATTATTATTGGAAAAGAAAACTGTAATTCACAAACAATGAGCTTATGACTTGAGGCGTAAGATGTCCGTAGGACTGCTCATTGCTAATATCCTATACAATAGGAAAAGTTGGGTCGAAAATCTTTATAACTATTCTTAGGTTTAAAAAACTTGCCACACCAAATGTCGTGTCTTGTGCAGAATTTCTGTTCTGACAGGATATGAGTTTCATTATGGTCCTAGTAAGTACTCACATTGAAAAAAATTATCATCCGGTAACTCGATAGTCCAGCTTTTTTGCAGCAGGCTCTTGGACCATAAGGTTTGACTAATAAATTAAATTTGTAAAAAATATACTGAATATACTTTCATGATTTTATGATTTCCAAGCGTAGAATAGTAAATTACCTGTCGTTTAAAAAGGCAAACGAGAATATTACATGCGTTTTTCTGATGTTTTAAAAAACTGACCAAACAAAATAAGTAATTCTTAGATAATGCCCGTACTACTTACAAAATTAGAAAAACTGATGAAAGTGAAACAAGCGTAACTTTAGATTCTTAGCCGATGACTGTTCTAAACTTGTTTTCTCGAGAACTACTGCATGAAATTAAAAAAAAAACTGAAAAGCCCCGGAAAGAAAATTTTATGATCTTCAAAATGCGATATCACATGAACCTAAATCCCATTGAAGATTTAAGGGTTTGAGCTAACCCCTCCTAGCGGCTTGAAGTAACAAAGTTGAGATTATGCGCAAAAGATGCCCCCCTCGCAATAAAAATGGACGTGTCCGAGCGTTTTTTTTTTCTGCGAAGGACAAATATTAGACCGGGATCCCACGCCTGTTTTCAAAAATGATTAATAACAGGCTGAATCTTCCTGAGTAGCTTCATTTTGCCGAGACGCCCAACTTTTTCCTCTACGAACATTCTCGATATTGGTAGCTAATAAAATGCGCTGGCGTCGATTTGGTGAGTGCAAAAAATTCATTAATAACACTTAGTATTCCAGTTGAACTTCGAGATAATTCAATGAAGTAATCGAAAAAACTTTTGTCTTACAAAATGGATGGTACCAGTGGATTTTTTTACCGTTGCTTGGTTAATATTTGTATAATTGAATGGTCATATTGACCTACAAATTGAATGGTAGGTGTTCCCAGTCCTACGCTCCAAAATTGTCAATTCCACGAAAAAATTTGATATTAGTAGCTAATGAACTGCGTAGGAGAGTCATGTTGATTTGGTGAGCGCAAAAATTGTATGGCTAACTGTTAGTTTTACCCAAATCTGAAGCTCTTGGCTCATGGTGAAACAAACCAATTTATTTCACAAATTCTTTGAAAAAAAATGAGTCTCTATCAATTACATGAGGATTCATATTGTGATTGCTAGTTCAACATTATATAGTTCTCCATGTACACAGTGACAATTTGAATGCTTAAAAAGGCTATATCTCAGGACCAAAATGAATTAATTATTACGAATTGTCCATATCTGTTACTAGGATATGAGAATTAAAGTGAAATTATACTCATGACATAATCCTCCCATCAACTTCCCTTATTTCCAGCAAGTCCCAGTTTCGTTTTTTCTGTATTATGAAACATTTTTCTCACGAATATCAGTAATGACCAGTCGCTCACTAGTTCAATATTGGATATTTTTTATACATTCAAATTTTTTCCAAAAATCGCAAAATTCATGATGTGTCTCTCTCTCTCTTGCGCCGAATCTGGTCATACGATCGAGTAGGGCCAATGGAGACTTTTACTCAGAATAGCTTCAGCTACAACATACCAAAAATCCAGCCATTTTCACAGTCAGACTTTTTTTCATTAAATGTGTGCGGGATCCTTTGATGATAGTTGCATAAATTGTTGTTTAAAATTAAATTTTCCGTTAACCAGATGTCGTTCCCTTATGAAAGATAGCCCTCAAAAGACGAAACTTGTGAGAGCCAAGGATTAACAAATTCTTACGTTTTACGTGCTATTCCACTTTCTCGGCCATAAGAGAAATATAAACAGTCGCTAGGCTTCGAACCCACGACCGGCGACCAGAGTGGATTAAAGATCGGTATTTTAACTACTTGGCCACTTAACCCCCGTAAAATGTAATATCTCTCTCGAATTGGACTTTTTGACGCCTCTGGAGATACCATACATGCTTTTTTAACGTAGAGCAAAATTTCACAATTCGTCTGACCTGTTTGAAAGTTTTCAATTATCAGCTCTTCAGACGACGATGTGGTGTTGCAGGTTTTTGCGGGTTTCCCCGCATCTGTTGAAGCGCATGCGACATCATTTAAGCCGCCCCGGATGGCAGATTGATTTTTCAATGTTTTTACTTTGTTATTGTTGTTTTCGAAATGTTTATAAAAATTATGAAAGCTAAACAAAATTTCCCATTTATTTCATAAACTTTTCACGTAAATTATGATATTTTTGATTCGAACAAACAATTATACATTGAAAGTAACTACTTCACGAATTATAGTATGTTAAATTAGGTAAACCACAATTTCAAAATAATTCGTTATTTTGAATAATTTTTGTAGGACTAGCGATATATAACCGTCTTTCAGTAGGACACTGTATTATTTAGGTGAAGAATACAATAACCTTTCATGTGTTATCATTGTCCTACAGTTATTAATACAATTTTTTTACCATGTAATTGACAATTTCGGAGCGTAGGACTGGGAACACCTACCATTAAATTTGTAGGACAATATGACCATTCAATTATACAAATATTAACCAAGCAACGGTAAGAAAAATCCGCTGGTTATTAATGAATTTTTGTGACCACGTCATCGGTACATGTTGAGAGTCCTGCCATCCAATTTGTAGGACAAATATTATTTCGAGTACTTCATCGAATCATCTCGAGGTTCAGCTGAAAAACTAACTGTTATTAATGAATTTTTTGCACTCACCAAATCGACATGTTTGACGTCTCCGCATTTTATTAACTACCACTATCGAGAATTTTCGAAAAGGAAAAAGTTGGGCGTCTCGGCAAAATGAAGCAACTCAGGAAGATTCAGCCTGTTATTAATCATTTTTTAAAATAGGCGTGGGATCCCGGTCTATATGAAATATCGGCCTTGTTTCGTTTTTGCTGGGCTACCCTGTATGAGTTAGCTTGATGAAAATTGCTACGTACTATTTAGTAATCACTTCATTCCTGGTGATATAATGATCAATGGACTTGCAAAATTAGCGCTTGCCGTTGGAACATAACAATAATAATCATTTATTTCGTAATGAATATTATACAACTTTTTTTCACTTTTTTCAAGTGACACTCTTGGAAAAAACTGACGTTTTATAATTCACAAACGTCATGTTAAACCTGACTTTTTGAAATTGAATTAGATAATAGTTGTCTTTGTATGTAGTGCGCGAAATTTTACTTTGGTGATCGAGAACTGATTTTTTCATCGAGGCGCAAAAAAATTGTCGAGATCAAAGTGTCTCGCTCACGAGATGCAAACAATATTTCTTCTACGAACGTCAAAAATAATGTTCTAAAATAATCAATATGCTTAGCTCAATATGAAAAACGTATTGAACTGGCTTAAACTGTTTTTCCAAATCAAGTATTTATTGTAACGATGGAAATAAAATGGCATTTGTTGACAATTACTTCAAAGTGACAGTTGTTGAAAATTAATCTAGAGTAAATTTTTTTCGCGTCAGTTTCGTGTCTGATATTCATTACTGTAAAATAATGGAAATTTCGAGCGACGATGAACTAAGCAGTACCCCACCTGACTCTCTTAGATTTTTGCTGGATTGAGGAACATAAAGGTTTAAATATAAAAATCCATATAATTTACATGCAGTGTGCGACGTATTTCGCACACTACTTCAATCAATCAATCAATCAATCAATCAATCAATCAATCAATCAATCAATCAATCAATATACTTTATTGACAAAGAAAAATATATCTTATTTACGGACGGACTTAAGCTAGGCATGATATAACGGCAACGGACAATAATAAATATACAGGGTGTCCGGTAAACCTTGCAAAATAATGAAAATGGTGATAAACCAGGTCAGGACTGCTCAGAATACCGGAATTTCACCTTAGTAAAAATCTCACTGTTTTAGAGATAATGTACATTTTTTAAATTTCTGGAAAATCACTGCCTCACCTTGGATTTTTGAGTGCCATGTCTACAAATTGAGACCAATTCAAATATCTTTTCTGCTGAAGATTAATGATGAGTGATGGTTTCTGACGTACAAAACAGTTTTTCAGAAAACGATACAATTTTTCAAGAAATGAGGGTAAAATGCCAGATTTGAGTTTAACCAATTTTTTTAACAATAATTTGACATTATTGTTTGAAAGAAAAATAACAAGGTGGAAGTGGATATTCATTACAAAAGAATTTTGTATGAAACATACGATAATTATTTTTGGAAGGAGCATAATTTCGAATATATTAGAGTGTGATGTTATTCTGAGATAAAATCAACTCCATTAGATTTTGACAGTAATGTCTCTTATTTTTATCCTATCAAGATGAAATGATTAAATAATTATGAGTAATATCGAATCAACTGCTCAAAAGCTTTCATGAGATGTAAAGAAGTGAATACTTATTCAACGATATTTTGAAACAACATACACTATAAACGACAAAAACGATTATTCATCATCACACTGAATAATAATACAGAAATGTTATTTTCCATCCACTCGTAAGCAGAGACGACATCTTTTCAAGAAGAAGTTTTTTAAATGCGTTATAGGTTATAGCCCCCAAATCAGCGATTCTCTGAGCGGCATTGTGCAATCGGATATCGTTCTGCATAAAGCGCTGCTGCAGCAGTAGCACTACCTCCACATTCACCACAAATGTAGTGCAGATGCGCATATTCTCAAGGAGTATAACGTGTTTGCCGCATGACAAAGGAATAAATACCACTGAATGGAACAAGCGGAATAATTTCAAAAAACTACGACAGTCACAAGTTGTTCAAACAATATTTGACAGCCACCTACTAAATTTTTTCAATTCTATTTACAGAAGATCTGTTTATGCACTATGCTGTATTTAATTTTTTCATTAGGAAACTACTGCTTCTACGGACACAATACAGGAGTTGAAAAAGTTTTTAATTTTCGACAAGGATTTACCCCCTAAACAATTTTGTACTTCTTTGGTAACACCCTGTACATCTGTCGGTCTCTGAAACTTCGTTGGAATCTAGATGTTGGACAAATGCAAAATTTATTACAAGAATTTGGATTAATCGGTGCCATGTCGGATAATCGACATTTCATTTCGATAATTTTATAAGGCTTAATTACATGAAAATTTAATTTTATTGATATACTATTTAATGCTACCAAGCAGTCCATTCTTTATTATTAATAATCATTTCCACATTTTATCTTGATAAAATCGAAATAAAATAATTTTTGGTATAAAAGTTGATGGAAGCCTAGAATAAAACCACGCCTAATTCAATGGAAATCACTTCCTCCAAAAATAATTATAGTTTATTTTATACCATGGTAGAGTCTGGACAAAATGAGCATTCTTTCGAAATGAATGTTCCCTTCCAATTGGTTATGTTTCTTTCAGATAATAATTTCAAAATTTTTTTTTTAATATTGATGAAACTCAAATCTGTCATTTTACCCTCATTTCTTGAAAAAAAATTTCACTTTCTGAAAAACTGTTCTGTACGTCTAAAAGCATCACTCATCAGTAATCTTCAGCAGCAAAGATATTTGAATTTGTCTCAATTTGTATACATGGCACTCAAAAATCCAAGGTGAGGTAGCGATTTTCCTGAAATTCTTAAAATGCCCATTATCTCGAAAACGGTGATACTTTTACTGAGGTAAAATTCTGATTTTCTGAACAGTCATGACCTGGTCTATCACCAGTTCCGAGATTGTACAAGGTTTACTGGACACCCTGTATATAAAGACAGATTTAGAAGTAAAAAATGTATAAACGGTAAACATACATTTTTTCACAATTTCATCCCTAAGAGAATTGACCACGAGATAAATTTAGGCCGCAACACTACCGCTGAGCTACGGGACTAGAAAATATTTTCAGACACATTCCAAATATCTAGTAAATACATAATTATCTCATTTCATATCAAAACTAGACCTCCATTTGTACATTAAAGCAAAATATCAACTTGTCACATGTCAAATGTTTGACATAAAAAATTCCACTTATTAATTTCGCCTAGGGTACCCAGGAGGATGAAAAATTCCGGAAATTTTTAGGGTTGCCATTGTATCTAAACAAGAACGAATTTTTTGATTGGCTACAATAGTGAGGTGTGAAATTTTCAAAAAATATCGATTTATTTTTCTCATATTCATCTAGGGTGGCTATTAAATGCGGTAGTGTTGCGGCCTATGAGTCGCTAGGTCGATGGTTCAATCCACGATAATTCAAAAAATTCAAAAAATTCATGTACTCCAAAAATTTCCGGCAATAATTCAAGCACTTTCAACCCTATTCGTATCTAGCAGTAAGATCATGAATTTTGAACCACCCTGTATAACGCAGAACAAACTTCTCTATACAGAATCAATGTATATGATCTTAATGAACTAAACACAAAATTCCAACTTCCTAAGAATCCAAATACCGCAGAAATAAATATTCAATTCGAGCTGTGTTTTGGATAAAAAATATGGAAAATAACCAATATCTCAAAAACCGTTAGAGATAGGTATAGGGGAGTATGGGGCAGGAATAATTAGAAACGAATGACAAGTTCAAAAATGTGTTAATATACAGGGTGACCCATTTGAAATAACAAAGATGCTGCTACTTTCTGGTATAAGCGGCAACGCTGCATTGCTGAAAATATTTTAGATCGATAGACCTAGAGCAACTACTTGAGAAACCAAATTTTCAGAATGATTCTATTTCCCGTTCTTCGTAAACATCTAAGGTACCATCGACCGTGACCCACCCTGTATAAGAGGAACAATAATGGACCTAATACAGATCCTTGCGGAACTCCAAATTTCACATTCATGTCTTGTAATGTTGTTTTCACTATCTGTTTTCGATTAGCTAATTATGATTGAAACCAGCACAGTGTTTTTTCCTTGAAGCCATAAACACGGAGCTTTTTTAACAAAGTTTCATGGTTAACACAACCGATCATTATTTTGGAATATTTCTTAATATTTTTGAGTGTGTATTTAGAAGTATTGATAGCGGGTAAAATATTGTACAATGTTTATATCGTAAATTCATATTATAAATATCTATCACACAATTATCTTTCTCTGTAGTTATGGAAATGATTCTCTAATACGCCTTGACCAAGGACAGAATACAAATTCGATTAATCCGCCTCGAAGTCCCGAACATTCTTTTTCAATGTTAGGTACTTTGTTATTGTTGTATCCATTATTATGATTATAAAACTGTATTAAAAAATAGCTAGATCAAGTTGACTAAAAGAACTTCTTCGTCTAACTGACAATTCTCAATCAAATTTGAAGTTCATGAGACCATATTGCTCTGCAAAACATGAAAATACTGCTAAGCTTCAATATTATTGTGACGGTACCCGAAGGTTATATTTCATGATTTCGCGTCGAATTTGGAGGTTCCAGTCTTTTAAGCTCCGAGAAACTCTACATCGTATCTGAAAATACCGGTTTGTTTTGATAATATAAAAAAATTAATTCATGAAATCGAGTTCATTAATCGCCATCCTGCTGCGCTGGTGGGTGCAAAGTTCTGTGGTTTTGTGAACGCACGTGGAAATAGAAATACAACGATTATATTCGTAGGATCAAGTTTCAGTCAGAATACTGGATACTGCTGTCCGGGTGAGTTAACATTATTTTCAACTACATATTTGTAAACCAATTTTTCCTGCATTATGAACTGATCTAGAAAACACAACTTGAAGATCTTATTTGCTGTTTTATTCATTTCTTCACATGGTACATAGTTCAGACTAAAAAAATCATTGTCCAATATTAAAATATAACTTATTTTACCTACAAATCCAGGGTTACCTCAATGAAAAATAGTTGAGGAAAACAATGAAAAATAGTTGAGGAAAACAATGAAAAATAGTTGAGGAAACATAAAAAAATTATTTAATGTGATACAATCATGTAGCAAGAATCAGAAAGTAGAAAAAATCAGTGCCTGTATGCCTGTATGCGTGAATGGTGAAATCATAGAAGTTATTATTGAGCACAAATGAAATAAAAAATTACTAAAACCAGTATTTATACAGTGTCACTTCTCATGGAAACACCTACGTATCTTCCGTAACAATAGAGGTAAAATGATGAAACTCTCAGGACTGATGGAAATGCTCAAAATGCACCTACCACCTGAATGGGCTTGGCCTAAGTGATATACACTGCCTGCCACTCGCGATGGAACAACCCATTTTTACGGTAAAACATAATAGGGGACAGAATAGGCTCAAAATTGCTACAGATTCGTGATCAAGACCACCAACTTACTACAGAGACACATTTTCCCTGAAAGAATTTCAGTCCTGAAAAATCCGAATTTGTCTAACTTCTCATGGAAACACCCCCGTATCTTCCGTAATTTTTTACGTACAACCATGAAATTTACAGGATTACAGGACCACTTGAAGATCTTATTTGCTGTTTTATTCATTTCTTCTCATGGTACATAGTTCAGACTAAAAAAATCATTGTCCAATATAAAAATATTACTTATTTTACCTACAAATCCAGGGTTACCACAATGAAAAATAGTTGAGGAAAACAATGAAAAATAGTTGAGGAAACATAAAAAAAAATTCAATGTGATACAATCATGTAGCAAGAATCAGAAAGTAGAAAAAATCAGTGCCTGTATGCGTGAAATAGGAATTGAAATCATAGAAGTTATTATTGAGCACAAATGAAATGAAAAATTACAAAAACCAGTATTTATACAGTGTGTCTCACTTCTCATGGAAACACCTACGTATCTTCCGTAACAATAGAGGTAAAATGATGAAACTCTCATGACTGATGGAAATGCTCAAAATGCACCTACCATCTGAATAAGGTTGGCCTAAGTGATATACACTGCCCGCCACTCGCGATGGAACAACCCATTTTTACGGTAAAACATAATAGGGGGCAGAATAGGCTCAAAATTCCTACAGATTCGTGATCAAGACCACCAACTTACTACAGAGACAGATTTTCCCTGAAAAAATTTCAGTCCTGAAAAATCCGAATTTGTCTCACTTCTCATGGAAACACCCCCGTATCTTCCGTAATTTTTTACGTACAACCATGAAATTTACTGGATTACAGGACCACTTGAAGATCTTATTTGCTGTTTTATTAATTTCTTCTCATGGTACATAGTTCAGACTAAAAAAAATCATTGTCCAATATAAAAATATTACTTATTTTACCTACAAATCCAGGGTTACCTCAATGAAAAATAGTTGAGGAAAACAATGAAAAATAGTTGAGGAAACATAAAAAAAAAATAATGTGATACAATCATGTAGCAAGAATCAGAAAGTAGAAAAAATCAGTGCCTGTATGCGTGAAATAGGAATTGAAATCATAGAAGTTATTATTGAGCACAAACGAAATGAAAAATTACAAAAACCAGTATTTATACAGTGTGTCTCACTTCTCATGGAAACACCTACGTATCTTCCGTAACAATAGAGGTAAAATGATGAAACTCTCAGGACTGATGGTAATGCTCAAAATGCACCTACCACCTGAATGGGGTTGGCCTAAGTGATAAACACTGCCCGCCACTCGCGATGGAACAACCCATTTTTACGGTAAAACATAATAGGGGGCAGAATAGGCTCAAAATTCCTACAGATTCGTGAACAAGACCACCAACTTACTACAGAGACAGATTTTCCCTGAAAAAATTTCAGTCCTGAAAAATCCGAATTTGTCTCACTTCTCATGGAAACACCCCCGTATCTTCCGTAATTTTTTACGTACAACCATGAAATTTACAGGATTACAGGACCACTTGAAGATCTTATTTGCTGTTTTATTAATTTCTTCTCATGGTACATAGTTCAGACTAAAAAAAATCATTGTCCAATATAAAAATATTACTTATTTTACCTACAAATCCAGGGTTACCTCAATGAAAAATAGTTGAGGAAAACAATGAAAAATAGTTGAGGAAACATAAAAAAAAAATAATGTGATACAATCATGTAGCAAGAATCAGAAAGTAGAAAAAATCAGTGCCTGTATGCGTGAAATAGGAATTGAAATCATAGAAGTTATTATTGAGCACAAACGAAATGAAAAATTACAAAAACCAGTATTTATACAGTGTGTCTCACTTCTCATGGAAACACCTACGTATCTTCCGTAACAATAGAGGTAAAATGATGAAACTCTCAGGACTGATGGAAATGCTCGAAATGCACCTACCACCTGAATGGGGTTGGCCTAAGTGATATAGACTGCCCGCCACTCGCGATGGAACAACCCATTTTTACGGTAAAACATAATAGGGGGCAGAATAGGCTCAAAATTCCTACAGATTCGTGATCAAGACCACCAAATTACTACAGAGACAGGTTTTCCCTGAAAAAATTTCAGTCCTGAAAAATCCGACTTTGCCTCACTTCTCATGGAAACACCCCCGTATCTTCCGTAATTTTTTACGTACAACCATGAAATTTACAGGAGTACAGGACCACTTGAGGATCTTATTTGCTGTTTTATTCATTTCTTCTCATGGTACATAGTTCAGACTAAAAAAATCATTGTCCAATATAAAAATATTACTTATTTTACCTACAAATCCAGGGTTACCTCAATGAAAAATAGTTGAGGAAAACAATGAAAAATAGTTGAGGAAACATAAAAAAAATATTTAATGTGATACAATCATGTAGCAAGAATCAGAAAGTAGAAAAAATCAGTGCCTGTATGCGTGAAATAGGAATTGAAATCATAGAAATTATTATTGATCACAAATGAAATAAAAAATTACAAAAACCAGTATTTACACAGTGTGTCTCACTTCTCATGGAAACACCTACGTATCTTCCGTAACAATAGAGGTGAAATGATGAAACTCTCAGGACTGATGGAAATGCTCAAAATGCACCTACCACCTGAATGGGGTTGGCCTAAGTGATATAGAATAGAATAGAATAGAATATATTCATGTAAACAATAAAACATGTATACATTTGTCAAAACAATCGGTATGTGATCGAAATCACCAAGAAAAATGTACTTATAAAGTATAAAATATATACAAACATATAAATCGAGTTGTCAGACATGTAAATGATAACATAAAATATAAAATATAAGACAACAAACAATAACAATATTACCTACTCACATGCACATACGCCAACATGTGCAAAATAATCATCTACGGAATAAAAGCAATGCCGCAGTAAGTATTTCCGTATCTGAGATTTGGAAGATGCAAAAGATATATTGTTTTGCTTGAATTGTAGTGGCAGAGCATTGTACAATTTTATACTCAGATATCTATATGAGTCATGAGTTTTAGCAAGTCTAAACAGCGGAGGACAAAGATCGTTTTTTATTCTTGTATTGTAAGTGTGAAGATCATTGTGCTGAGTCATTATATTCGAGAGACATTTTTTCTTAGTATGAATTAGGCACTCTAAAATATAGCAACATAGTAAGGGATACACTGCCCGCCACTCGCGATGGAACAACCCATTTTTACGGTAAAACATAATACTTAGGGGGCAGAATAGGCTCAAAATTCCTACAGATTCGTGATCAAGACCACCAACTTACTACAGAGACATATTTTCCCTGAAAAAATTTTAGTCCTGAAATATCCGGATTTGGCTCACTTCTCATGGAAACACCTTCCGTAATTTTTTACGTAGAACCATGAAATTCACAGGATCGATAGATACACTGGAAATGAACTCACTGCAAGGAAATGGTCAATCTACGTGATATACACTGCACGTCAGCAGCGAAGGAACCACCCATTTTTCAATCGCTGCTGGCGTGCAGTGCACATCATGTAGGATGACCCGTTTTGTGCAGTGAGTTCATTTCTAGAGTATCTATCGATCCTGCAAATTTCAGGGTTCTACGTATAAAATTACGGAAAATACGGGGGTGTTTCCACGAGAAGTGAGACAAATTAGGATTTTTCAGGACTGAAATTTTTTCAGAGAAAAAGTGTATCTGTAGTAAGTTGGTGGTCCTGATCACAAATCTGAAGGAATTTTTAGCCTATTTTGCCCCTAGTATGTTTTACCGTAAAAATGTGTTGTTCCATCGCGATTGGCGGGCAGTGTATATCACGTAGGCCAACCCCATTCAGGTGGTTGGTGCATTTTGAGCATTTTCATCAGTCCTGAGAGTTTCATCATTCAACTTTTTTTTATACAGCGACGTGGTCGATGTGTTAGAGCGTTTGGCTTCCACCCAGACGGTCCGGGTTCGATCCCCGGTCGTGTGTCTCTGAGCTGAAGTGGTTCGGATTCCACTTTTATTTAAACTGTAGGTCCTGGATCTCCCTTGCTCGCACAAGCTCTGCTTTTGAGGGGTTTTCTCCGAAAACCTGGGAGTTTCGTAAAAACAAATTTTACAAACAAATTTTACAAAAAACTTCAATTATTACGGAAGATACGGGGGTGTTTCCATGAGAAGTGAGACACACTGTATATAAATTGAATTAGCAGAAGTGCGTGAGTGAATACGATGAAATGATAATCTTTGATTGAAAAGAACGAACTAAACTCTTGTCTATCTCTGCAAAGTTGTATTCAAGGTCTGAACTGGTTGACCCCTACCAGTTCAGATAATTCTGCTTCGATCAATCGATTAAAAATATTCCAGATGAGTAATAGAAATATATGTGGAGGAGAAACAGATGGCCAACATTTTTATCGTGAGAGAAAAGCAAGTTTTTAGCGGATTATCATATAACATCGATTTGGATGAAATTTCAGTGCTTTATGGTCGTGAGCTGAGGGGGACAAAAAATAGTTTCTTGAGAGCACTTCTGTTACATAATTTTTCCTATGTGAACCGGCCCAGTTCTGAAGGCAAGTTGTATACAAAACAAGTTTACTAAATGTTTTAGTAAACTCACTTCAGTTTTTGAGGATTATCCAATGGAATTTCTAATTCCTTAGCAACTATGTTAAGTTGAGTTGAACTGTCGGTGAACTAAGTTTGTACAATCCACCCTAAGCAATACAAGTTTGCAAGAAAAAGGTGATCCAGTTTCTGGGGCCATTTCTACGCTTTCAATGATTTTTGCATTTCCTTAATTGTAACCTGTTCGTCCGTGAAACTGATTATTTCACCTGGGAATATTTCTCCTTCATACGTAAACGCGACAAATTGCCCAACTTATCTTACAACAACTGAGAATTGCTTTATTTTGCCTGATGTTTCGCTGTCAATGTAATCAATAAACTCTTGTTCTGTTTCATGTTCTGCAACTATCTCGTCAAAGTCAATATCATCTGAGGAATTATCACAAAACATTTTGTTTGATCTTAATGAAGTCGTAGGATCAGCAAGCAAACCTGTATCTTCACTGCAGATACTTTTTCCTGCAGGAACGTTTAGTTTCTTTCTACGTGTCTTAACAACTTTGGTTGAATCAGATCTTCTAGATTCCAGATTGTGCAGGAAGACGGAATGAACTTCATTTGGATCGCAAGTATTTCTGGGAATGCGGTTTAGAAGTTCATCTACATTTACTGGATAAATGCCGCATTTACGAAAACCAGATTTTAAGTTGTCAGCAACGTTTGGTGCAAGAATTTGTAGCATTTTATTTAGTAATGGTGGAAACTGTTGCCTTGTGGAGTATCTTTCCAGTCAGAGAGCACTTGCCTCCAAGCAATTTTTAGCGGTCTGAACATGGCCACATCAAGTAGCTGTGTCAAGTGTGTGCTATTGGGAGGTAGACATATTAGGGTAATTTCGTTATCAAGGCAAAGTTGAAGCGCGTCTACAGTTATGTGGGAAGAAAGATTGTCACAAATCAAGACCTTTTTACCTTCCAATTTTTTTAATCGAGGCACCATTTGACTTTTGAGCCAGTCGGTGAAAATTGCAGCATCAAACCATCCGCTGGGGCTAGTATTATACCTGCAACCTTTTGGGCCATTTTCTGACCATGTGGTCCACATATGTTGAGCCCGATAAACCACATAGGGCGGAAGGAGCTCTCCAGCAGCATTTCCAGAAAACATAACCGAAACTGAAACTTTTGATGCATTTCTAATAGTTTCTGGATATTTGCAGCCTTTTTTAACTAAAACCTTTTTTTTTCCGGGGTCGTCCACAAGATTAGTCTCATCAAAGTTCCAAATATTTGTTGGCAGAACGTCTCTCAGTTCTTCACGTAAATTTTCAATAAAAGCCCTCAAAGCAGTTTCGTCTATCGCAGCTCTTGTTCTTTTTACATTTTCTGCACACCTCTCAGAAAGCCTTGGATGTCGCTTTAGAAATGACCTAATCCATTCTTGCCCAGGTAAATTATTTTTGAACAGTTTAACTTGTCTTCCAACTTGGTCGAGATAATTTTTCATGATGTGTCGAAGTTCTCTAATATCTACGGGAATAAACCAAATTCTCCCATGGATATTATGCACTTTTCGAATTGATTTTCTTCGTCGGGATTAAACACTGGTTGTTTTCCAATCGGTTTTGAGTGTTTTCCTTTCAATTTATTAAAAATTGTTCTCCTGGGAATTTTGTATTTAGCCTCTGCTTGTCTATGTGAAAGATTTCCAGTTCTGATTTCAGCCAAACATGCTTCAAGTGATTCACTACTGTAATCGCTGTATCTTCTCGCTCCAAGCTTTCTTTTGTGCTTTCTGGCCATCTCTAAAAGAAAAGATTCCATTAAAACGAAATACTTTGAGCCACTAATGCAAAAACTATGCAACGTAAATTTAAAAATATGCGGGGATACTTTGCGCCAGAAATCATGTGGAGCAAAGTATCCCCATCTTTGCTATATTCTGGCACTTTGAAGAACTATAATTTTTTTTATGTTAACAGCTTATTATCAAAAGCAAATATTGTGGTAGTTTCCCGAATAATACATCAAATTTATAATATAAAAATATTTACCTGTTCTATGTTAATAGATGCACAAGATATAACAAGATTTTTGCAGAGCACATGTGACACCGGTTTGTACAGAAATGTTTACGTACTCGCTAGAACACTTTGAATATTCTTGAACGCTCGAATTCAACACGTAATCAATTGAGGCATATGCAACCATGAACACAGCCACGCATTTGTCTGGTTCACTACAATGTACCACTGTAGAGAAAATTTATAAACTTTTTTTGCAAGTGGCGCAAAGTATCCCCTTATGGCGCAAAGTAACCCCACTTTACGGTACTTAATTTTTATATTTCACTACTCAGCTTTTTAAATTTACAATAGTTGTCTAAGGAATTATTTTATACTTTTATTTACGACTAATATATAATATAAGTATTATACTTGTGGTTTATGAAGTAAAATGCCATATATTAATCCCTTATGGAATAATGGCGAGGGATTAATAGTCTTTATTCCCTCTTGTACTCCTATCACAAAATTTCTCGAATTAAATAATACCATGGAAACAATATAACCAAACTCAAAAGTGTCAGTGTCAAACGTGTAGTATTTGTGTATTTGTATTAAAATGAATGAAAATGAAGAATCTTTCACTTGTACTCCACCAGAAATTGTACAATTAGCTGCAGCAACAACATCTACCTTAATACCAGAAACATCGAAATCCATTTATAATAAAACGTACGCATCGTTCAACGAATGGCGTCTTCGAAACAAGGCAAACTCTTATTCCGAAAATGTTCTGCTGGCCTATTTCGCTGAATTGGGTGCAAAATACAAGCCATCTTCATTATGGTCACTCTATTCAATGATTAAATCTGTGTTGAAGATAAACCATGACGTTGATCTGGAAAAATATAAGAAACTACGAGCGTTTTTAAAAAGAAAATCTGAAGGATTTCAAGCAAAGAAATCTTCCACTCTGACCCCGGAAGAAATTAGGAAATTTATTGACAGAGCTCCTGATGAAATTTTTCTTTTGCATAAGGTAAATGTTCATATTTAATCTGATCTATTCAAAAACTCATGTTCTTATTTGATTCAGGTTATATTAGTTATTGGAATTATGGGCGCATGCCGCTCAAACGAGCTCTATGAAATGAAAATAGAAGACGTGAAGGATTTCCAAACAGAGTTATTGATAACAATACCCAAGACTAAAACTAAAATTGTACGAAAATTCACCATAAACAGTACGTTTTACAATATTGTAAAGAAGTACATCGATCTCCGTCCGTCACATGTAGAAACCAATTCATTCTTTCTAAATTATCAAAAATCGAAATGTACAATACAACGTATAGGAAAAAACAAATTTGTAGACATTGGTAGACAAATTGCCAAATATTTAAACTTGCCAAATCCTCAAAGTTATACCGGCCATTGTTATCGCAGATCATCTGCCACTCTGTACATTGATGGAGGAGGCGATATAACTGGATCGAATCGTCATGGGGGCTGGAAATCTACCCAAGTAGCTGAAGGATACATTGATCAGTCTATGAGAAACAAAACAACTACAGCAGATACTATTGCCAAACAGATAAATAATAATGATGCAACTTCTTCTTTTACAGCAACCGAAATTCCAAATATTCGTGTTGAAAACTCTTCCAAAGTTAATCATAATTCACTACCAATTCAGTTTATTAATTGTTCTATCACTAATTTAAATGTTATTGACAAATAAAGTTGTTCATTAAAAATCTAAAATAAATAAATTTGTCGTAAATAAAGTAGAGTATACTACTCGCAATAATGGCTATTATTCTCTCGGAATGTTACTCCCTCGCCGCTAACGCGGCTCGGTTCGTAAAAATTCCTCGAGAATAATAGCTATCATTATTGACTCGTGGTATAATCTACTATTATCCCACACTGCTTTTTATCATTATGTGATGAGATCTCATAATATTTATACTCATTCAATCGTACTATTCTATTTTTTATCTTCTATAATTACAACTTGTCAATTAGTTCATAACAGAATTCTTATAAAAGCTTACAGCTTTTTATATAAAATTGATGTTATGTGATTTTATATTTATTCATATTCTAACCATACACTTTAATATTTTATTACAATTTAACATAACCTACTCACAAATATATGTTTATCTAGATATAAGTAAAAAAGTTATGTTGTGTAACCGTAGACACGTGTTTCAAGCTTAAGCTCTCTTCAGTACGGTAAAATCAAGTGCGAAGATGTACAACACTTGGATGTAAAAATGGAAACAAAGGAAGTCAACAACAGGAAGCCAACCACACATTTGTGGCATCGGTTAGAAGACCTTGTACTCACAAGGCAACAACTAACGTCGCCACGGAGGTAGCTATAGCTACCAGCGTGACAATCCTACCCAGGAAGATACAAATAAGGATGGATTTAGCGAGGGGCAATATATGAAAATATAAGTAAAAAAGTTATTGGGTATAACCCTCAAAATGTTGTGCAACCGTAGACACGTGTTTCAAGCTTAAGCTCTCTTCAGTACGGTAAAATCAAGTGTTGTTGACTTCCTTTGTTTCTATTTTTACATCCAAGTGTTGTACATCTTCGCACTTGATTTTACCGTACTGAAGAGAGCTTAAGCTCGAAACACGTGTATACGGTTGCACAACATTTTGAGGGTTATACCCGATAACTTTTTTACTTATATTTTCATATATTGCCCCTCGCTAAATCCATCCTTATTTGTATCTTCCTGCGTAGGATTGTCACGCTGGTAGCTATAGCTACCTCCGTGGCGACATTAGTTGTTTCCTTGTGAGTACAAGGTCTTCTTACCGATGCCACAAATGTGTGGTTGGCTTTCTGTTGTTGACTTCCTTTGTTTCTATTTTTACATCCAAGTGTTGTACATCTTCGCACTTGATTTTACCGTACTGAAGAGAGCTTACGCTCGAAACACGTGTCTACGGTTGCACAACATTTTGAGGGTTATACCCAATAACTTTTTTACTTATATTTTCATATATTGCCCCTCGCTAAATCCATCCTTATTTTTATCTAGATATACATGTATCTCTCGTGTATGTCATTATTCATACGTTAATTTTATAACCTCAGTTGACCTTTGTGAATTATTATTAATTATTATTATATTCGATAAAATATCAGAAAGCAATATAAATTTCCCGTCCCTTGTAGTAATCTCTTGGCAAATTCAACCTGTACACCTAAATAATTACACTTTGGCCGCCTCCTACTGCCGCGCCAAGTGTGAGCATGGTGGTGTGATCATTTTCGTATAAAAATAACCTTAAATCTGTACCTATAGATTTGCATCAGTTTTGTATTGCTAGACACGGGGAGTTTCGCGCGATAGAACTGTCTTTAAGTAGAACAGCTGTCATAACCTGTTATAGACCTAGTAGCTCATGCAACATTGAGTTACTTTACAAACAAATCACTGCTATACTAAACAAGTTACTAGTCAAATATTCGAAAATAATATTAGCAGGAGACTTTAATATCAACATACTAATCGACGATAATAAATCTATTCTCTGGAAAGACATACTTGAGTCTTATGAACTAAAACCATCTATTTTTGCTCCCACTAGAGTAACATCTTCGTCTTCTACTTGCATTGATAATATCATCACTAACTTGAATAAGAATAACTATAAAGCTTCAATTGAAGATCCATGCCTATCTGACCATAAGTCTCAAATGCTCACAAAATACTCCGACTTTGAAAATCACGTAAAAGTTTTCAATACAAAAAGGGTTATAACACAGGCTAAGATAAATAGAATCGTCAAAATACATCCCATGAACTGGACTGAATTAGTTGATCCGACTTGCCCAGAAAAAAATTCTATCTAACAACTCTTTATAATGCACGAATCACACAAAATTTTCCTGTAAAAAGGGTCTATGACAACTGCAATCTTAAAGTAAAATTTTTTAATGAAAACTTGCGAAAAATGAGAGACATTCTCTCGATCCTAAATACAATTTCGAAAAGTTCGAATGATAATTTCTACAAAAATTTCTACAATACCTAGGTTCAAATCGAGATACAATCAAGAGATAAAAAAAAGCAAAGCAGAAGCTTATAATCAGTTGATATCGAAATCTGACAATTTAGCTAAAACATGCTGGAATTTGATAAACCTACTGACTATTACCCCCGACGAGTTCAATGATTTTTTTATAAATATTTCAAATGATAATATAAGTTCACTACCTGATTGCGATCAGAATGCAATGAATTTTCTTGACCCACTGAATTCTCCTAAAGACTCGCTTTTTCTCCATCCAATAACTGAAAGTGAAGTTCTTGATGCCATTCTAACACTGAAAAATTCTTCTTGTCCTGATATGAACGAAATGACGAGAAAAATAATAAAAAGCAATTGTTTTTTCTTTCTAGAACCTTTGACTATTCTCTTCAATCATTGGGTGAATTCCCTGATGAGTTCAAGCTAACTAAAGTGATACCTATATTAAAAAAGGTGACAAAAATACCATTGATAATTACCGACCAATATCGACAATACCAATTTTCAGTAAAATTTTTTAACTTATTCTAAAAAGACGCTTAATTTCGTTCTTTACTATACATAAAACGTTACATGTAGGTCAGTTCGGCTTCAGACAGAACTGTTCCACTGTTCAAGCGATACAAAGTCGAGGGTTTTGAGGCTGGTCTACATACGGTTGTATCTATGTGTGACCTGAGCAAAGCCTTCGACTGTCTCTCACACAGTACTATTAGACAAACTACAATTTTACGGTATACACGGTACCTCATGGGAATTATTCGAATCATACCTGAATGGTAGGAGACAAGCTATACTTATAGACAACAGCTATTCTGAAATCGAGAACATTCATTATGTGGTACGTCAAGGTTCTATCCTTGGTCCACTTTTATTCATCGTCTATATAAATGACATATTTCATTACATGTGTCCAACCAAATACATTTGTTATGCAGATGATTGCTCCCTTTATGTATCTGACAAGAAACTGGATAACCTGGAAGAAACTTCACAGGATTTTTCAAGAAAAGCCGAAACATGGTTCGTTTCTAATTGATGCTTGAAACTCAATAAAATAAAACTCAAAATATTGTTTTCTCAACCAACAATACGATTGCCAACAGCTCAGAACTTAAATTACTTGGAATTGTTATGGATAACAAATTAAAATGGTCAGCGCATATTGAGCACCTAAGTGAAAAATTAAACTCAACTCTCTTCATTTTGCGGAAACTCAGCAGATTTGCTAACCTTACAGTTTTGAAAACAGCCTACTTTGGCTTATTTCACTCCCACATTAATTACGGTATTACTCTATGGGGAAACGCTGTAGACTCTGTGAGAATCATCAGACTCCAGAAACGAGCTTTAAGAATAATATCTAAAGCCAATTTTAGAGACAGCTGCCGCCCCATATTCGAAAACCTAGAAATACTCACTTTACCATGTATTTACATTCTTAATTGTTTGTTGGATATTCATAGAAATAAAGAAAAACTTCAAAGTAGTAATTCATTTCACAATTATAGCACAAGAAATTGTTATTTGATTCGACTTACTAGTCATCGTTTATTGACTTCTGAACGCAATACCTTAGACGTGAAGTTATATAATAAATTGCCAGTGCACATTAAGGAATTACCCACCCATAAGTTCAAGATATTAATTCGAAGATATTTGCTGTCGCAGTGTAGAACCACTGCGCAGTGGTTCTACTCGGAGGGGGAATATTTGGAGGCTGGTGTGAGTTCATGGGAAACTACAGATAAGTCGTAACAAATATATCACTCCAACACAAGCCATTGAGGAGCACTCTTTACCTAATTTAAAATTATATATATATTTTTTTAATTTTAAATTTTAAAATTTTAAATTATAAATTGCAGTATTGTAGTATTGTATTGTATTGTTTTGAACATATCTTTTTATTGTATTATGCTATGTCCTGGACCTACCACAAATGGATATACTATTCTGTAATGTGGCTGAATAAACTAACTTGAACTATAATTGTTCATAATAAGTTCATCAATGTGATGATGAGGATTTTTAGGGCCTCGCGGTACGAGAAGGGCATGAATTCCAAAAAGTATTACAGTATTATCCATTTTCGAGTTAGGTATTCGAATACCAGTTATTTTGATATGAGACACTACAAGCAAGTTTAATATGGTGAAAATCTAGTGGAATAATAGGAAGTCGGGGACAGTTGTAACAAATTTTACATCACATTTCTTCAAGTCTATGTGTACAACATTGAAACCTACTAAAACAAACATCTGTAGAGAGAGTGACAATCAGTGATGATAATCACGTGACCAACTATAAAAATAAAAATGTAATGTAGCCCAGAAAATTTTTACCAACAAGTATTACAAATTTAACATGTATGGGAGTTAAATGTCGATTATCAGTTTCACTCGCGAGAAAAAACAGAAAACAAGTTGAATACAATTCGAATTCTTGAAACGAAGCGTAGTAAACACAAAATATCTTCTTGATATTTATAAAGAAATATTTCTATATTTTGCCCTTATAGAAATTGGATTTATTACAAAAATACTTTCTCAAGAATCAAGGATACAAGACATTCGCCAATCTTTCTTTCTCAAAACAGTAGGCTTTTCATATGAAAACAAAAGACATGTCGAGTTACTCAACAAGAGCTAAGAATTGTAGCAAAGTAAAAATCAGTTCTGCCAATAAAACAGTGGGGACTAAAAGTCATGCATTACGCGGACAACTATTTTTGTAATTTATCTCGGAAACTTATCTCTACAATACTTCTTATTCTGAAACTTATTATAGAAGCAAAGTAAGGTTATTTTCATTAAGTAGACGGAGACAACTCGTACCTACATAACCACTTTAATTGAAGTTATTCGTTAAATGGTTAAAAAAGTCTAGGATATTAGCAATGAGCAGTCCTCCGGACAATTTATGCCTCTTTTAAAAAAGTCGTTCAGTTCTCTTTCAATATTCAACGATCATAATTATGTGTACGTGTACTGCTTATTCAAATAACTCTACGAGCTTTAATCATTATTATTTATTATTGATCACCTATTAATTATTGTTAACTATTGTATGATATACGTGTATACACATATATATTTATTTTTAAATCAGTTTATTTTTAAATAAAGTTCATTATTAATCATTGACAAGATCCACAACACAATTCACATGAATAAATTATTCGTTCACCACGGACAGCGAAAGCTTTTTGGTCACTCTTTTTTATTCGTTTGTATCAGATAATTCGACGTGTTGTTACACTACTGTATTGAATTGAATTTGATTCAATGAATAAAAAATTATTTATATCATTATCATTATTTTTATATGGTTGCATAGAAAGATTTAACCACAACATTGTTGTTACATTCTTACCCCATCAACTTTTCTATAATTTAGCCACTGTTACCAAACAGACAAGATAACACAGTTGCTCATGCTTGCCATCATCAATTACTTCTTTACAGTGAATACGAATTTGTGAAGTAAAAACAAAAGATAGAAATTCCTCGACATGGAAAAACAAGTTTATTACGAAGATATACCCCTCGTTAGGAAGAAAGCATTGGAAAGTAACAATAAAACGGAAGGGGATCTAAAAGAAGATATAGAAATCATCAAAGAATGGCTCAAGACCCAACTACATTTACCAGAAATAGCAAGTAAGTACTTGCTACTTATTTATTCAATATTCTCGTTGGTGACTTGAGGCATTAACCCTATGGGTAATTTTCAATAGAGTTCTGTTTTGGATTGGTATGCTTTTATATCGGCATGTGCAGTAAGAAGTTTTGTATCAACACTTCACTGGTTTCTCTTTCTCATTGTTCTGAAATGATTCAAATCTATCCCATATGTTATTTAATTTTTGAATCTACGAGGATATATTGAAAAATTCTCAGCCTACTGTAGAACCAAACAAAATTTCAATGTCAAAATATTTTATTACTCTACATATTCTCCTCTTAATTGGATACATTTATTACAGCGAACCTGCAACGTCTCTAGACCTTTCAAAAAAAATGTTTCTTCTTGCTCTGCAAACCAGACCTCCACAGCTTTTATTACCTCCTCGTTGGAAGGAAATTTACGACCTTTCAAACTTTTTTTCAGTTGAGGAAAGAGATGATAGTCGGACGGAGCCAAATCTGGTGAATAAGGGGGGTGTTCTAGTAATTCAAACCCTAAATCACGAATTTTTTGCATTGCAACATGAGATTTGTGTGCAGAGGCGTTGTCCTGCAGAAACAAAACACCATTGGATAGCTTTCCGCGTCTTTTCTCTTTAATTTTATCACGTAGAGTGGACAGTAATGTCGAATAGTAATCTCCAGTTATTGTTCTACCCTTATCCAAAAAATCAATCATGATTACTCCATGACAATCCCAAAAACTAAAGCAAGAACTTTTCCAGCAGATTTTTGGACACGAAATTTCTTAGGTCTTTGAGAACCGGAGTGTCGCCATTCTATCGATTGTTGCTTTGTTTCTGGATCGTAGAAATGTACCCAAGTCTCATCCATAGTAACAATTCGGATTAGGAAGTCTACATCGTTTTCAAATCGAGCACAGATCGAACGCGATGCTACTACCCTTGCACGCTTTTGGTCAACATTCAAACATTAGGGGACCCATTTTGCAGCAGTTTTTCTCATGTCGAAATTGACGTGAACTATATGATGAACGCGTTCGTATGAAATATTCAGTGCTTCAGATATCCGTTTTAGCCCAATTCGACGGTCTGTTGAAATCATGTCAGGAACTGCATCGATATTTTCGGGGACTGACACAGAAACTGGCCTTCCCGACCGGTCATCATCTACAATGGAAAATTTACCTCTTTTGGAGCTTGCAGTCCAATTTTTCACGGTCGCATACGAAGGACATTGATCACCAAGCATCAAGCATATCTTCGTAAATCTGCTTATCTCTTAACTCTTTTAAATACAGGTACTTGATGATGGCTCGATACTCCAATTTTTCGATTTTCACAATTTCGAAGGACACATTTTTTTCTTTTAATTTATTGCGTAACTCTGGTTTACTTTTTTGACGTCGAACTTTACACTGACACTTCTAATAAGTTATTGTTCGTTGCTATGGTAACGCAATATTTTGTTTATGCTGGGAACTGGTCTAGGCAAACTAGATATCAAAACATTCTCGTATTTGTTCATCAACTTCTTTACTGCACTATTTGGTTTAGCTATGATCTCTCTGTTCACTCTGGATATATCATGTACAGACTGCATTGGTAAACACCCCATTCATTTATTCCCAGGTTACAATTCTCCTTTTATTTTTGGGGCAGCTATTGAATATTATCCGGGAAGTTCTTCTAATTTAGCTGTGTTGACAGGAGAAGATGATTATCTTAGTAAATACCAGGTCTCTACTCGTGGTCAATATTTTACCCGTCTGTGAACTGTAAATCCATGGAAATTGTAATGGTTCTCTTCTGAGGGTCTTCCCAGAACGTTATTAGCTACTACGCCCTCCATATGCCTGCTGTAAAATAAAAGCCTACTATATGTTGCCTTTCTCTCTAGAAATTTTGAAATACAAAGTAGACCGAGAATGGTTTCCATGACTGTCGTTGCTACATTATTACTATTATTATTGCCAATTCTATTTTATTCCATTCTAATACAACAAACTCCTGTCTCTTGAAGTCTGTTGAGTTTGGCCTGGACATTAATTTGGTTATTTCTACTCTATATGTGATCACTGGTCGTATGATAATAATAATAATAATGTTTATTTTGAAAAATGCTACAATTATTTATATAAAAATAATCACAACGCGTAATAAAACAAATACATAAAAGTTGGAAAAATATACAGAGCTAAAACAGTCATTGTGTCATTATTCTTGACAACTGTTCAACAAGAGTCTTTATAACGTTTGCCATTGATTCATCTCGTTACTCTTTCTTGAATAACAAACATTCTTACTGTATTATTGTTAGATCCCCAAAAAATTGTTCCGTTTTTCATAACAGATTAGAAATTTGCAAAATGAAGAGACAAAGCTGCTTGCTTTTCCTCTATATGTTGTGACCAATTCAGCCATTCATCAGTTAACACCCAAAAACTTGGTTTCATGCTATAACTGAAAAGTAAAATTAGAAAAAGGTATATCAGTTGGTTTTTCATCTGCTGTTAGATAATTCGCAAACATTATCCCTTCAGTTTAAGAATCGTTCAATACTAACTTATTTGTTTTCTGAGTTCACCATCATCTCCGGATACGTGTCTTCCCCTTCTAGAAGGTTGAATCAACAGCATATATAGTTATAAATTGGTTTCCTGCTAATTTAAATTTGCATAAATCATTAATAAATATCACGATCAACAGTGGGCCCGTTACACTTCCTTGCGGTATACCTATAGATGTTGTTGTAATATCAGATTTGAAGTTTTTCTAGTATTTGATAATACTGACTCCCTGTTGTCTGGTTGCTAAATATGGACGAAACCATTTCAGAGCATTCCTCTTATTCCAAATTTTTCTAATTTAATTAATGAAATATAATGATCCAGACAGTCTTATGCTTTTAACAGGTCAAGAAAGTTACCCAAAGCAAGATACTGTTTTTCTATCAGAATATTGATGTTCTGTGTATATTGGAAGATTGCCTTTTATGTTGATTTATTTTGTAAGTAGCCGTGTTGATTATTACTGAGAATATTAAACTTACGAAAAAACTGAATAAACTAATAATTTGGAGAACTTCAAATATTCTGCTACATGACTATAAAGATAGGCTCTCTTTGAGCCTTGTCCTTTCCAGATGGGAGTTCATGTACAGATTTTTTTTAGGATATTGAGAATCATTCGCCAACTGAAATCTCACACTTAATGGGGTGATGTGATGATGAGATGTTTGGTTAGGACACCACACCTTATGTGATCATACAGTATGTCATCCATCACCTGAATAACGTGGCGGATTCAAATAATTTGGAGAAACTTGGTAGTAAGCTGTAATAGGCACTCGTATCCGTGACATTTCGTGTATTTTCAAATATTCTGCTACATGACTATTATAATGATAGGCTCTCTTTGAGCCTTGTCCTTTCCAGATTGGAGTTCATGTACAGATTTTTTTTAGGATATTGAGAATCATTCGCCAACTGAAATCTTACACTTAATGGGGTGATGTGATGATGAGATGTTTGGTTAGGACACCATACCTTATGTGATCATACAGTATGTCATCTATCACCTGTATAACGTGGCGGATTCAAATAATTTGGAGAAACTTGGTAGTAAGCTGTAATAGGCACTCGTATCCGTGACATTTCGTGTAATTTCAAATATTCTGCTACATGACTATTATAATGATAGGCTCTCTTGAGCCTTGTGCTTTCCAGATGGGAGTTCATGTACAGATTTTTTTTAGGATATTGAGAATCATTCGCCAACTGAAATCTCACACTTAATGGGGTGATGTGATGATGAGATGTTTGGTTAGGACACCACACCTTATGTGATCATACAGTATGTCATCCATCACCTGAATAACGTGGCGGATTCAAATAATTTGGAGAAACTTGGTAGTAAGCTGTAATAGGCACTCGTATCCGTGACATTTCGTGTATTTTCAAATATTATGCTACATGACTATTATAATGATAGGATCTCTTTGAGCCATGTCCTTTCCAGATGGGAGTTCATGTACAGATTTTTTTAGGATATTGAGATTCATTCGCCAACTGAAATCTTACACTTAATGGGGTGATAGGATGATGAGATGTTTGGGTTTTATATCTCATTTCAACAGTTTAAATTAATTCAGTTTTGATACAACATTATTCATGTGTCTTTATCCCGAGAGAGTATTACCTTCCCAGAGACTATTACCTTCCCTTAGGACACCACACACCTTATGTGATCATCCAGTATGTCATCCATCACCAACTTTAGATAGATCAGGAACGAAATTAGTTGTTGAAATTATGGAAATATATTTGTCAATACTAAGAGATCTACGAATATGCGTTTTACGAATATTTGATCCTTGCTATACTGAGTGTCCGCGAAAAGTGGAATTATGAAATTTGAAAAAAAAGGAAAAAAGAAATGGAAAATTGTTTGTTTTTATTTGACAAACTTCCCGAAATCTGTGGAGGTGGCAAATTGTATATGTTTTCTAGGAAATTACTACCTACATTTCCGACCAACTCATGGACTGGAAGAACTCAACAAATTCCTTGAGCACATTAACAGCATACATCCGAATATCCAATTCACAATGGAAGTTGAAAAGGATAGGGAACTGCCCTTCTTATACGTTCTCATTTTTCAAAAAGAACGTCGTTTGGGGCACAAGGTATATAGAAAACCAACACATACTGATCGATACCTCCACAGTACCTCAAATCACCATCCGTATCAAAAACAAGGAATTATCAAAACACTAGTAGACCGAGCCAGAAGAATATGTGAACCCGAATATTTGGAAGCGGAACTGAAACACTTGAAAAGCGCACTTCTTTCAAATGGATATAAGGAAAGCGAAATTGATCGGTGTATAAAACGCAAAAGAAAGAACTCTAACAACAGTGGATCGAATGGCTACCAGGAACAAAGTAATGCATTCCTGCCGTATGTTCCTAGGGTCACAGATCGGATATTGGCCGTACACTACGAAAGTATGATATAAAAACCATCTATAAACCTTCAAAGAAACTGAAGGAGCACTTGAGACCGGCGGAGGATAAACGTGATGCACTAAGCTCATCTGGGGTGTACCGCATTCCGTGCACCTGTGGCAACGTTTATATCGGAACCACGAAGCGTTCCACAAATACCAGAATGAAGGAACACAAGGCCAATTGCCGGTTAGGACACTCAGAAGAATCCGCTGTCGCAGAACATGCGCTTAACAATAACAATCACAGAGTGAAGTTCGAAGAAACCCAAGTAATTGCCAAAACACATGCATATTATCCAAGACTCTTCCGAGAAGCAATCGAAATCAAAAAACATCCCAACAACTTCAACAGAACTGAAGAAGGCTTACAATTGAAGAAAGCATGGCTACCTGTTATCAAGAAAACGGGTAACTAATGAATCCGAGGGTGTACCCGACGCAGGGACGATGGCACCGGACGCAGGTATGAGTACGTCGATCCATAAATATTGGCTGAGACAACGCATACCAAACAAGTAGTTTTCAGTGATCGAAGCTGTAAGCATTTCTCTTGAAAATGCCAACCACTTGTGTTTGCAACCTTAATTGACTATGGAAATGATGGAAAAGTTCTTTGAGTTGGTCGGAAACGTACGTAGGAATTTTTTAGAAATTACAATTTGCCACCACCATAGATTTCAAAAACTTTTTCAAATACAAAAAAATGCATTTTTGTCCGAAAATTGTAGTGGTAATTTAAAATGCTCCCTGGAAATGACCCCCTACGTTCTCGATCAACTCGAAAAACTTTTGAATTATTTCAAAAATCAATTCAAATTTTTTATTGTAAAATGAAAAAAAAAAAAAATTAAAATATGATTCCGTCATCGGAGGAGGTGACAATGTTTAGGCGAGACTTGTGACATGAAGAGAAAAGTTTCTTTGCTTGTCACTCTTTTAGATTTTTTCCTGCCATAGGCGTCCTCCCGGTATTCCATTTTCAATGAAATTGGTTCAGTTGTTTGCAATCCTAATTTTAATTCTTTTCGTATTGGTTTGTGGTATGGGTAGGCAAGACTGGTCAACCTTGAGATAGTGAAAAACAATCTGAAGTGGTTCAAATTAAATCATTACGTGTATTTTTATAATTTGTTGAATGTTGGACTATAGAGACAGATTATTAGCGTCATCTTTGATTGATAGCTACAGATGCGGTTTTTAAATCGCTCAACACATGTTACAATTAATTATTTGGATGACATTTTCTACTACACCATAGAACCTAATCACTGTTTTAAAATCAAGATATTGCAACCATCTTGGGCAAAGAACTTTGAGAAGCGTACAGGACGGGACTAGGAAATAAACCTTGGTGATGTACAAAACGAAAGTATGGCATACTGAAACCAATGTTTCAGAACAGCTGGCCCAACACACATTTCTGATGTTATAAACCAGTTTACCAATACACTTTACTTGATCTTTACAACCCGTCATAGTCAAATAGTTTGATCAATTTTGATCAAACAATCAAAATATTCAGAATTCGGAGTACCACGATTTGAGAATAATTCCTTATTCAAAATGGTCAGTTTTGCATTTTGGGGTTAGGGGACGAATCAAAGTATTGTGGCGAACCTGCGGGCGATGCCGGGCCTGAACGCTCACGTAGACCGCTCGTGAGCGCGGATTATTACCAAAGCACTTTGCTTCGAAAAGAATCTGGTCGAATAGGAGAACGTTCCTAAGGCTTTCTAGAAATATCAGGAGCATTCCGAGAAATGAACGGTTAATATAAAAAGAACCACGCGAACCACACGAAGTTCCTAAGGGAAGATTCACGTCGCTCTTTCACTTAACCCTTTCTATTTGTTATCTAATGAAATAGTAATAAACAAAATGAACGAAATAAAATAGATGCATTTTCAAAGAATGATAATAATAATACAATTAATGTTCAATAGGGCAAGCAATGAAACAAATGAAGGCTGAAGGAAAACAGGCTCGTAGATTTTGTTTCGAATTCTTCTCTGTCCTATGTTTTATTGGTCTTCTTGCATTCAGCTCTGGTTCCGTATCTCATTCCCTGATAATTTTTTATATTTAGGTTTGTTTTGAGCCAGTCGAACGTGTTTCTTTGCTGTCTCTTTCATACTTTCTTCTGTCTCTAAGTCATCTTCTGTACCTGTTCTGCGTAGCTGCGCTCTTGCTTCCTCCTAGTATTTTATCTAGCTTATCTATGTCCCATTTTTGTCATTAACAATCCAGCTCCATGCTATTTTTACTTGTTTCTATTGTTGCTCCTCTGTGGGGTCCTCATGTCGTTCACTATTGATTGTTTTTGTTCATTGACGAGAATTAAGTTGTATGTTTGTGCGTTTTGAGGTGCTTGAACTGAAAACTGAAATAAATTACAGGTGACAAGGTAATCACAAGTTTCCTGATGATGAACAAGTTCAGCATCGAAAAAACCAAATCAAGGATCGATATGTACTACACGATGAGATCACTGTTTCCGGAGTTTTTTGTGAAGAAACACCCCCTTTCACCCCATATGTTGGCTGCAATGGATACCTTGTAAGTAAAAGTATATTATCCGAAGTCAGGTGGTGGTAAAATAGTTTGTATTCCTACAAAAAACTGAACATTTGCGGACAACCGTAAAGATTGGTACCTATACAAAGAAAAAAAAATTGATGAATAGGGAATCATTCTCAATTGAAAATTGAACCGAACATGACTCCTCAAATGAGACAGTTTCTCTTTTCAACATGAATCCCTACCAAGAGAGGTTATCTTGAACGATAGAAAATATCGACTACGACTAAAATTTGTCGTTCTGTCGCAGATGAACATCCTGTTCTTATTATCAATGAAATAAAAAAATAGTATTGATCCAAACAAAATATATTTCAGTCAAACACATTTTTTGTGTTAATACGTCAAAATAAACCTGTTATTTCAACAAAACGAGAGTTTATTTGAATTCCAAACAACTATTTGTTTTATACCTGAAAACATTGGATAAAGTCGACTGTTGCATTTGACGCATGGATCAAGATACCTTCAAATTATCATGAACTGCATTTTTCAAAATTTATTCCATCTGAGAATATATTGTATTGAATGAAGAAAATGCTCAGATCCATAAGTAAACATAGATGGGCCCGATGGTACGTAAACATCGTATTCACTAAACTGAAGACAACTTTGTTTATTTACGTACACTGTTGTCAAATTGGTAAAAAAAATATGATTTCGGTAGGAACCTGCCAATAAATGCATAATCAATCATATTTTATATTCAGATGTATTATTCTAAAAATTCTAGAGAAATGCTTATGTCCAGAAAGGTGTGAAAAAATTACCAAAACGGAAGATATATGTCGTTTTGAACTGATGAAATTTTAGGCACTCTGAAAATTTCGAGCAGTTACTAGAATTATTTCACTCTTGGCAACACCGCTTGTGACACCGGCCGTAGCGGCCATTGTACCTTGTCGTTTTGTGTTGATGAAGTGTTGTTAGAAATTTTCCTGTGTGTTTTCGTGGTTTTTGTCCTGCTTAAACAACTTAAAGTTACATTTGGAACATTTTTCAAAATAGTGCAGTGGTTTAGTGAGGCACAATGTCGAAATACTGCTTTGTTTGCAAAACAAATGATATTGAATAAACATTCCACAGGTGAGGCTCTAGTGGCGTCGAATGCACGATGCAAATCATGCAATCAAACGTATTGGTCAACTATAATATTGGAGGACAAAGAAACTCATTCAGAATTACAGATATGAAAAGCATATGGCAAAGTAGTGAATTCCTCAATGTTTGTTATAAGTATCTGTAAGCAGGGGTAAAAAACATTGAGGCTTATGAAAGGAAAATTGAATTTATTTTCCAATAATATTGACATTGTTAAAATTCTAACAGTGAGGACAACAATTAATGATATACCAAAGGACTTTTTTGGAAAGTATTACTTGTGGTAGTTTATTGAAATAGTTTAAGCCTTTATGAAACTTACTTACTTACTTACTACTCATTCCAAATTTAGTATTAAGTTTGTAAAAATGTAAAAATTGCTATGTCAAGAGAGAATACAATATTTCTTAGTTCATTAATTATTGTTAAAGTGTCAAAGTGTATGTGAGAGAATGATTCTCAAGAAAGCTCAGTACATGAGGAATTCAACACTTGGTATTTATTGATTTTTAAATTGTTGTTAAATTGTTATTTCCGTCAACCGATTGCACCCCTACGCAAAACCCTCGAAAATCTTCAAGAGACTTGTGTGAGCTAGGGAAGACGCAGCCCTTATATTTTAACGTGGGATGCCATGCACGAGACCGATGACCATACGAGGCTTTGAACCCTCGACCATTCGCTCCACAGGCGAATGTTCTACCAGCACGGCCACCACGGCCCATAATAATAAATAAAACAGTATTTGTCAAAAGAGACCTGACCCTTCCTACTTTGTCAGTTCCGCTTATTAACAATTCATGGTATATTCGGATTCTGAAAAAAAATTTAAGTATTGCCTTTACCAAGGCATAACTATGGTTTGATAAAGGTTCTTCTTCAAAGAAATGATTTCCAAAAATTTTAAGCAAGTCCTTTGGTATATCATTAATTGTCCTCACTGTTAGAATTTTAACAATATCAATATTATTGGAAAATAAATTCAATTTTCCTTTCATAGGTCTCAATGTTTTTCCCCCTGCTTACAGATATTTATAACAAACATTGAGGCATTCAACATTTTGCCATAGGCTTTTCTTATTTGTAATTTTGACGAATACATTTGATTGCATGTTTTGCATGGTGCATTCGACGCCAGTGGAACCTCGCCTGTGGAATGTTTGTTTACTATCATTTGTTTTGCAAACAAAGCAGTATTTCGACATTGTGTCTCACTAAACCACTGCACTAGTTTGAAAAATAATCCAAATGTAACTTTAAGTTGTTTAAGCAGGACAAAAACCACGAAAACACACAGGATATTTTTAACAACACTTCATCAACACAAAACACTTGCACTTGCAATTGCGTCCTCTGATGCTTTGAGGAACGTTGCACAAGTATCTGTTAGATTTAATTCAATCCCCGTCGCGGTCTTAGCCAGGAGAGTAGTTGTTTTCTGACAGGTACTTGCCATATGAATGAACTGGTCCAAAATTTAGGAAGGATCATACTCAACAGAATAAACAATTTTTACCAAAAACGGAAATGGGTTCTGAAAAAATAGATGTTGGAAAAGATTTATCAACTCATAGGGCCAGTTGCATAAAGAAAGAAAGAAAGACAAATAAATATTTGATTTGATGATTACTCTGGCAACGCATGTCTAAGCTCACCAGTTATGTTACCTACGTTAACAGAAGGCTTTATGCAACTGGTCCATATTTATTCAAATATTCTTATTGATTCGTTGAAACTTGACCTACACAACATAAACCCCCAGACTCCAAACTTGAAATATAGTCAAGGAACTTGTTACCTCTCTCGAATTAATAACTTCAGACCATAAATAAAGCTTTATTTTTTATAGCTGAAAATTCCTAGAATCTAAGTAAGGAAAGAATATCATCATAAATCACAAAACTAATCCGCTATCTTGAATCCCCAAATTTTGATAAAAAGTTATTTGCTGCTAACCCCCGGCTTTTTATTGACCCTAGGAATTTTAAGACAAAACCGCGAAATAACTTGTTGCAGCTCACAGCTACTGCATTTGCATAAGTAATTTTGACCCCCTTAAAAAACCACGGCACTGTGCTAGAGGTGTTTTGTTTTGGTTCGAATGTCAAAAACCCGAAACAAAACAGTTTCCGCAAGATTTATCTTCGGTTCAGTGAATATGATGTTTACGTAGCATCGGGCCCATCTATGTTTACTTATTGATCTGAGAGAAAATTGCTCTTTGGAACTAAATGAAATTCGATGAATTTAGTTTTGAACAACCAACATCGAATTAACTTGGTCTTTCTTTCTCTGAGGTTTTGTACAATTATTCAGCAGAACCTCACTTGAGATATAGAATTCTGTTCTGGGGGTGTGTAATATGAATCTCATGGACTTGGTTTATGTACTGCAAATATGCGCGATGAAGTATATGTGCAAAGCAAAAACCCATGTGTATTGCAAACCGGCAAACCATATGGCATATGTTATGTGCTAACTCTTATGTTGCTGTATGAGTTTCTTCAATACTATTTTACCAACTATGTTAGTGGTGTTTATCTCGATTTCTTCTTTATCGTGTGTATTTTACTTCAACCCTTAACTACAACAGAAAATCAGCAACGAGATACAGAAAGTGAAGAAGTGGTGTGATTTAAATCTTCTCACATTCAACACATCCAAAACCAATATAGTTTCTTTCAGATGCACAATCGGGGATGTATCCCTAGAATCTAAAATAATAGAGAAACAAATAAAATCTAAATTTTTGGGGCTATACATAGACTGTGGTCTAAAATTCAAGGAACACATAACCAACCTCAATAAAAAGTTATCCTCTGGTTGCTATGCCGTCAGAATGGCATCAAACCTTATAGACTCTCAACTGAGGTATGGTATACCATTCTGGGGAGCATGTAATAGTTCCTCTCTACAAAGTGTCATTGTTCAACAAAAACGTGACCTGAGAAGCTTATGCAAATTAAAAATTCGAGACTCATGCAGAATACACTTCAAAAATCGCAAAGTACTTACTGTCATATCGATATATATATATATATATATATATATATATATATATATATATATATATGAGGATGGATTTAGCGAGGGGCAATATATGAAAATATAAGTAGAGAAGTTATTGGGTATAACCCTCAAATTGTTCTGCAACCGTAGACACTTGTTTCGAGCTTAAGGATTGTCACGCTGGAAGCCATAGCTACCTCCGTGGCGACGTTAGTTGTTGCCTTGTAAGCACAAGGTCTTCTAACCGAAGCCACAAATGAGTGGTTGGCTTCCTGTTGTTGACTTCCTTTGTTTCTATTTTTACATCCAAGTGTTGTACATCTTCGCACTTGATTTTACCGTACTGATGAGAGCTTAAGCTCGAAACACGTGTCTACGGTTGCAGAACAATTAATATAAAAGAAGTGGTCTCTGGAGTTATTTTTAGAAAAGAAGTCAAGGCATTTCTTTCTTGTAGACCCTTTTATAGTTTGGATGAATTTTTTAATGACCAACCTTTTTAGCAGATATAAGGATCTCAATATTTCTACTTCTCAACATGCCTTACTTGTTCTAAATTTTTTAATTTTTTTTGACGAATTGTGTTTATATGTGTATTCACAATTTTATGTACACTATTGTATAGTTAGGTCTACCTAATGATGTATTGTGGAGCGTATTATTATCAAGACTGCTTTTCATGTGTTTATCTTATGTTTGTTATTTATTGTGTATGTATTATTTATTGACTATGTTATATTTTACGGATGGGTCTACACTATCTAATTATGACTATGCTACCCATTGTAACCTAACCTATCACTACGCTTTGCCAATGAGAATGTAATTCTTTGTGTAATAAAGTATATTTTGATTGATTGATTGATTGATAACTCGTAACGTACCATCTGTGAGACTGCAGCCATTTTTATTTTCGAGGTTTTTCTGAAACGGTTTCGCTTTTCTGGGAATGACGCCACCTAATCTATTAGCTATTGGTGCCCCACCAATCATTCAACTGGAAGTAAATTAGGGTAAACGAGGTCCGAGAAATATTTATATTTAATTGAACACAGTCCGAGAGACGGCACGTTTCAGTTTACGTAAGCATTTCTCGCTACTTAAAGTAATGGCAGCAGGTCCATCAAAACGGGCAGGTCGTTATGGAGATGAAGAATATGCTGACACTCTTTTATGTTGGTATAACGAGACAAATTTTTTTTGAATGATTTCTAATTTTTTTATGGATCTTTCCAAAATCACTATCAATTTTCGTTATGTTGAAAAAGATTATTGCGAAATTATTTTTGATCAAGTTTTTTCGTCATTTTATCCAATATTATATCTAAAGAATGTGTACTCAAGTGTTCGTATTCTATATTTTGAAAAAATTATTATTTGAGAATTTTTTGTTTTGCTTCCAAAAAGTGCCAGTCTCACAGACTGCACGTTACCAGTTGTGTTTCAAAATTCCACGTTACCAGTTAAGGGTTAATTTAAGGTCACTTTTAGGCCCTTACTTAGTGTCAACAAGATTTCATATATTTGGACAATGAAGCATTTCCTCTCTCTGCCCCGTAAATCACGAAGGCATTATATACTGCTTGACTGGAATTATTTTTGCAGTTTACAAAAAATACTGTAAGAAAATGGTATGTCCTATGTATTTACATAAAATTTTAGAAAAAAAGACCTCAAACTGTAAGGATCCCGCACGGTTCTTATGGAAAATGGGTCCCAGTCGAATTGGCCGAAAATTCAGCATAATGTAGTTTATGATACCCTGATCTACATGGTCTACATGGTCTGCATGGTCACAATGAGATCTGATAGACAGTTTTTGAGATACAGGGTGTCAAACATGAAAATGCAGCGTTGTTACTTGCCTTCAGAAAATCAATAATGTGGCGATAATTTTGTTACAAACAGTTAAGGACAATGATTGCAATCCTAATATTGTCGACACGAGTTATGATGAAAAGTTCTAAGACTCCGTATACAGGGTCATTAATAATTACATAATGTTTATGGCAATTCTTTGGACAAAATCAGTCAAACGCAAAAGTTCGTAGACCTGCAAAATAAATAAATATCATTTGATTTTGATATTGGGTTATCTGAGATTACTATTATACAGGGTCACTCAAAATTTTCCTTTTTAGATGTATTTTTTTAATTTTTTTAATAACATGTTTATACAAATCAATCATAAATTAGAAAATTGAATAAAAATGGTCAATATTTATATCTATTTGTTGCATCTTATACGGATCCTGGTCAGATACAGCTTTCGCTTTCACATGGGAGACTATTGCATTAAAAATGTTGATGCATACCACAAAAAGCATACGAAATCATCGTTATGTGAAAAGTATCGTCACTTCCCAGGTAGCACATCATATCGGCTGAAACTTGGTTCCATATTGGGCCAATATAGATATATTGTAAATTAAAAATCAATATTGGTCCAATATGGGTGAATGTTCAAAAAACAATATTATATTAATAATATTGGTGGAATATTGGTTGAACCTGTTCAGAATGTGAATTGTCACATGTAATATTGGGTCAGTATTAGTTGAATAATTTCTACCAATATCGATAATACAATATTGGTTATATATTGTTTTCCACATCTAGAATAAATATTGCAATCCAAATATTCCAGTCATATCGATTATAGGAAAAAAAAACTATATTGTATTTCCAAGTTTGTGCTCTAATTTTTTTTTTTTTTTTTTATTTAAAAATACATCTTCCAAACAGAACAAGTTCTGGTGTAAGGAAGATAATAATACATTATATATAATTACAAGTGTCAATAATTTTAAAATCAATTAAATATAACAATTATAACAACTTTGCATAATAGTTTGATGATCATCAGTATGATAACAAATTTTGTTTGAGTTTTTTCGAAAAAATATATGTTGATTTTGATTTTTTTATATCATCTGAAAGTTCATTGTAACTTTCCATTGAGCAAGATACTGGATTGTTTTTGCCTTTATTTGAATGAACGTTATTCAAATGGAAGTTATTTGCATTTCTGATATTATGGTCATGTAATTTTGATTTTTTTTTTAAATGACTATTACTTTTCTGTAAATTATTTGTTTCAAATTTTATTAGTTTATCTAATGTGAAATTATATTATAGTTTCCACTTTATTCGACAAATTGTAATAACTCATATTCAGTCAATATTGGTTGAATGATATTTACCAATATCGATAAAACAATATTGTCTTCACATCGTTTTCAACATCTAGAATAAATATTGCTATCCAAATATTCCCCTCATATCGATTCTAGGAATAAAAACTATATTGTATTTCTAAGTGTCATTACACATTGGTTGAATATCATTTCGCCAATTTTCAACAAATCTTATTAATTAATATTGGGTCAATATTGGTTCAATAATATTTATCGATATCCTTAAAACAATATTGTGTTCATTTTGTTTCCTACATCTGGATTGAGATGAAATTTGAATACTGGCTGAATATTCAATTTATCATATTAAAATTATATCATGATCAAACCTAGATAAAAATCCGCTAGGTAGCTCTACATATAGAACGTCTTCTAAAACCCACGAAAGTATATTAAATACTTCCCATAACTTGTTTTCAAGACAGCTCACTCAGTGGTTATGGCGATCAAAAGGCAGACTCTGGTGTCATCTTCATCAACTAAAAGACATTTAATAATTTACCAAGGTATATTGACATTTATCAATATATCCGAATGATATTTCGATAAATATTTTGAGGCTATTATTGCTTCAAGAATATTTCACCAAAACTATTTTTGAAATATTCAAACAATATTCGACCAATATCGCAAAATGTTCACATTTTACTTTTCGACAAATAACCTTTGAATATTGTACCAATGTCGCCGAATATTTTGAGGCCAATATTAGTTCGCGAATATTTCGCCAATATTATTCAAGTAATGTTGGACCAATATCGCCGAATGTTCACATTTTTTTTCTCGCTAATATTGCATTTCAAATATTTCGCCAATATGTTCACAATATTGTACCAATATTTTACCAATATAGGTGTGCTACTTGGGTTCCGAGCACCATATTTACAAATGGAGAAATATCGATTCAGGGCATTTTATTATTCATTAAGCATTTATAATATGTTTATAAACATTCAAATTCATTGTCAATCAAACTTCTTTCGTGGTATATTCTCGTCAGATTTATTGCTAAATCTTTGTAAGAATGACAAGATTTCTCATCTTATGATCGGTTAATGTTATGTTATCCAATAATTATTACTTACTGGACGGTTCTAAAATATATCATTGCCTATCTAAATGATGTACTCATGATTCAATCCTTTCGAAAGTATAGCCCCATATTCGAGAGATAATGAAGTTCTCATCGCCGGTACATACCGTGTGAGTCACTAATTATTAGTCATTTTGGACATTTGTTCCATCTTGTACAGCATTTACTCTTGTAGTAATACTCGTCCCAATTCTGTTATCCTGAGCCTTTTAGCTGATGTAACAGTTTCAATATTATTATTTTAAACTTCCAGAGTTTGTTAGATAATGGCCAAAATACAGGGAGTTGTACTATAATGAATAATAATAATAATAATATCTTTATTTTCTCAAATTAGTTTGCCCACCAAAAGCATGGGGATACAAATAAAAAAGAGGAAAACGTCGGTGAAATTTAAAAATTACCAAACATAGTCTACTTGACAACATAAAGAATAAAAATGTAAATATAAAATAACAAATATGAATAGGTATAAGTACAGGTGTATATAGAGACATCACACACACTTTAAAAACAATATAATAAAAAATTTGTATAAATATAACTAGCTCTAGTATAAAAAAGGAAAAAACATACACGTTACATATAATAGCAAGTCACGACAGAAATTCGTCCAGAGTGTAGCAATTTTTTGACAAAAGTAGCTGCTTTACTCTTTTCTTGAAAAAGTATACATTTCCTGAAATTTTGATGTCCTCGGGAAAATTGTTATATAGTCTGCATCCTTGATATTCAAAACATTTATGAAATAATGCAGTGCGATGCTGACTGGGAAGGAGTAAGTGGTCTTTGCATATGGAATAGGGATGTTGTGGTCTATTGGCATCCAATTTGTTTTTGTTACGGTATACATATGTGCTTCCCTCAAGGATGTATATACCAGCAACTATTAATATTTTCATATTCTGAAATGCTTCTCTACAAGAGTCCCTGAATCCCAACTTGGCAATGATCCTTATGATAAATTCTATTTGTCTTGTAATTGCATGTATGTGTAATCTGAATACATATTTAAACTGAATATATTGAGTTTGAAGGTGAATATGTTATAATTATTTGATTTACCTATTTTTTGATAACTTTTATTATATCTGATAATAAAGCTGGTCATCACATTTAATGAATCACCCTGTATATTACAACGAATAAATGTATCTCCGGTGTCCAGCCTTTATTCAATACCCTTTACAGAAAATGAAAATATGAAGCGCACGGTGTTACTAAGTGCGGTGTTATTACATTCGACATAGTATAATAGTAACCTCAGATCACCCAATATCAAAATTGAATGATATATACATATTCTGCCAGTCTACGAGCTTTTGCGTTTGACTGATTTTGTTCAAAGAATTACATATAAATTATTTAATTATTAATAACCCTGTATACGGAGTCTTAGAACTTTTCATTATAACTTACGTCGACAATATTAAGATTGCAATTATCATCCTCAAATGTTTGTAACAAAATAATCGCCACATTATTGATTTTCTAAACAAAAGTAACAACGCTGCCTCTTCATGTTTGACACCCTGTATCTCAAAAACTGTCCATTATATCTCGTAGTGCCCATTGAGACATTTGATCAGGACATCATAAACTACACTATACGAAATTTTCAGCCAATTCGACTGAGACCTATTTTCCATAAGAACCGTGCGGGATCCTTTAGCAAATTTCTTCGGAACTTTTTTCCGTGTGCCTGGAGGTTTCCAATACAATGGCTGATGAAAAATTGATTTGATATGGTGAGGTTCCACATAAGGTGAAACCAAATTCTATTTTCTCCATCTTCTGTTCAATAATCCATTTGGTGATATACTCTATACTCTATATGTGTAAACTTACATGTTTTTTTTTATTATTTTCAGTTACTTCCTGCCCCTACCGAAAGCCACGGAAAACGGAGAACGAGTGTTTATATGCCATTTTCCTCAAAAAATCGAACACAATTTTGATATAGAAATTTGGTTTTCTCTCCAATATAACGCCTATGAATTGAAAGTACAAGATGATTATCAAGTTACTGATATTCTCATTTACAATCTTGAAAACGTGGGATTGAATTTTATAACAAAATTAACACCTACTCTCATAAAGAAAGTTAGTACAACATTAGAGGTAAGAATTTCGATATTAGTTCGATATTAGTTTGTTCTTTGCTTCACAATGAGTTATTCGAAAATGTTGAAGCATTTCATAATTTTTCTAATTCAAATTCTATATATCATCTAGATGGTAGTAATACTACGATTCAAAAAACCTTTATGTTGCATTTCAATGTTGTTATCTGTTGACAACAATTTTTCTTTATATTTTCAGAAAACGTACAACAACCGCGTTAAGCAAATGCACATTCTCAATATTCCAGCATATGCCGAAGCTGTGGTATCAATGGCTGTGTCGTTTTTGAGTAAAAAAATAGCAAACAGGGTGAGTCGATCAAATAATCCATCTCTAATTAGATGATTATCATATAATATTTATATCGTCTAGGATACCTTTTTTCTGTCCAAATGCAGTCGGATATTTACCATCTAGGTTCAAATTATCAAGTAAGTGGAAAACATAATTGAAACCAAAGATTGAAAGGGAATTTAGTGAGAAATTTATATATTTTCAGAATTCTTCATGAGCTTTCTGAGGGAGAGCATTCTTTCATAGAAATCTCTCAGAATGTTGTATAGCAGAAAACAAAACTAGGAAAGCAGATAATCTGATGATGATCATATTTCTACTGATGAAGTTGATCATAACATACCTGAATTTTAGATTGATGTGAATGTAAGGTAACCAAACCAAATATGGGCAGCCACCCCTAAGGGATAGTTGTACAGGTCCAGTTAAACATCCAGTTATTGATGTTTAGGGGTTCTTACCATTTGTAAGTCGATCCGGAGTTTAAACTGATAGTATACAATTTATACAATTCTAGTATTCTTTACGAAAAATTTACTGGGAGAACATGAGAAATGCAAAATTGGGGTCAGAATTTTCAAAAATATTTCATGGGTGCATTCGAAAAAATAAACAAAAAAAGTGCCCATTTTGCGACCGTTGGCCCTGATTATGGGAACCAGTTGCCTATATATGGAGCATGTAGAATTACATTTGAAATCGCTTTATTGTTAGAAACAACAAGCAAAAAGAATCGATCCAAAAACCCAACTTTATTAACAAAGAAGAATACATCATAATTTGAAATAGCACGAAGAAAAAATAAATAACAAGAACTTTTCTAGTCACCGTATTTGCATTTTGGACATTTCATATGAAATTTTATATGATTGTTCTGGCACAGGGTTCACTGTCTCATATCCTTTTGCTGGTTCTCCCTAGATAGAGGACAGAGTACCAGGATTCTTTATATTTGATTAATCACTACAGCTTGTCTTTTTTGACGTTGATTCAATTTTGTCAGAAAAGAGTGCTTTTGTTTCTTCGATAGCATGTAGTTCAATTACTTTTCAGTTGGCTGTGTGGCAGCAGATTTTATCGAAAGTTCAGGCATTGGCAACAACTCTGAAAAACATTGTGAATTGTCACCATCTGAATTATCGTTCAATTTTGGAGAAGAGCCTACGAGAAAAGAAAGTGATGATGCTTTCCATTGATCATATTCAACAATATTTTGCAAAGAAGGCGAATGTTTGTGAGGAGTATTTGCAGGTTCAATAATATTTTCCTTACGGTGTCCTTTTGGCCTTTCCGATGAAGTTGAAGGTCCAAAAGCTATTTCTAGTATTACTCTAGGATAAAATGGTTGGATGCCAGTTCCTGGAAAGCCTGCTGATACATTTGAAGGGGCCATTGGTTTTGGCGATACTTTGGAAAACACAATGCCAAAAACTTGATTTTTTCAGTTTCCTGTTTAGGCGAAGACTCCAAAATCACTGTGGCTTTTCATCCCAGTGATTTTCGAATGAACGTAAAACAAATTTTTTTTTCTGGGAGTTCGTACTGAGTGAAGGGATTTAATTTTTTGGTCAGAAGCTAGACTGTCCTAATATTTCGTCTTATTTCTGTTGCCTGAACAAAATGACAGATGGCTCAAGAGAATCTCCGCATAATAACAATCAGCGACATTTTCTGCTAGCTTTGGAGCTGGAAAAGACACTCTTGTGAGTAAACAAAAAAGGATCCTTATTGATCGTCAGCTGGCACCCTTTTTCAAAAATATTAAATATTTGTATTGAAATAATGCCTAACGTGCTGGGTTCACAAACATACGAATAATTTCAATAGTAAGAAGAAACCCTGAAACTGAACAAAATCTGGAATCATATCCTCGAAAACGCTAGGAAAGTTCCATCAAACCACCAGCCAATTGGATGTCAATAGGCCCCATAGCCACGCCCCTTACTCCACCAGCCATGTATAAATATAGCCTTAGGATAACTGGGAGTAATTTCTAGACCAACTTCGGAGGTGGACGGACCTCCGAAGAAGCTAACCACTCGCGCTAGCAAAACGTCAGCTTTCAAATTTTTATATATTTTTATCATTGATAACTGATTTTTCAGTCACACACAAACTGGCAACAGTTTACGTGACTTTCTGATATTGATTACCATTCTCTGTTTTCATTGTATTTTATATGGATGAGTTAATAAATATTATTATTATATTATTATAACGTCAGAGAAGACTTTTCGAGTTTTAATGCTAACTTTTGCCCTACTGATTCGAGAAGACATGAACTGATCTTAAGTTTATTTAGGTTCAAATAATTCATTCAACCCGCATTTTGCCGATAACAGTTATCAGTTGAACTAGTTTTTGGCATTACAGCGTTATTTTGTAAACATACTTTTGGTTACAACTCTTTTGTTTTGTGGCTAGAATACAGAATCGAAACTTTTCTTCTTTGAATACTTGACCTTGTTTGTGATTGTTTCGAATAATGAACACGTACGAAGATTGCCTTAGTTAAGTTGGAAACACTGAATCTCCTTAATGGCCATACACACAGAGTTCGATCTGTCGGTTTTAACCGCCATGGATTAGTCTGTCGGTTTTATCTGCCATGTATTGAAACCGTTGTCGTCCACGAACGCAGAATGAAAATCCGCGGTTGAATCTTATAGAAGCATCCGCCACAGGCAAAACTGCAGATTGAACCGGGGATCTAATCGTATGTGTGGAATTTTGACTTGACGAAACTTTTGTGCAGGAAAGTGACATAAAATTGTTCAGCTATAGAAAAAAGCGTGCTCTAGCGTGTGCTATGATTTATATGGAGATGATGGCAAGTACTGGTGTGAGAAAGCGGCGCTCTAAATGGGTGAAAAGTTATTTGCTTAAGAAACAACAATTCAGCCATACTCCACTATTGAAAGAGCTAAGAGAATATGACCTGTTATTAGGTTAAGTAAGAGCGTCTCTCACAAAACAAGATACCCCAATGAGAGAAGCAATCACTCCAGAGGAATGCTTAACGGCTACTCTCCGTTTTCTTGAAACAGGAAGATCGTATGGAGATTTAAGTATTCTGAGGGAATATCTGCACAGGCACTGGGATATACAGGGTGTAACATAAGTACGTTGAAATATTCAAGTGACGTATTCCTGAGACAATTTTAAGAAAAAAAGTCCATATAAACTTAAGTCCGGAAATGCTTGGTTTCGGAGATACAGGGTGTTGAAATTGAATTTTTTTGTTCGTTTTTTAAAAGTAACTTTTGCCAAAAATAAGTTATTTGCACGAAATTTGGTACCCGGGGTTTTTTTGACGTGGGAAATCATAATTTCGTATTCATTTTTATGTAACATCTAGAGTTTTTGGATTTTTTTCTATAAAATCGGAATATAAAAAAGTATTATGTTTATGGGTATCTATTGCTTATTATTTCAGTAATATGAGTGCAGTGGGTTGTCTTATTCCATCAGGGTGGTTTCAGATCTTTCACTGGCGATAAATCCGTGGAGCTTCGGAAAATTAAACCCCACATTGCAATACTATCGAAACCTATTTTTTATTGTCAAATCCACGTCGAACTGAGCTATCGGGTACGTTACGGGCGTGAAACATCTTTGCACATTCACTGCCTCACCCCCCTAAATTTCGCCCCTAACACGTTGTGCTCGGACATATGACGAAAAATAAACTGATAACACTTGACTTTTCAAATTATTTCAGGTGCACTTCCACAAAGATAAATATGCTGTCGCCAACTTTATCCCTGCACATATATTACCAAAGGACTATGGGGGAAAGGAACGATCTCTGAAAGAACTGAATGGTATTGTTCAAAATAATATATGATACAAATATACAAGTGATCATTTGCTAGTGCTGGATACCATACTTTTTATTATGCCTGCATCGTGACTTCAAATTCTTGTTGAAAATTTGTTTTAGGTCAGAAAACTATTTCTTTCATTTTATTACTTCAAATCTAGTGGGTAATGGATACATATTAGTTTATTTATTAAAAAATACATCCTACACACCATGAATACCACTTATGTAATACTATACTAATAAAAAAGAAATTTAAAGTAAAATAAATCAAAACAAAACAAATTTTTTCAATATATTAGTAGACAATCGCATCACAAATTGACCGTTTGAACTGAAAAATCGACAGAAAGAATATGTCAATATTTTGCAAGTTATTGTAGCTCCTGCATATAGATACTAACAGACAACGAGAATGATGGAAAGAATAAGGAACGTCAATATGAAACGAGATTTGTGATCTAGATGCTGTGCGAGGAACATTGAAATTTACTGAAGAGAGCAACGTGGATGAGTCGATATGATTGTGAATAATTTTATAGATTAATATTAGATCAATAATTTTACGATGTTATTACGATGATTTTACGATGATATTGTTGACAAGGGGGCTTAGTTGACATTTCATGATACGATAAAACTGATAATTTGGCGTTGTTACCTAGCAACAACCTTTCTAGCATGTTTTACTTTTGAAGATTTCGCATGATCTTAAGTGCATTTGTTAATGATTATGTTGCAGGTATAATACAAAATTATGAGTAATGATAGTGTACTTGTGCCCTATAACAGCTTACTTCACAATTTGAGGAAATAATCTATACACATGTTATTGGTAAATATAACTAATGAATATAAATATTTGGTGAACAAACATTAGATAAAAGATCACTGGAGTTTTATCCGAACAACACACCATTTTTCTTTCAAACCTTGACAAGTTGACATTAGTTGAACCTTTGTATTTTTTCAGAATTGTACAAACGACAGCTGGCTGCTCACAAAGAACGCTTTGACGAACTGGAAACACTTCATGTGAACGAATCTTTAAGACCAACGCCTCTGATCAACGACGAAATCTTGGGATTCTACGGAAACTTCAAAAAACTCAACGTAGATTAGAGCTCATTAAAATTTAAGAAGTTTGTTTGTGAATATGAGGCTCATAAAACAGCGCCCAGTTCGAGACGTGGCCAGTAGGAACAATCATTTCTCAACGTACAGGGGTGGGATTACGTGAGCCATAGAGTTCTATAGTCGACAGTTATGTCTCTGTCTCTCCCGTGAATTCAACCATAGTGACACCTCACTTATTTGATGGAAAGTAGAATTCTATGGCTCACGGAATCCCACCCCAGGACAGCCCCGAAATAAAAGCGACATCTCGATCTGAGAGCTGTATATATACTATTTTTGAGAAAAATAAAAACAATTACACACAAAGATAAAAAAAATAGCTTTTGGAATGAACTGAATGCATACCTGTATCAATAACCACGCATAATATTACAGTAAGACTATAATTTCTGCTGAACGTAAGATGGTTATTAGTCCAGACGCTAGAGTGGGAGTCGAGTATCCATTTTCTGATACACGTGGTAACTAGATGTTCTGATACGTATTTTGGGTTGCTGATTTGAACTTTCGAAGTTACCAGGTCCAATTCCGGTCCTATCTTGAACTACAGCTCACTTTAGGCCAAAAAAACGGATATTTTAGACTACTCATCTGATAATTTCACTAGCCGTATGAAACCCTCCTTTCTTGCTATATTAGCACCTTGCCTGTTTGTCTATTATGCTTTGATAGATATCCATAAAAACAAAAATAATTATTCGAGTGTATCCGAATCTCATAATCATGATACAAGATCATGGAATTTGATCAAAATACCTTTTTATCGATTGAATGTGTTTATGTTTGTATCGACTGAATGTGCACCTCAACTGCATTTTTACAATAAAATACCGGATAGTCTGAAACGACTTCCAATAGGATTACTTAAAAAAATGTAAATTACTATTACTAAAATATTGTTTTTGCTTCATCAATGAATTTTTAATAGCTCCATGGAACGACAACACGACAAGGTATTGATGTGCAGTATGGCGGAAAATTTAAGAATATTGTGTAATACTTAGTTATACTCTTATACAGGGATATGTACGTGCTTATGTGTAATGTACGATTTATTACTTGTATACGGTGAAGCGTTTTTTCCATGGACGTATAATATCGTATAAATACAGACGGACTCAGCATTGCCATACCTACGACACGGAGTGATTTGAAGTTGCTCTCTTTTCTGGCGCGCGGGCTGCGGGGAAGAGAGAAGGTAGCGATAGACTGTGACCTTCCCACAACAGACAGGAGCGCACGCATTTGCTCAAAATAGGGCTCAATCTCAAAAAAAAATATTTTATTTGAAATAATGATGAAAATATCAAGGAAAGTGTTAGAATATACATCCGATGGGACTTCGTGAGATAGAAAAACTCATTTGACATACCTGGTCATAAAAAACTTCATTGACTCAGATAGTATCGAACCTTTGAAGATTAGATTCACAAATTTTTCAAAAAAAAAAAAAGATTTTTAAGACTTTCGTTTTCAATTAATGGAAAACTGGAAACAGTCGACTGAAAAAAAAAGGATAAAAATGCATTAACTAGAAAATGGTAATTTATATATTCAATAAATACATGTTCTTATACATATTAAAATAAATGAATATTGTGAAGAATAAATATTCCAAAGAAATTTTCAGCGCATAGTATTCAAATTCAGAAATACGAAATTTTAACGTATTTACAATATGCAAACAAAATTCACAATATAGATAATCAAACTAACATTTTTTTCTAGAAGATATCAAAAATCAAGTACGTACAGAGTTTCACAATAACAAGAATAAAATAAAAATGAAGAATTTGTTTTCTATTCTGAAATGATTTGCTAATTTCTTGAGTTCCCTCCTCGAGCAATGATAACCGCCTATTATACTCAATATCAGAGTCCTCATTCAATTATGTTTCCCAAATTCACTAAACTGTCCCTCAGCTCACTCAAAGTAGCGTGGGCTGCGGGGAAGAGAGAAGGTAGCGATAGACTGTGACATTCCCACAACAGACAGGAGCGCACGCATTTGCTGAAAATAGGGTTCAATCTAAAAAAAAAATGTTGAATTTGAAATAATGATTTAGAATATACATCCGATGGGACTTCGTGAGTTAGAAAAACTCATTTGACATACCTGATGTCATAAAAAACTTCATTGACTCGGATAGTATCGAACCTTAGAAAATTAGATTCACAAATTTTTCAAAAAAAAAATATTTTTAAGACTTTCGTTTTCAATTGATGGAAAGCCGGAGACAGTCGACTGAAAAAAAAGAATAAAAATGCATTAACTAGAAAATGTTAATTTATATATTCAATAAATACATGTTCTTATACATATTAAAATAAATGAATATTGTGAAGATTAAACATTCCAAAGAAATTTTCAGCGCACAGTATTCAAATTCAGAAATACGAAATTTTAATGTATTTACAATATGCAAACAAAATTCACAATATAGATAATCAAACTAACATTTTTTTCTAGAAGATATCAAAAATCAAGTACGTACAGAGTTTCACAAAAACAAGAATAAAATGAAAATGAAGAATTTGTTTTCTATTCTGAAATGATTTGCTAATTTCTTGAGTTCCCTCCTCGAGCAATGATAACCGCCTATTATACTCAATATCAGAGTCCTTATTCAATTATGTATCCCAAATTCACTAAACTGTCCCTCAGCTCACTCAAAGTAACTTTGAGCTGCTGCAGGGCTCTAATTCATCTCCCAAGAATATCATACATATGTTCGATGGGGTTCGTATCAGGATTTCTCACGGGCAAGATCGCCTAGAAATACTGGCGGGCCGTGTGGTCTCGTATGGTCGTGCAATCATATGAATTCTTCACCAATGAATGGAGCAAAAGAACAGACAACATGGGGTTCAGGAATTTCGGATACAAACTGTTGTCAAATTCGCTTCATAAATGACTACCAGTTTCATACGTGCCTCCAAATTCATACAACTCCAAATCATTACCGATCCTCCGCCAAAAGCAATGATTTACAGAGTGTTACATTGATTGTAGCGTTCTCCTAAACGTCTGTAGACCCGCATTCGTATGTTATTGGTCATGGAAAAGAATATTGACTCATCAGTGGAGAGCACTCGACATCATTCAGCTTCCCGCCAATGAGGGTGTGCACTAGCAAAATCAATGATCAGTGATCTGCAATGATCTGCAGTCAATGAAGGCCTTGTTGCTGCCCTGCAAGTTGTGTTCCCTTAAACTTTGCTTGAAGATATCTTAGATTACTAGACTAGATTAGATTAGCTTAGATTCATTTTTGGCTTCCGCGCTAAAAGCCTTTACACTGCGACCATTTCAGACATATTGTGTGCCCTTCGAAATCGTTTAGAGCCCTTGCAGTGTTGAAGTGCGTGTACTGATGTAGCAGCATTTGAAAATTCTCATCATTATTATTATTATTATCACATTGATATCATGGAATTCTTGTATTGTCGTCAGTTCTTGATGTGTGTGCTAAATTAAGGATTATTCAGAGGATTGGAGGTGGGTGGAAATTGAGTTTAAAATTTCTCATTATTATTATTATCAATAAAACATTAATTTAATGAAATTCTTATATTATCGTCGGTCCTTGGTAAGTGTGCCAAATTTCAAAATTTTCGGATGATTAGTAGTGGGGGATATTGAATAAAAAATTCACGTCATTATTATTATTATCATTATCATTAAACTTTTATAATTCAGTCCTTGTATTGCAATCGGTTTATTTTCGGTACGGTACGATTTTTTCCGTACCTTTCTTAGATACAAGATTCATACGTGGTCTTAATAACAAAATTCTTATAGACTGGTACAGGAAACCATGCAGTTCTGGAAGATATATTAACTTCGAGTCTTATCACAAGCGGTCAATGAAAATAAACCTTGTGAAACAGATGAAAGCTAGAGTACTCAAAATCTCAGATAGATCCTTTCATAAAAAAAACCTAGATATTCTTTTCAAACTCTTATCTGACAATGCTTATCCACCAAAATTACTGAGAAGTATTCTGTTCAGCACACCATTAAATATTGAAACAGATATTATATCTAACAATCTGAACATATCCATTAATAGCAATGTTGCTAATACTAATCCTACAAATCCTACAATTCCTATATTCACTTCACTTCCATATATAAAAGATATTACACCAAGATTGTCCAGGCTCTTTCATTCAGTATGTAATGTCAAAATAGCAAATAAAACTATTTTACCAATAAGATCAATTAATTCAAAAGTGGAGGATAAAATTCCATTAACTTCCACTTCAAATGTAGTATATAGCATTCCTTGTCAGGACTGTGATGAAAATTATATTGGCCAGACTTCTAGAAGCCTGAAAAGTAGAATCTCCTCACATAAAAGTGATTGTAGACTTCATCCTGAAAGATGTGCTCTTGCTGATCATGCAAACAAATTTGACCATCGAATAAATTATAACTCAACTAAAATATTAGCTAAAGAGACACATATGACTAAGAGAACTTTTTTGGAAATGGCCTTCATATATCAAGACAAAAAATGTATGAATAAAAGAACTAATATAAATCATTTGAGTAAGATTTATTCCTTCTTATTGTCGTTAGACCACACTCTCCATATGAATAATAATATCTCCATAACTACTCAATTGGAAATGTAATTTTTTCCTAACTTACAAAACAACAGTCGTATATTTCAACAGTTGGTACTAGATTACAGTTGGTACAAGATTACAGTTGGTACAAGATTACAGTTGGTAACATTGACTTGAAAATTACAGATTTCTTTTCTATTGACAACTGATTTGTGTCCCTTGGATACAATCAACAAGTCTTTTGTTTTTCGACTGAAATTTCAAAATTTTCTGTTATTTATATTCGTAAAGTCTTTTTTCCTTATTATTTACAATTTTAAGCTGTAATGTCACTATCCAAAGAACTAAGAACATGTCAACTAACCTCACTATAGTTGTAAGTAAAATTTTAATAACATCAAAATGTATAATTGACATAATAATTCTTTGTAGTTCCCTGAAGATGTAAATAAAATTTACGAAAGCTTGGAATAAACTCTATAAAAGAGTACACTTTTGACTTTGCTGCAATCCCCTATATATATATATATATATATATATATATTGTTTTATTGTACATTAATTTCATTTTTGTTCTGAAAGGTGGAACACTGATCTGATAAAAATGTATTTTTATTGATACGTAACGTAGCCAATAAACTTCTATTCTACCGGCTCAAGAACTAGAAACTGCGTATTATCGAGGCATACGTCCCTTATTGCAGGAAAGGAGGGTTTCATACGGCGAGTAAAATTATCGTAGGTAATACAAGTGTATCGGCGATTACCAAAACAGAAATTCCTTCGATTTTGAGAAACAAATTATGTTGCTTGGCAATTACACGAACGCGAGTGTGGTTGCCTAAATCAACATAATTCGTTTGGAAAACGAGAAGGAATTTACAATAATCACCGATAACACGAGTTGTATTTGTTGAGATTATTTCATGAATAAAATCGAAGCCATTTTTATTTATTATTATATATATTGACACTTAATGTACAGTTCGTGATGTTGTATATTTTAACATTATCCATCTACAGTTCGTCCTTATTTGTACTATTAGATACAACTGTCTCTACAACTGTCTCTAACACCACTGGTCCTAAAGGACTCGTGGTGTTAAATCATATCAATTTGAAGATGTCCTGAGTACAGACATAATTTCCTGTGTGCAATAATCACATACTGCAACATTCTTACAACATATATTGAATCTCATGTTAACCTCCAGAACATTTTTCAATGTTTTCAAAATACAGGGCAATTCAAATTCGACCCCCACCATTGGGATCTCCTAAACTACAGGAGATACGTCGAAGCTTAAATTGGGGCAAAGTTGCGTATTCTGGTGCTTAACAAAATACTGTTTTGAAACTTGGAAGTCTCCGAGTATTTCCGGAAATATCGGGAAAAAACTGAAAATCGGAATTTTCGTTTTTATTTTTTTCTTTACAATTCCTTCGATGAGAATAAAAAATTCAGCATTTATAATAAACACAACTTTACAGTACCATCTACGTTTTACTATCAGACTACTTTAAAATGTAAGTGTTTGGAGCTAATGGCTAATGTTACCTAATAAACGGTTGGAACGGTACCACCTAATATTCTAACCAGTTCTGCTCAAACCTTGCATCTCAGTATAGGCGTTCTAATAATCACTTCTTTCAGTTTCAAACGCTATTTTTTCGGAAAATGCTCATCAAAAAATAATAAGTCAAGGTACCATTGGAAACAAAATTGAACGCCAATCAAAATGATGTGCCATTTAAGATTCTAAGTGTAACATCTACCCTCCTAGGGGATTGAACCATGAGGGCTACAAATAGTCCTTCAAAGTGTCCCGCTTGCAAATGAAATTGACCTGTTTTTCAGATTCCTCATATTGTTCACTGGAAGGAAAATATTAAGGGTGTTCGGAAGTTTTCAAATTGACACACTGTTTAATTTTAGCTACTTATGAAATTTCCATCATCAAATTTTATTACCCATAATTCTCACGTAGAATACACATAATTGCAGAAAGCACCTGCTCATTTTTTTTTTTTTTTTTTTTTGATAAAAACCAACTAATAGACTTACTTCATTTACAATCAGCCAGCTGCATGAGTAGGTGCAAAGTTCTGTGATTTTTTAAATGCAGTTGGAACTGTAATTGAATACAATTATATCAATAGAATACAAAGCCAGCAATAATAATTGGGTGAGTTGAGCGAATAGTACTTGCAATTTGTTTCAAAGAATTTCATTGAGTGAACTAACAAGACAACAAGAAATAGTTTTTGGATTTTTTATACTTTTCATATGACAACCATAATAGGTTTCCTGAGATTTTTTAGGTGAAAATTTGGTTCACTGGAAATCTGTTATAAAAAAAAAATTAACGTCGCGAATGTGGGCCCTCGGCCAATTGTGATGGTACCATTTTTGTTTTGCGGAAATGCCATGTTGCCAAGTTGACATCTTCGGATTACTGGAAATCTGCAGGGATTTATCAAGAATGCATAAGGATTTTTTTTTCAAATTGAGATGAAAAGAGTCGGGATTTTTTATATTCAAAATAATTCAGTTTTATATAAAAAAAATTAATTATAACAAAAAATTAAAGTAGTCTAACATATTCAACATACAAACAACAACATGGCTTTTCCCAACTAAAATTGAATATTATATATTCTTTTGGAATACACGCCCTCTGGCGTTCTTCGAGAAATGTTTATAACATTTCCCAATGGGCATTTGTCAATTTGAAAGCGATGACCATGGGATGTTTCAATAGAATCGCTGTGATATGTAGCAAAAAGAATAAAATAAGTTAATTCTGCAATGAATCCACTAAAATACTTTGTCGAAAAACACATCAATAAAATTAAAGGAAATGGCAATAAGAAGGATACATCGATAACTCGACTCCTCTTGAGCTATCGAGTACTCTCATCGAGTTTATACGACGTAATCAAGAAACTGAATACCAATAATCGACTCAAAATGGCGGATTCGACTCGATTCGTGAAATATAATCCCGCTGCTGATATGGAAAAAACAGTTGAACATCTCGATTATAGACACTCAACCTATTCTAATGGTACTATTTTTGTTTTGCGCCGTTGCCAAGTTTTGGTCACTTGAGATTGTTGGAAATCTGATATGGAGATGGCTCGAAGTGGACATTATTTTATTCATTCAGGTGGTTCTTGCTATGCCATTTTGACATTGCGGAAATGCGCTGTTGCCAAGTAATGGATGCGGGAAATTATTCAGAGAAGCTTTATAGAAATTTTCGATGGAGACTATTAATATAAATCTTCATCCGATTCTAATGGTGCCATTTTTGTTTTACGAAAATACGCTGTTATAAGGCGTGTCTCTTTCTTCTGCCTGCACAAGTTTACGGCCATGGACTGAAATTCTAAACACAAAAAAATGGACACAACCTAACTTTACCAACATAACCTAGCTAGCCAAGTTGCTGGTAATTCGCGATCACTACCCAGTTAACACAAACATCTAGGAGATGTTGCTTTCTTGATTATTATGGTAACAAAATGAGTTGCATTTAGACATCACTGTTACCATTTAGTGATGCCAAATGTTATAAATTGTTCACAATGTTCTTCTAATTAGTGTCGCTTTGAGGCACAAAATGTGGAGAAAATTGCAATCAGAAATCTTGGTTAAATTGCGATTTTGTCTGTATAGAAGGAATCAGGTTGGTAACAAAATTGAGCATGACATCACCATCACCACACAAAATGGCCAGAGTTGTTTGTCGAGTCGAGAGTCAAGTAGAATCTGTATTTGGTTGACGCCATTCTTTAAATATTCTATAGGTACTTCTGATAGTGTGTAGTGTTCTGTTTGAATCTTTTTATGTTAAATCAAATGTGTTAATTAACATTGCCCAATTATTATTTCTAACAAGAACTGTCGCATTTTATTAATTGACAGAAGTAAAAGATACGCCTTTGGCGTGTCTCTTCCTTCTAACTGCCCACGTTTTCGGCTATGGACCGAATTTATAAGCGTTAAAAAGGGACACAACCTAACCTAACCGAACTAACCTAGCTATCCAAGTTGCTGGTAATTTGATCCCTGATTAGTATGAAAAGGTGAAATCACAGCAGATGCTCGCTGCGCTCGCATTTTATGAACTTCCAACAGGAAGAGACACACTGTAACTTTTGTTTCCATGGAAATGAAGTTGATGTCGAACTCTTGACCATTTATTGTCCGTGAGCTGTAGAAGTATTATGATAATTTGTTAAATTGTGACTGAGAATCCAGAACTTGTACATTTCATTGTTGTTTCGAATCATTAAGTTATTTCAAGAATTTCTAAAGTACTTATATCATTTTAACTTAAAGTGAGATAACCTAAAAGAAATAAAAATGGATTTTTGGATCATGCGTCATCACATTTCCAGAAATATTTTCTAAAAATTGATTATAAAAATTGATATGGATGAATATAATGATATTTTTGAGCAAAATTTCCTTAAATAATTTTTTAATGATTTCCAGCTCCCACGACTTGGCAACATTGACACATTTCTGCAAGGTTAAAATTTTATTGCCCACTCATCTCAATTAATAGTATGGTATCCACTCAGAACTATCCTCATATCAGATTTCCATTTATCCAAAGAGACCAAAACTTGGCAACGGCGCATTTTCGCAAAACAAAAATGGCACTATTACAATTGGCTGAGGGCCCACAATCGCTACGTTAAATTGTCTTTTCCATGTCAGATTTCCAGTAATCCCAGATGACCAAAACTTAGCAACGGCGCATTTCCGCAGGAGAAAAACAGGATGGGTTGAGCGTCTATAATCGAGACGTTCAACTGTTTTTTTCATATCAGATTTTCAGTAATCCGAAGAGGTCAACTTGGCAACAGGGCATTTCCGCAAAACAAGAATGGTACCATAACAATTGGTAGAGGGTCCACAATCGCGACGTTGAATTGTTTTTTCCATATCAGAACTCCAGTAAACCAAAGTTCAGCCATTTTTTACTACCAATAAATGCAGAAAATTGTTTTGTTTTGGTCTTCTCAATCTCTAGCTCTATGTTGTGGTGTTTTGGTATTTTTTGCAATATATATTGAATTGATATTGTTTCTTGTCATCTCGCTCTTGTATTGTCAGCAACCTACGTTTACTTCTTTTACTCCTTAAATTTTCCTATTCCATACTCTCTCAACTCCTCAGCACCTGATGGTCATGTTTCATTATCAAGTTTTCTGGTTATCATGTTATGTCAGTCAACAATTTGTAGACTTTATGCAACTTATGCAAACGTTAGTGTATTTATAGTTAGGGAGGCGAGGTAGCTAAATGGCGTAATTCAACGGCGCCGTCTAGACCTATCACAATCGAAAGATAAAATGATTTCGAAAAGAAAAGCTCGTATGGTAAAAACCATTTTAGCGGTGGGTTTCGCGTATACGGTTTTTCAAAAATGTTAAAAAAAACCGTTACTTGGGCATTCTCGAGCGCGTCAGATATTCATACTACGTATGCCCCAAGTGCCTCTGATAACAACGGTATACTAATCTGCCGGTTTGCGTGGTGGGGGTAGGCATATAAAGTGGTCAAAAATGCAAAAAAAAAAATTTACCCGAGCGCGTCAGATTTTCGGAAGGGGTGTTAAGTAGGCCCCAAGGAAGCTCCCTTTAAAAAAACTGACGATTTCGGCGTGACCATAAGTTACAATGAATTTTTGAAAATGCAAAAAAAAAAAGTTTTTTTGTAATACTCGAGCGCGTCAGATTTTCATAGGGGAGGTTTATCTCGGTATCCTGAAAGCATATTTTCTTAATCTGACAAAAATGTTGGTGGGTTCTCTTAATCTGACCGGAAAGGTTTTTTGGTTTCTTTTTTTCTTTTCTTTCTCCTTGATAAAACGGGGAATTTAAGAATGACAAAGCGATACGTAAATGGAGATGAAATGTAGTACGAATTGTGTTATTTATTGTTTAAAAAAATGAAATTATATAAAAATTGTATAATAATTGTATTGTTATGTATGACTTTTGTATACAGATACGCGTAACTTTTTCCGAGTCCACGAAAATTGTCGAGAAGCTTTAGAAAAAAAAAATTTTTTGAGATATAATAAAAGTCACATAATTTAATCATCGTTATTTCATATCCATTTTTTTTAACACCCTCAGTTTTCGAGATATACTCAAAAAACCGGGAGTTTGAGTTTTTATGATGCTTCAAGTCAAAAAGTTTTAACTTTGGACAAAAATGTAAAGAAACCTTTTTTGTGTAAAATAAAATTACCTTGTTTGTTTATTTAAACTTTTTTTTTGGAAAATGTATCGTTCGCGACTTATATGCCGCAACGCGTTTTTCGGAAGACGAAATGGCTCCTCCACACTTCCGGTCACGCGGAAACCGGCAGATTTTATATTTTTAGTAAGTTTTAGATTATATTCTTCAAAAATTAAAAAAAAGCGCTCGAGAATGCCGGATTAACGTTTTTTTTTTACAAGTTCGCGACCCTATAACTCGGTGGCGTCAATCACTTATCGTCAGATTAGTTAAATTTAGTCTTACAACACTAAAATCAACCCCCAATATCTTAATCTGACGCGCTCGAGTATTTCAGACTATCGATTTTTTTTACTAATCTGATCGTCTATCCTAGGCGCGCGTCACTACATATAGAGCTAAATACTTTACAAGGCTGTTCTATTAGGTCCAAGGTATCTCTCATATCTTAAACTGCCACGCTCGAGTATTACCGAAAATTCCCCTATTCGCCTCCCTAACTATTATGATAGCCTAATGTTTTAAAAATACCCTTCAAAGGCACACATTTATAAACTATGGGTCTTTCAAAATAAAAAAAAAAAGTTCTTGTAATCAAGCAGCAGATCTATATATTTTTTTTAAATTGTTATATCAATATTGTTCAGATATCAGAAGGCATTTCTACATCAGAATCTTCCATTGTCGGCCTGACTCAATAATAATAATACTAATGAAAGGACTCCGTGGAGTACAAGCGTAACCTTTCGATGGCCTGGATCGATTACCATGAGACATTTGATACACCATCACATGAGCTGATCACGCATATTTGCTCAGATGCCTGAGGTACCGAATCAAAGAGTGAGATAACAATTCTAAGTAACCTCTCATTCTCTGAAGGTAATTTTCCTAAGATCGTTAAAAAAGATAAAGTCGTTCCGATACTTAAAAAATTCAATCCAAAAATGATGAAAAATTACAGGCTATTGCTAATTTTTCAAGGTATTTGAATACTTATTTTCAGAAAGGCTTATGAATTTCCTCGAGATCTTGAATAAACACCAAGACGGACTCTGAACAAATAAATCAAGCAATACAGCTTTAGTATCATTGTTAATTAAATCATCGAGGCAGGCTTGTGCTCTTCTGTAATATTTTGTGATGTGAGCATTCGACTGCGTCAATCATACTGAACTCCTAATATCTTTAGAAAACTATGGTCTTATAGGGGTCGCTTTGAATTGCATTTCTTCGTTTTTGGAAGATCGTGAACAATATGTCACATTGCAATACTGGAATAACTGGAATAACTAGAATCAACTCCGAGTCAGTTTCTATCACTAAAGGTGTACCACTCAAGGATCTATATTGGGACCAATTTTATTTTTACTATAAATGGAAACTGCTGTCAAAAAAACTTATTCTACTGCGTATGCACATGACTTTTCTTCGAGTGAGGCTGCTCCTGATAACAAGACGGAGCAATTAAATTGCACTTGCATCCAATTATTTCAATAACAATGATCTATTTTTCAATGTTCATGTGCCTTATTCCACTTACTTCAAAACAACCACATACACCCTTCCGCTTCTACTATGGTAGATGGCAGTAGGAGCAATATAATATTTTTTGTTACAGGAATAGTTTTCGTCCTCGTAGGATTTCTCTTCATCAACTGTGTCGTTGTCAGGCATTGGATGCTCTAAAATGTCTCCATGCAGTTCTAACATATAAATGCGTTGCAGAGGACGAATAATTTCACCATTTTTGATCTTCAGTTTAGTTATCTTGTTATGCAATCTCTTCCAGGAATCAAATCAACAACCTTGCCCATAGGCCATTCATAACGCCGTTTGTTGTCACTACCCGTCAAAGAAACAAATACTCTTTGCTTAACCTTTTCTTGATTCCCTCTCTTACTGACTGGAGATAGTTCCATCTTTTTCTTAGTACGGTTGACTCGATCTGATCAAGATCCCCAGTATTATTTCCAGCGAGACTCTGAAGAAACATTGAAGGTTTAAAAGAAGTGAGCCCTGAAGGATCTTCTGAAAGATTTGTCAGTAGACGGTTGTTCATCACAGATTCACATTCACACAACAATGTGATCATTTCTTCATAATTGAGAGATGCATGTCCCAAATTTTTTCTCAAGAGGTCTTTCATAACTCTGATCAATCTCTCCCAAAAACCTCTCCATCAGGCAGCGGTGGGAGGATTGAATTTCTAGCTAATTCTCTGCACGCCACATTATTTTTCTATATCGGCCCAGTTCAGTTGTTTCCTAAGATTATTAAGACCCACGAAATTTGTCCTGTTATCGGAGTAAACAGTCTAAGGACGCCTCCGTCTATCGATGAATCGCCTCAACGCTTGCACGAAAGCTTCAGAGCTCATAGACTGTATCAAGTCTGAATGGACAACTCTGTAAACAGCGCATGTGTATATCAATCCATGCTTTGCCTTGTTTCTTCAAAAATATTGGTTCAGCAAGACCAACTCCGGTGACTTGAAAGGTACCTGAGGGTCCGGTTTGTTCAACTGGTAGTGGTGCTGCAGGTACTTCAAGTGCTTTCACTTGATTTTTACGGCATATACTTTTTCACAACCATACCGATAGCCTGTCTACCCCAGATCAACCAGATGCTGTTTGTGTCTGTAATTGATTCTTTTGCGGGACAGATTGAAAACTGTGCCATCCAGTTTGTAAATGTTGTTTATATTGTTATACGAAGTTCTGAGAGAAGTGTCTTTTCATTTCTTGGTATGTTTCGGCATTGGTTAAGTATTGTAACACGACGAATGTTCAGATTACTATGTACGTCTGTTCTGTATTTCAGTTTCCTGTGACTTGCAGTGAGATATTTCCACAGACAAATATTTCCTATTTAGTATCCATAGCAACAGCCAAGTAGAGCGATGAAGTTGAATTTAGGTGTACCTTCGGACGGGTTGTTCAAAACAAGTTCACCAACAGTTCAAGTAAACTAGCCTCAGTTGCTATGGATTAGCCAAAAAAATTTGTAGTTCCACAACAACTGAACTTGATTTAGTTGAACTGTTGGTGAACTTGTATCGTACAACCCTGCCTTGATGTATTTTACTCTTCAAATTTTCAATTTAGAGCATCAATAAAGGTTCATTCATTGCGGTATTTTTTTAAAAACAGGAAGACCTTCTAGGTAGTTTCCAAAATGAACACTAAACAAGAATATTACGAAGACTTATCCACCGTTAGAAGAAAAGCATTGGAAAGTAACAATAAAACAGAAGAGGATCTTAAAGAAGATATTGAAATCATCAAAGAATGGATGAAGACCCAACCACATTTACCAGAAATAGCGAGTAAGTACAAAATGTGGTAATGTGTAATTATTTGGTCCTTGAATAACTTCAGACAAATCTGCATGAAAAATAATTTGCAATCAATCACATTTCAGACAAGTTTATTCTGCATTGGCCCTGTTGTAATTCCTGCTGTCTGAGGACAAGCAGGTATTTTAACACATGTATCCAGGGACATACCTCATTCAAATTTTCCATCATTACAAGTCTGCTGCTGTTAGAACATTTGTATGCTCAGTAATTACGTTCGTATCATTGGTTGCCCACATTTTAGGATACCACAAGCACAATCATAATCACAAATTTTTTATAAATTATTCTGCTTATTTCAGATACAATATCGCATCTTCATCTGTTGATTCATTCTCACGAAATTCGAATTTCCTTTTTATTTATTCAAATAGCTTCAACGGGATTTCAGAAGTCTCCCAAATACCTTTGCCAAGTTAGATAATAATGATATTGATCGATAGGAGTTGATATTCAGTTTATATGTTTTTCTGTGGATGAGTATGTTTATTGCATTCTTGGAATCTGCATGAAAACATCTGATTATCAAAATAAAAGTGGTTTGTCAACACTTTGTTGAACTAGTTGTATTGTTTCTGGCATTAGTTCATCTTTTTCTGGAGCATTTTTATTTTTAAGATTTGAAATTGTTTTGATCATTTCTATTTTGGTAGATACAGACAAAAATTGAAAAGTTGCCTCATTGACATGAAGTTTAACATTAAACTTTTGTTTCATTTTGAGTCATTTTTTATTATCCATTAAATTAACTAGCACAGATAATTATCCTAGCCACTTTTTTAGCTTGACTTGATTTTTTCTTTGTGGTTTTAGTGTCATTATTGGTAATTATTGAATGAAATTGTTTGCACACGTGTCAGCATCATCACTCATATAAACTCTTCCCCAGTTTTTCTTTTATAGTGCAAGTATTACTCTATCTAATAGCTTCATCTTTCATTTATTCTCTTCGGCTGAACTCATTTAAGCAACTATATATTACGTAATGGTCAGATATCAGCCTGGAGATTATGTTATTGTATATTGTGTAAGTGTGTTGGTCTTTTCACGAAAATGTCATCAATGGATGATTTTGACTATTCTTGTACTCTGGCGTACTTATAATAATCTGATTGATGATAACACATAGACATCCAATGGATATCCAATGGCCATCCATCTTGGATATGCTGAATGCACTACGGAAGTCAAGTTTATATCCAAAATATAAACTTTGGATGTCCAATGGATGTTCGGAAAACACCAACTAGTACATCCATGAAATATTCTTCAAGAGTATCTATCCATTAGATATATTCAAGGTACATTCATAAGATATCTCTTGAAAATATCCTTAGTAGGTATATTCTCTCAAGACAACCAAAAGATATCTTTCATGGATATCCATAAAATATGGATTCAAGATGTTTATGAGATATCCTTCCTGGATAATCGATTGTATCCTTCAGAAATATTCGCAACATATCCTTTAGGGATATCCATCGAAAATAAAATATAGTAATAGCGATCCAGAGCGATCCATGTGGTTCAACTGTACGCAATATGATTTCTGATCGATATGTTGTTTTTGCACAATCGCGTTATAAACAATTTAAGGGCAAATCTTTCTAGATCATCTTATTCAAATTCTGTTAACGGTTTTTGGAAGTAGAGATCAATATGTATATTTAGGATTTTCAACTAAGAGGTAGAAAATGTGTTGAAAATTTCAGTGAAAGTTACTCTAAGCTTCAAAGCGCACCCGAAGACTCCCTAACTCAACTTGAGTTAATGTCATTGCGATTCGGCTAACTTCGGACGCACGTAAAATTCCAAAATGAACTAATTGTAGATATTGATCTCTAATTCCAGATGCCGTTTACAGAATTTGAATACGACGATTTCCCTCAAATCGGCACATCTTGAAAATGGAAAATGCACCGACCCGGTCGTATGAAAATCCATTTTGTATGTGTTATAAATCTCTACAGAAGTTTCATCGACTGTGAAACGATTCCTTAAATAATATTTGAGATATTTCCAAAAAACCAAAAAAGTTGAATTTTTTTCCACTATTAATTGTTTTAAAAAATTCATAGAAATATATATTATATACTTATTCTAGAATGCTAATTTCCAATGTCAAAAGTGTTGTAAAAAGTTCAGGCTAGTCCACAATGCGCATGCGCGTCATTAGTGATTTTAGTTTAGTTTTAGTAAAATATTATGATTAACAAATGTTTATTCTGAATTTTGGAGAATAAGGTTGGAAACCTCATTGTACTTATACCTGTATTTATATTTAGTCGATTTGAACACATATTTTCACATATTTATGATCCCAAATATTCAGCAAAGGCCATCAGAAAGTAGAGTACGGTTATTATTATTATTTGCCGCTCTGAAGCGACTGATTGTTGGTGTCACATTCACTTTTCTGATGTAGTTGACCAACAAAAACCTACGGAACCACCACAAATCGACGGTGCGAATTTCAAGGAAGCACTGGATTGAAAAATGAATTGAAAGTACAAAAAACTATGAAAATTTATTTCAGCTGATATCATGAATAATTTCAACTCAAATTGGATGCTTGGAAGTTCGAGGTTTTTTTTCTAGAACGATTCCTGTCGAAATATGCAACTGCATTTGATTTGAATCATTCTGAAAGATTAACATGCTATTTCTACGAGTATTTCTGGTTACTAAGGTATTACCTTAGTACAATTTCCACAATGGGGGTGGTGCAAGAAAAAGTGATAAGGCCAGAAGCATTTTCCTTACAATCAATGAAAAGCACTTCCATATTGACATTAATTTTCTGAGGCGATTCTGTGTATGTTTAGTACTTTTTGTAGGAATCTAGAACTCATAATGTAAGCGGTGTGGCAGAAAGTTGTATCACTCGCCATGCATGCTTACGCAGACACAGTATTGGTACTGCACTAGGTTTCAAATTATTCTATTGTCGTTTTCAGATGAATCTTCATGAGGAAAATGTCTGTCACAAATTACAATTTTCTCACTCAAATATGGGGTCTCTTCTTAAAAACAATAACCAAAAATCATGCCTTTTTCGTAAAACTAAAATAATATTTAAGTTTTTTTGAGCAAAGCGTATAGGTACATGAAAAATTTCATTATTTATTGATTTATGATAAATGATTCATTTCAGGTATTTTTCCTTTACACAACACTAAACAGTTCATTGTTTATTTGTAGGAAGAAACGGCTTTATTGGAAATTGTCTTATTTAAAGGAACACGATTAATGCAAATTCACGAATGATGAAAGAATAACCAACGACAACAAACACCACACAAAACGACAAGAGAAAATCTGAAATTCTAAAAACCGTCTCTGATCTCTGACAAGAGTGACAGATCTTAGTGACAAGTCTTCCTGTTGATGAAAAAGCACTGTTGCACGGTCATTATAATTTCAGTAGCATAGGGTACATTATTGTTTTAAATGAGTTTCTTTCGCGCCTAAAATTCGGAAAGATCTATCTCTAAAAGGTTCTTTTCGGTTTTGAACAGTCAAATGTGCTGTCAAATTCCTCTCCTTCAAATGACATGCCGTTTTATTGGATTATAACAAAAAACCCTGAACTGAAACAGCAAATTATTTTCAAACTTGGCAACGATCTACCCAAACTACACTCATGACGAGCATGCGCACATCGTAAACGGGACGCATACGCGGCATGCTTTTCGCCGTGAAAATTGGTGAGATTATCATTCTAGAGTTAGTATACAGGGTGTTTCTTAAGTACGTGTAGAAACTTCAGGAACATGTCTAAATAAGAAAAAAGTTCCCATAAACACATATCTGCAAGTTATTTGTTTCTAAGATACATAGTGTCAAATTTCAATTCTTATATTTGTATTTTGGGAATAAATTCCAAATTATTTGTGATATTCGAGTAAAGTTTGGTATCTGGGATGATTTTTCAATGAAAAAACTAATTTCTAATTGAATTCATTTTGAATTTAAAAATCTTGTCATTCAAAATCACTTGCATCGATTATTTCAAATCTCAATAACTCGAAAACAGTTGCTCGCAGTGATCTCTACCAAGAATATATTTTATACAGAAACTGAATAATATATATTCCCAGATACCAAACTTTACCCAAATATCAAAATTATTTTGAAATTATTTACAAAAAATAAGAATTCAACTTTGACACTCTGTATCTCAGAAACGAATAACTTGCGGACATATGATTATAGAAACTTTTCTTCTTATTTTGATGTCAGCAACACGCTCCTGAATTTTCTACACGTACTTAAGAAACACCCTAATATATATTTCTATGAAAAAATTCCACAAGGCGATTTTGCTGGGGTTTTCATTAACGATTGTAAAAATGTATACTTATGGGCCATTTGCGTCTTTTATTTTGAAGGAGAAGAACCGCTATAGCTTGGTCTACAGTTATTTCCTATTAATTGCTATCGTGAGGTAATATTTATATTCACCATGGAACCAATCTGTGCTGTTTCGATACAAAAATGATCGTACATTTTTTATTCATATTATCATCGTTTATAGAAGTCCGCAGTTTCGACCAAGGTCACACTGCTCGAAAACGGAAATTTTCTGTTCAGAAAAAAACACGGAAGGTCATCAACATGACCAACAATAATTGCTACGCACCCCACATGTTGGTCTAATGATTATCATTAACCTGCTTGTTAATGAAAGATAAATGTGATTGTATTCAAATCATACTATGTATTGGTTTTTTTTTGGTGAAACATAAAAAAAAACACTATTACAAAGTCTATTTGCGTCTAGTTATTCATTGCTATATATTTCACCTAAATCGCTTGACATGTGTTACAATAAATAAATTACTTTTTTTTTAAATATCAGATGAAGTACGTGTTTTAGAATTATTTGCAATCTTTTTTTAACACAACATTTAAGTCGGTATATAATCACTGATCGTTAAAGATGCAGAATGACTTCCGAGTTTATACAAGGTATATGTAAGTAAATTTAAAAAAATTCAGGAAGAGATTAATTGTTATAAATTATGAAAAAAATTCATGGTGCAACCTCTTAAGAAATAATATCACCTGTGGAAGTACGGAAGAAAAATTGATTTTTAGTTTTTGTTCCGAAATGATGTTTGGGTAATGCAGAAAGTTAAAATTTTAGAGATTACATACATTCATAAAGAAGAACCTAAATATGGCTATTTATTCACTATCAACATTATGTTACAATGAGTTGAAATCAACAACCCTCATTATATTTTATGTCATAAGTATATTATGGAACTATGAAAGTTTTACGACCTTTGTTATGATGACTGATTTTGATTTTTGGGGATAAGGTCATGAATTGAATATTACTCTATTTCTCTAAAGCCAACGTTTTGTCAATGCCCTGAAGATGTCAAAATAAATTGACCTCATCCCCAAAAATCAAAATCAGTCATATTATGGAACGTTGCACAAATCCCCCGTATCTTCGTTAGTTTTAAAGGTAATAGATTGAAATTTGGGATATCCCATATACATGATAAGCGGCACTTTTTAACTCATAAATGATTTTTTTTTACTTACATTTCTGAAATCTGCATAATTTTTTGAATCCAATGATACCACATAAGTGATATTTCAAACGTCGACATTTTTTATAATTTAATTTTTAGTTTTTCATTTAAGTGTGCCATGATGGTCCCGATTTATTCCAACTGACCCGTCTAATACTAGAAAAATCGAAATCCTGTCAAAAATACTAAATTGCGTTTTTTATGAGCAAATAAATTTCATCGTAATCGTTTTTGAGGTAAAAATCAATTTTTTCCAATGGAACCATATCGGTACCGTGGTACCATTTATTAGTACAATTAATAAGGAATTTATCCATACCTGGTAATAAAATGTGCGATCAATACAATGAAAATAACAGCTAAAAGAAAATAAGAAAATACAATTATTTTGTTCTACTTTAATACTAAGAAGTTACTTAGGTGGCTTTGAAAACAATGAAATTATTTCTTCAGACTGTCAAATACATACTTGTTGGTTAATCTGTGTTTTTATTGTATACCTATTGGAGTCTTTACATTTGTTGTTATTTTTGTTCAAAATGCCGCATATTTATACAAGGGATGAAAAAGTGGACATGTTAATTATTTATGGAGAATGTAGGAAAAATTCCGTTGCGGGTAGAAACATTTATGCCGACCGATCTCCTGATAGACAATGTCCAGCGAGAAATGATTTCAATCGTTTCGAAAATCAATTCCGAAGAGGGCCTAACCATGATCCCGAGGAAAACGTTTTCATTGACGAAGGAACGGAAATTAATGTTTTAGCTCGAATAGAAGTTGATAAGACTGTTTCTTTAATGCAAATTGGGTTTGAATTGGAAATTAGTCACCAAACGGCAAGCCGAATCTTGCACGAACATAATTATAAATCTTGCAGCACCTGTACGAAAATGATTATGAACGTAGGATGGAATATTGCAATTGGATCTTACAGAATAATTTGCAGCCCATCAATGCTTTTTTGGGAAGGATTTTATTTTCGGACGAGTCTAGGTTTACAAATATGGGATTATTTAACCGAAAAAATACAAGGTATTGGTCACAAGAAAATCAAAATTTATTGCAGGAGGCTAACTTTCAAGTGCGGTTCGGTTTCAATGTTTGGCTTGGAATACTCGGTCGTAGAATCATTGGTCCAATAATATTTGAAGGACCCTTGAATGGAACTAGATACTTAGGATTTCTGCAAAATGAAATTGAGGACAGTTTACCTGAATTACCTGTCCATTCACGACAGGGAATGTATTTCCTACAAGATGGAGCTCTTTCCCATAATTCAAGAACAGTAAGTGATTACCTTGAAAAGGCATTCGAAGAAAAAGTAATTTCGACGAATGGTTCTGTGCGATGGCCTCCAAGGTCACCTGATTTGACACCTCTTGATTTCTTTGTTTGAGGCTATTTAAAAAACATTATCTATGCAACCGCCGTTACAACCCGCGAAAACCTGGAGTTGCGAGTAAGACGCGCAATTAATTGTATAACGGCCCAGCAATTAGCAAACGTTCTTCAAGAATCAGCTAAGCGAGTTCATAAGTGCATTGACGTTAATGGACAGCATTTCGAACAATTGTTGTAATATTTTGTGTTGATTTTTTGTATTTCAAAGCCACCTTAGTAACTTCTTAGTATTAAAGTAGAACAAAATAATTGTATTTTCTTATTTTCCTTTGGCTGTAATTTTGATTGTATTGATCGCACATTTAATTACCAGGTATAGATAAACTCCTTATTAATAGTACTAATAAATGGTACCACGGTACCAATACGATTTCATTTGAAAAAATCGAGTTTTACCCCAAAAACGATTACGATGAAATTTATTTGCTCATAAATAACGCAATTTAGTATTTTGACGGGATTTCGATTTTTCTAGTATTAGACGGGTCAATTGGAATAAATCGGAACCATCATGGTACACTTGAATGGAAAACCAAAAATTAAATTATAAAAAATTTCGACATTTGATATGTCACCTATGTGGTATCATTTGATTAAAAAATTATGCAAATTTCAGAAATGTAATAATATACAGGGTATTCTATTTGAAAATAGATAGTTAGTGTCTTTTCCGACGAAACCAGAAGTGAAAAAAAAATCATTTATAGGTCAAAAAGTGCCGCTTATCATGAATATGGGATATCCCAAATTTCAATCTATTACCTTCAAAACTACGAACATACGGGAGGTGTACCATGATCCTGTTACACCCGGTATATAATTTGATATCTGTAGTGGTACTTGCTATGAAGGTAGTTGTTTTCTGTCAGATATTCACCTTATACAGGGTGTTTACTAAATTATGTCATTAATTTCAGGTGACGATTCCTTGTCATATTTTATGATGAAAATTGTATATAAATGTGTGTCCTAACTTGCTTCGTATCTTGGATACAGGGTGCCGAAGTTTCATTTAAAAATCTGTATTTCATCAATTACTTATAAGTCTTCATGACGATTTTGATGAAACGTGATGTGGTTATTAGCAGTAGGAAGGGGCTTGTTTTCAAAATTATTATCGGCAGATGGTTACCTGATTGATATTTACAGTGAATGTCTTTGTACGTCACTGTTATTCTCTAAGTTTCATATTTTTTCAGAATAAATAATTGAAAATACATCTTTCTTATAATGCCGTTGATTTGAAATAGCAAAACTCAGTCAAATCAAAGTCAGTGGCTTAGAAGTGGTGGTTACGCACCATCAGTATGTGAATAATCTTTTTTCAGATACTCCATATTTTCTTGAAATTCAATTTAATTTTATTCAAAAATGTATTGGTAAGTTTTGATAGAAACAGTTGACAATAATAGGCCTAGAAACACAACAAACAACAAGTCCTTCAACGACGCAACCAATACAAGACTTTAGGTAAAAATAAATTAATTAAGGAAATCTATGGATTGGTAATAAAGTGTTGCCATTTCAAATTCACGTCATAATAAGAGAGTTGTACTATTATTAAATATTTAATTCGATAAAAATAGAGAAAAACTGTGGTGGACAATAATTTTTACCATTATTATCAATCAGGTGATCCCATTCGCCACTTAATTTGTAATCTAACCCCATGTAAACAAGCCCCTTGTAACTACTAATAAACAAACCAGGTTTCAAGAAAATTTGCGAAAACACTTTTGAGTAATTAATAGATAGCCCGTTTTTCATTAAAACTTTGACACTTCGTCACTTGAAAACAAAGCAAGTTAGGACACACGTTCATATGAACTTTTTTTCATGAAATTAATTATATCATTTAGTATATACCCTCTCTATTCTAATGTGTGAAGAAAAGTGTATACCGACGACGTCCAAATCTTTTCAAAGAATGTGGATGATATCCTAGAACTGGCATCAAGAATCTCATCATTTTCAGGTGATAAGGTAATCACAAGTTTCCTGATGATGAACAAGTTCAGTATCGAGAAAACTAAATCAAGACTCGACATGTATTACACCATGAGATCACTGTTTCCTGAATATTTTGTGGATAGACACCCTCTATCATCTCGTATGTTGGCTACAATGGATATTGTGTAAGTACATTGTCTGAAGTATGGGAAGAAATTTTATACATGCCATTATTCTGCAAATAGTTTAATAAATATTCAGTCATTTCATTTCCTTAGATAACTTCACTAGCAATATGAAACTTTCATCTCCTGAAATGTAAGGACCAATCAAAACAGTGTGCATCAAGTAGCACACTTATATTGGGATAATATTGGTACAATTTTATGAAAATATTTGCAAAAAGTATTGAAACGTAATATTAGCAAGGAAAAAATAACATATTGAAATTTTGCATACTACATCATCATATTCAATTGTGCTTAATTATCAGTCATTTTATTCTGAGTATATTATTATTTTCATTATTTTATTATTATTGAACAAATTAAAATTTTATCTTCAATTTCTGGAGTCAGTGGTGAGACTTATTTACGGTGAGAGAAGAAAGCAGAGAATATTACATAAATTATTCGAGAAAAAAATGAATTGAAATTCCTCCATATGTGTCCATCAAAATATCTTTCAGGACAGATATTCATAACTCAAATCTACTATTTAGATAATAATAATAATAATAAATATGCTTTACTATCATAAGACAGGGTCTTGTTGACAAAGCTTGGGTAATTGTCTTAAATATTAAAAATGGTAAATCATAAAAATGTTAATTCATCACAAACAATAGTAAAAATTACAAATGGCATGAGGTTATAAACAGATATAAAATAGACAATCACAATTATAATACATTTAATAGGGTTTAATAAGGTATAATAGGGTTTATCGGATAGGAATTTTTTGACTGTCTCCCTAAATTGGGAAACAATTAGATCAGCAGATCTTCTATACAGGGGTAAATGATTGTACATTTTCCCACCATTGTAGAATATAGGAGTCTGTTGTGATATTTTTGGACGGCAATGGTAGTTTTAAAGTGTGGCTGCTGTTTCGGGTGTTATAGTGAGATGTGGATGCAGCGAGGTTCAAAATATGTTTATTCATCAAAAAAACGGATTCTAGTATAAATAGTGCAGTAATCGTCAGAATTTTATTGTTTTTAAAGTGGAGTCTACAATATTCTCTCGGTTTTAGGTTACAAATATACCTCATAGCCCTTTTTTGTAGAATCAGTAGAGGTTTGAATAATGTTTGACTGCACGCTCCCCGATAAGTGCATAATACGCCATTTTGGCTGTGCTGAATTCATTGGAAATCACCCTAACCGCATAACATCCCGAAGCGATTTTACCTGTAAGTTGCCTAACATGATTCTCGAATTTAAGATTCTGATCGATGAACACTCCTAGAAATTTCGTGTGATTTATATTTTCCAATGATTTGTCTTCCAAGAAAAGTTCATCTAGCGAACATATAAATGAAATCAAATTTTTTTTTTTAATTAAAAGACGTTTGTATCGCCCCAATTTATTTACTTTTTTAGATCAGCAGATCTTATATACAGGGGTAAATGATTGTACATTTTCCCACCATTGTAGAATATAGGAGTCTGTTGTGATATTTTTGGACGGCAACGGTAGTTTTAAAGTGTGGCTGCTGTTTCGGGTGTTATAGTGAGATGTGGATGCAGCGAGGTTCAAAATATGTTTATTCATCAAACAAACGGATTCTAGTATAAATAGTGCAGTAATCGTCAGGATTTTATTGTTTTTAAAGTGGAGTCTACGAGATTCTGTCGGTTTTAGGTTACAAATATACCTCGCATCCCTTTTTTGTAGAATCAGTAGAGGTTTGAATAATGTTTGACTGCACGCTCCCCGATAAGTGCATAATACGCCATTTTGGCTGTGAATTCATTGGAAATCACCCTAACCGCATAACATCCCGAGGCGATTTCACCTGTAAGTTGCCTAACATGATTCTTGAATTTATGATTCTGATCGATGAACACTCCTAGAAATTTCGTGTGATTTATATTTTCCAATGATTTGTCTTCCAAGAAAAGTTCATCTAGCGAACATATAAATGAAATCAAATTTTTTTTTTTTAATTAAAAGACGTTTGTATCGCCCCAATTTTTTTACTTTTTTAGATCTGTAGTTATTATGTTGTGCAGGTCACCGGTGTTTTTACTATTCCAGAGAATAGTTGTATCGTCTGCAAAAATGGTGAATTTTCCAGAAATATTGATAGTGGTGATGTCATTTATATGCAATAAAAACAATATGGGGCCCAACACAGACCCTTGTGGGACTCCCGAATCGATTTCCTTATTTTTTGAAAACTCCGCTGTTTTTACTATTTGATTTCGCCCTGTGAGGTAATATTTGAACCAATCAAAAGTCAGTCCCCTGCATCCATATTGTTGGAGCTTCCTCAGCAGTATTTTGTGATTAACACAGTCAAATGCCTTTGACAGGTCACAAAACACTGCTGCAGTCTTTTCGACGGCATTCATCTCCGATAAAACTTTATTTAGGAAAGAGAATATTGCATCCTGTGTGTTTTTTTTTTGTTTTGAAAACTGAACTGGTTTTCATCAATGATCTTATGCTTATTTACGAATTCAAGTAGCCTTTTCTTAACTACTTTTTCAATTAGTTTTGCGATAGATGGAATAAGAGAGATAGGGCGGAGATTAGAGGGGTCATCAGAATCTCCGCGATGATTATAATCACAACCTGAATTCAAAACTGAAATGTTCAGGCGATCTTTTACTGACCAAATGGATCGCTTGAATATTTCAGTTCCGGAAAGGTCAGAAGAACTATCATCACTTGCTTCACGTCTGAATATAAAAACATAGTTAACATAATCAATAGCGTTAAAACAAATGCCTATGGTCTGAATATAACTATTGTGACATTATAATTTCTGTTATTTTTTTTTCTTTGGTGTTCTGGCATCGACTACTATGGTCATTAGCCACGTGTTCCGGATAGGCCTTGTTACTAACTCCATGCGCCACCTTAGGAGCAGCACTGTTAATTGGAACGCAACAGTGAATCGTGCAGGACTCACCCCAGTCCAGCCATGAGATTTGAATAATTTAATCGGTCAAATTAAATTAAAAACTCCCTGCCGCAACTGGGGCTCGAACTCCGGACTTTTCGACCCAAAGTCGGACGCTCTAACCACTGCGCCACGCCCCGACATAATTTCTGTTATTACTAACATTATAAATGAGTGTTTATGAAAACTATATTTTCCACCAGTGTGGAAAATTGCAAAAGCAATAATATTACCCAAAATTACCTCACCTTATAACTAAGGCGATCTGAGGTTAATCAGTATTTTACTGGTTTTCTCAAAAATATTTTAGAGAATAATGGGTAAACAAATAAGAACATTTTTTGATAATAAAAAAGTATTTTCTATGAAGCAGTCTGGTTTCAGAAGAGTATACAGCTGTGCTCCATTCCTTGCCAAGGTTGATGATGAAATAACTACAGCTATCGATTGTGGCAAAATAACAGTATTGATAATGCTAGATTACTCAATGGCGTTTGATACGATATAGTCTAGTCTACAAGAACTATTTCGATGAAATTCTCTTCAAGATCACCGAAAATTATGAACCAGGGCTCATTTGATTCGGAATGTCCTCTAGAAAATTTTTGGAACATTTGAAGGTGCGCCGGAAAAAATTGCAAAAGTTATAAAAAATTTAGTAAAGAAAGCTTGGGTTTGGTTTTTTGCAAATATCTCGGAAACCATCAAAGATATCCAAAATTTCAAAAAAGATCCTGAAAGAGGAGGAAATTTCCTTAAAATTGTCCTACTTGCCGGAACTCTGCCACCAATATTTATAATTTTAATTTAGAGGCGACAATAGCGCTAAAAGCGGGTGATGCGAGTCCCGCGTGCGCTGACTGATACGGACCCTTGAAAAATAAAAATAATTTTAACTCATTAAATATCACTATTGAGGAATAAAAAAATTCACTGACCTTCTAGACACTTAAATAATCAAAAATCCATGGAAATTTTTTTCCCGCAATTGTTTTATTACATATGCTTTTGCGAATTAACTAGTTTTTACAAGTTTCAAATTTACATACAAACCCTGATAATTGGTTAACCAAAAAACTCAAATTTGTTTCACTTCTTGGAGCTATTCTTGAAAGGCGTTAAAAAAGATCCCTATTGGAAAAATAAAAAAAAGGTTGATTTTCCAATTTGTTATTAACAATCTAAGAGACTAAAAAATGAAAAATGCAAATTAGCTATGAAAAATATATTTTTTTTAATATTCCCATTTGTTCGTATTTTATTCATGTAAAGTTACATAAATTTTTTTTTCAAAATTTCTTACTCTGATTGTTTAAATAACTGTTATAGACAAATGCATTGTTTATAAGATATCTGAATTTTTGTTTTTGGAATTTTAATCAGCAATAAATATTATGATCTTCAAGAACAAAATCATTAAAAAAAATAAAGTTTATTGCTTATAAACGCGTTTGTTGATTAACTATTTTTTTGCTACCAAATATCAATATTAAGGAACTATTTTTTATCATAATTTCCATTGCTCTTCCATATTCTCAAAAAAATATATTCATTAATATTTTCTTCGTTTATTTAACAAACAATTTGTTATAAACAAATAAATTTTGACGAAACATTTTTTTTAATACTTGAAAGAATATCAAAAACAACCATGAGTCATTTGTTGTGTAAAAAAAAATATTCTCTTTTCTACATAATTTTTAATATTTTTTAATATTTACGTTTGGCATTTCCTCGTAGCTCTCAATCATTGTTATTGAAATAACTCATGAACAAATGAAGATACGACAAAGACACTTGTCTTTTTAGGATAGGGGTACAGCTTTCAATCATAGCTCTACTCCTATCATTTATCAACTCTTAAAGAAGTATTGAAAGGAGAACAAAAAATATCAGAAGTGTCTTTGTCCTATTTCAAATAGTTAATGAGTTTTTCAAGTATGAAATTCGTAAAAATCCGATTTTGGGGGTATTTTTATGAATAATTGCTAACAAAATTGATAAATGATAGGAGTGCAGCTTTGGTAGAAAGCTGTACTCCTATCCCAAAAAGACCGGAAGTGTCCTTGTCCTATCTCCATTTGTTTATGAGTTAGTTTGATAACAATGATTGAAAGCTACGAGGAAACGCCGAACGTAAACATAGAAATATGTTTAAAATTATGTAGAAAATAGAACAATATTTGTTTACACAACAAATGACTCATGGTTGATTTTGTTATTTTTTGCAGTATTTGAAAAAAAATTGTATCGTGAAAATTCATATGTTTATAACAAATTGTTTATTAAATAAACAAAGAAAATATGAATAAATATTTTTTTCTTGAATATCAAAGAGCAATGGAAATTATGATGAAAAAGAATGGTTCCTAAATATTGATATTTGCTACCAAAAAAAATAGTTAATCAACAAAAGCGTTTTTAAGCAATAATTTTTTTTTTTTGAAGAAATGATTTTGTTCTTAAAGATCGTAATATTAACTGCTGATTAGAATTCAAAAAACAAAAATTGAAATGTCTTACAAACAATGCATTCGTTTATAACAATTATTTAAACAAGCTGAGTGATAAATTTAAAAAAATTATTTTTATGTTATTTCAAATAATTGAAATACGATCAAATTGGAATATATAAAAAAAAGATTTTTCACAGCTTTATTTGCGTTTTTAATTTTTTTAGTCTCTTAGACCGTTAATAACAAAATGGAAAATCGAGTTTCTTTTTATTTTTCCAATAGAGATCTTTTTTGAAGCCTTTCAAGAATAGCTCCAAGGAGTGAAAAAAATCTGAGGTTTTTAGTTTAACAATTATCAGGGTTTGTATGTTAATTTGAAACTTGTGAAAACTAGTTAATTAACAAAAGCATATGTAATAAAATAATTACGGGAACATTTTTTCCATGGATTTTCGTTTATTCTAGTGTATAAATTGTAAATAAATTCTTTTATTTCTTGATTTTTAATGGGTTAAAATTATTTTTATTGTTCAAGGGTCCGTATCAGTCAGCGCACGCAAGACTCGCATCTCCCACTTTTAGCGCTATTTTCGCCTCTAAATTAAAATTATAAATATTGATGGTAGAGTCCGGGAGGTGAGATATTTTTCAGGAAATTTCCTTCTCTTTTAGGATATTTTTTAAATTTTTGATATATTTAATAGTTTCCAAGATATTTGCAAAAACCAAACTCCTCCCTTTTCTCTCTCTCTCTCTCTTTATTTCTTGGATGCAGCTTCCTTTCGGCGCTATCATCCAGCTCGCCTCCCTTAGGTAAACGGGAATCCGTCCCGTCCCGGCCTGGTTACCGGCGTAATTACCGGGAGCTTCGTCCGAAGGTGGAAAGGGTCATGCTCGAAGCAATCTCTCCACCCACAAACATTTTTGTTGTTTTTTTAAGATTTTTGCAATGCACGTGTTACCCCGACATGTGGTATTACGGCGAACTTCACAAACACTTAATAAACTTCTTTCAATGCACGTACTGATTCAATGACGGCAGACATCACAACACATACTACTTTTCAAAAAATATTCAGAATTAAAACTATATAACCTCACTTTCAGCACGAGGCCGCCATCTGACCTCTACCGCTGCCGGAATTCGAATCCCCGCCTTTTTTTATAACTTTTGCTATTTTTGAAATTAAACAAAATAGTTCTTGTAGACCAGACTAATAAACCATAATATTTTGTTGGCAATGTTGAGGTATTGCCATTTTAATGTCGGGGCATTCTCACTTATTGCATTATATTTTGATAAGCGAACACTATCTGTTGTAGTTTTTGGTACTGACCTATCTGCAACGATGGACATCATTTTTGAGGTCCCACAAGGTAGTATATTGGGTCCTTTGCTCTTTATTTTATATACGTCAGATCTATCAAACTTTTTTAACACGAAAAATGAGAAATAAAACTTTCTATGTTTTTATACCACTTCTATTTGTAACCAACGTTACTGCAGTTTCGTCCTATATGGACATTATCAAACAATACAATAATCTGAAATAATAACACTTCTTAAATACCCTTAATTCTACCCGAGGCCTGTCTTAATGACTAACGGTCATTAATGACTTTTACCTGTACCTTGTTTATTTGCGACAATGTGACTGCGCTGCCTTAAAAACCGGTGAATAGACCAAATCCAGTTGATCATTCAGTAGGTTACATCCACAATATTTGTGTTTATGAATTTCTAGGGATTCTAAATAATACAGTTTCCAACCCTTGCTTGCATAGTGCAAAATTTCCGTATCGTTCAGACTCGGAAATTTGTGGTTGCATTCCAAGAAATGGTTTGAAAACGTCGAATCATTTTTTCCTAGTCTGAAAGACCTTTCATGTTCAGCATATCTTTTTGAAAAATTACGTCCACATTGTCCCACATAAACACCGTTACACTCTGGACACTTAAGCTTATAAACTCCAAATTTTTCCAATTTTGCTATTCTATCTTTGGCATTGAAAAGAAAATTAGACAACCTGGCATGCGGCCTGTATGCTACTACTATATTATTCTTTCTAAAGAATCCCGCAATAGCCTCTGTTCTTCTCCCGAAGTACGTTAATTTTTCAAAAAGATATGCTGAACATGAAAGGTCCTTCAGACTAGGAAAAAATGATTCGACGTTTTCAAACCATTCCTTGGAATGCAACCACAAATTTCCGAGTCTGAACGATACGGAAATTTTGCACTATGCAAGCAAGGGTTGGAAACTGAATTATTTAGAATCCCTAGAAATTTATAAACACAAATATTGTGGATGTAACCTACTGAATGATCAACTGGATTTGGTCTATTCACCGGTTTTTAAGGCAGCGCAGTCACATTGTCGCAAATAAACAAGGTACAGGTAAAAGTCATTAATGACCGTTAGTCATTAAGACAGGCCTCGGGTAGAATTAAGGGTATTTAAGAAGTGTTATTATTTCAGATTATTGTATTGTTTGATAATGTCCATATAGGACGAAACTGCAGTAACGTTGGTTACAAATAGAAGTGGTATAAAAACATAGAAAGTTTTATTTCTCATTTTTCGTGATGATTTCCTACCACGTAGTAACGGCAACATCCATCAATTTAAACTTTTTTAAAGTTTGTGATTATGATCTATATGCCAAAATTCACATCTTATAATTTATTCTGAATTACGATTTAAAGAACATACGGTGCGGATTTTTTTAGTCCCCCCTGTTAACTTCTGAACAATTCTACGTATAAACCTGAAACAAAGACCATTTTGAATACTATCACCGAATGTTCACATTTTTTTTCTAGCCAATACTGCGTTTCAATAATTTTGCCAACATATTCACAAGATTGTACCAATACAGGGGGTTAACCGTTTTCGAAATATTTCAAATTTTAAGTTGAAAATTGCGTTTACAGAACGAAAAATTTTTTTTTTTAATTTCTGGGCACGGTCATTTATTTTCGATTGTGTATCGATTTATTCGTAGGAGAGGACCCAGTTCAGTAGCATTTCGATATCAATTCGATTAGAGTTATACAGGGCGTTCACCAGAAAATGATATAGATCCGATTGAAAAAATTATTGTAAGTCCATTTTTTCAAATGAAAACCCCTCAATTTTATATTCTCATTCGATTCGGCATCGAAAATGAACCTAACTTTGAATGAGGTTATCTATGCCTACACTCAACAGTTTTCGAAATATTTGCGAATTAACATGTCTCAGTTCCAGAAAATCTCACTTATTCTTAGTTGGCCATGGCGCCCGCAGTTGCGTTGAAAACAATCAACTGCCACGGAAATGTCATTGTAATCAATCATGCCGGCTCGTTTGAATTATTCGAATGAAGATTACTCAAATCTATTTATTATTTATGGCGAATGTAATAGGGTTATCTCAAGAACATATGATATATTTGCTATTCAGTATCCGCAGAAGCAGAAGCCCTCACAAAACACTGTTAAACGAATTATAGAAAACTTCAAAAACATTCCAACTCTGCCAATACAAAAATGTAGCTAAAGAAATTCTAAAACAATTCGAATGAAAGAGAACAATTAACGATATTGAGAGGTATACAAAAATTATTTGGTCAGTAAATGTTCGAATTGGCGCCCTTCAACTTCCAAACATTTTTCACATCTCACTAATAATTCTTGATGTGTCGCTTTTCGTATTGAAAGGGGTCTGATATTCTCAAATGAAATCCTCACTCGTTGCATACAGTGTTCCATGGTAGTCAAATGAGTTTCATAGACTTGATTTTTAATTGTACCCCAAATGAAAAAATCGAGTACTGATAAATCTGGAGAGCGTGGCGGCCAAATAAATGGTCCGTTGTTGGCTATCTACTGGTCATGAAACAATTCTTTCAAACGAGTATTGACTAAGTGACCATTATGCGGAGGTGCCCCGTCATGTTGATAAAATAGGTTTCTATAATCAGCAATTGGTAAAGTGTCCAAGTACTCATTTTCGAAATTTGCAAAATATTCAAATATCCTTCACCTGCAAAAAAAAGTATATCTCATCCTATTCTCGTGTAATTGATATCTGTTTTTGGTAAAGGTAAGCTTATCGGGCTTCTGCGCAAATAAAAAAAAGTGATGTTACTTACGTAGTTTTGTCTCCTGAACACGAATCTGAAATTATTTTGCTACGCTCTCTACTACTTTCCGAGATATGGCTCTCCAAACATTGAAAATTGACCGTTTTTAAACACGAATTTTTCAGTTTTTCCTTCTTTTGATAGGCCCTTTCTTTACTCACTAATCAACCCATATTTCTCAATTACAAGCACTATAGACATTGTTTTTTTAACAAAAAAATCCACCTTTGTTTAGGACAACACATAACCAACAAATCTGGATATTTTTTATATGTAGTGGGTTGGTAACTGCGCGCGCTAACATCATTGACATCAATACAACAATTTATCTTTGTCCAGATGTATTTCCTTTGCAGTGAAACCAAAAACACTCCCAATTTGATTAAAAAATTGTGAAGTGCCAATCTATTGTTCACATAAATTAGAATTTTAACATTTTCAGTTTATGATATTTACGTTAAATAAAACACCAAAATGGCGAAATTTAAACAATTGAACATAGTAATTTGAATAGTTAGCGCGCGCAGTTACCAACCCACTACTTACAAAAAGATAAAAATATCCAGATATGTTGGTTATGTGTTGTCCTAAAGAAGGGTGGATTTTTTGTGAAAAAATAATGTACTTGTAATTGTGAAATATGGGTTGATTAGTGTGTGAAAAAAGGGCCTACCAAAAAAAGGAAAAACGCATATCCCCGATAAGCTAACCTTTACCCTGTTTTTTACTTACCATTTAAGTTTTCTTGATAAAAATGCAGTGCCACGACGCTATCACTTCTTATCGCACAATTAACATTGAACTGCCAAGACTCTTGAAAATTCAGTTCCCTGAATACATGCTGATTTGAGTCACTCCAATAATGGCAATTATGTCGGTTGAAGACACCATTCTTTGTAAATTTTGCTTTGTCTGTCCCTATAATATTATCCAAAAATAATTCGTTCCCTTGCTACCAAGTTAAAACGAATTCACAAAATCTCACCCTTCGTGGAAAATTAGTTTCTTTCAGGTGCTGGACTATGGAAAACTTATATGGGTGAAATTCATGTTTGCGCAGAATTCTGTGTACTGAGTTTTTTGACAATCTTGATTCTCTTGCAGCTTGTCTCATAGATATTGTTGAATATGCAGCAAAATATCCCAAAATGGCAATTTCAATATCTTCATCATCAACAATTGGCTTGATGCTTTGCTTTGACGTATCCAAAGTTTTTGAAGTTTTCTATATTTTGTTCAACAGTATTTTGTGATGGCTTCTGCTTCTGCGGATACCGAATAGCAAATATATCATATGTTCTTGAGATAACCCTATTACATTCGCCATAAATAATAAATAGATTTGAGTAATCTTCATTCGAATAATTCAAACGAGCCGGCATGATTGATTACAATGACATTTCCGTGGCAGTTGATTGTTTCCAACGCAACTGCGGGCTCCATGGCCATCTAAGAATAAGTAAACTCAAGAAAACGAGATTTTCTGGAACTGAGACATGTTAATTTTCCAATATTTTGAAAACTGTTGAGTGTAGGCATAGATAACCTCATTCAAAGGTAGCTTCATTTTCGATGCCGAATTGAATGAGAATATAAAAATGGACTTGCAATAATTTTTATAACCGGATCTATATAATTTTCTGGTGAACGCCCTGTATAACTCTAATCGAATTGATATCGAAATTCTACTGAACTGGGTCCTCTCCTACGAATAAATCGATACACAATCGAAAATAAATGATCATGTCCAGAAATGAAAAGAAAAGATTTTTCGTTCTGCAAACGCAATTTTCAACTTAAAATTTGAAATATTTCGAAAATGGTTAGACTTGGGCATAGAATATTATACATGAAACATGATCAGAATCATGCGTAAAATCTAAAACTTTGATAATATACAGTGTGTCCTATCAAAAATAACGAAGTTGGGGTCCACTTCCGGTACAACCGGAGGTGCCACAATCTTCAAAATATTTTAGCCGGATAGCACTTATCAACAATAATGAACTCTCAAATTTTAGAATTCGACCCACCTATGGTTTTCTATATATTGATCGATGCAGTTCCCGGAGGGACCCCCTTCATAGGTGTGCTACTTGGGAGTGGAAGAAGATTTCCGAAATAAAGCTACTATTGTTTCTCTGCAGAAGATGAATTCCATACTTTATTTTCAGTTTTTTTTTCTTTCTATTTCAGTTACAAAGGATACATCTTTGTATACTATTTGGAAATAATTAGGTCCTTTATCATCATTGATATCATTAGATATACATGTATGATCTAACTTTTTTCGATTTTCAGTTATTTCTTACCGCTACCAAAGGCTACCGAAAAGGGAGAACGAGTGATAATTTTACAGGTACCCAAGGCACTCGACGATGATTTCGATGTTAAACGTTGGAGTTCTATGCAATATAATGTATACGAACAGAAGGTGCAAGCAGACTATCAAGTTGGTGATATACTCGTCTACGATTTGGAACACTTGGGAATCAATGATTTGACGAAATTAACGCCTACTATCATGAAAACAACTGCATTTACACTGGAGGTATGATTTTCCAGTGGTGGTTTCTATTTCGCTTATCTGTAATTTGGCCTACTAAGTTCCAGAAACTACTGGAATTTCAAATGATTTTATGAACAAAATTCTATGAAATACGAATCAATAGACCTTTTTGAAGGTCGATTGAAGTAATCCAATTTATCAGTCTTCGGAGACTTTTCACGTTCTAGCTTCTAGATGGCGGAAATTGATTTACAGAATTGAATGTATTTCATGACTTATATCAACACTGATTTGATTTTTATCGTGGCTGCCTTGCCTTTGCCTAAGTTGATTTGCAGCATCGTCATGTTTATGTTCCAGCTCTACGTAGTTCGATAGATTATGTGTCCACTCGTTTTCTGCAGTTTCCGTGCATACATTTGGCAGATCGCGTCTCTTGCCTCGGGTTTTCGTGGTAACAGTTTCGTTATCTCACAGTTTGTGTAGTTCGGTTCCTCTTGGCAGTCTTGCCGTCCATGTCTTCCTCCACATCTTTAACATTTTCCCTCTTCTTTGCAGTATTTTGCGACGTGGCCGCAACGACTGCATTTGTAACACATCCCTACCTTTACATATTCTTTCTCATTTACTGCTATCAGGTCTATGCTGACCTCCTTCATTGCTATTAACGTCCTGAAGATTCTCGAAGTATGTATGAAACAGTTTTTCCTCCTCGGGTTCCTGCATGGAGGCTAGAGTATGATTTTAATCGATTTTCTTTGATTTTTCTCTCCGTGGCTGTTTATTATATTGTCATTTCATATTTTAAGCTTGCTTCTATGCTCGTGGGCTTGTAACTTCTTATATACTGCCCGTCATGAAAAAATCACAGCTAAAAGTTTCAAAATGGCGGCTGAGCGCCATCTTCAATCCTTTCTTCAAATAGAACATCCCCTATATCATTCTGATTTCGAAATCTGCTCAGAATTATTATTTTTTCCATACACTTTACTCCTAACTCAATTGTTTTCGAAATGTTGATGTTTGAAAAGAGGCATTTTAGTCATTTCAACCCAACTTATAACACTAATGTTGCTTTCAATCAAGTTTGCATTGTAAAAAATTTGTTGTCACCGTAACACCTTCCTCACTGTCAAACTGAACTGCTAACTGTCAAATAGTCCGTTGAGCGCCAAAATCATTTGATTAAAAATGTCATCATGACTCGTAGTTGAGACGAAAAATTTTAAGCAGTTTTATTTGGAGAAAATAGAAGAAATTTTAATCTAGCAGTCCGGATGATTAACGATAGATTTCCTGATAATTCAATTTTGAGGTCGTATTTGCTAAAATTTTTAAATAAGCTCCAGGCAACTGGTACGCTGAAAGATGCTCCAAGATCAAGACCTCCTCTTTCAGAAGAAAAAAGTTAGAAATTGTTTCTGAAATGGTGATCAATCCTATTCAGTCTATGCGACGAGATGTCTGCAGTTGCTGAATCCTCTAGAGTTAGTTCAAAAAGTATCCAACGAGTCCTATTAAAATAAAAGTTTCATCACTAAAATATGAAGAACAATTGATGGAGATCGGGGCTTCCTGAGACGTGTATGTTTCTCAGACGAATGCACATTCTTTCTTCATGAAAAATTCAACAGACAGAATGATGAAATTGAACCTCGAATGAGACAAATTGTAGTAAACAATCAGAAAGAGTTTGAAAATCGTGAAATCATATTTCAGCAGGATTGGGCACCACCCCATTTCGATCTAATGGCTAGAGAGTTTCTCGATACAAGCTTTCTTAGCCGATGGATATGTCAGAGGGGAAGTACAGAATGGCCACCAAGATCTCCGGATTTTGGTGGATGTTTTCTTTGGGCGTATCTGAGTCAACAACTTTGAACACTCGATGAAATCAGGGATTTCTCTACAGGAAAAGAGTAGAGGTAAAGTTTTTAGGTGACATTGAGCAAGATTGAAAGTCGAATCAACTGAAAATAGAAAATAGTTTTTATCATTATGTGATTTTGGTGAATGAATTCTTTGAGATCAGATTTACACTTATTCAATTTATTGATTTTATTCAATTCTGCTGGCAGTTTCAGACCATATAAAATATTCTTATTCGAGTATGTCTATGAATCAGTAGATTTATAGATTCATTTTGTGTGAAGCGTGTATTATATTTATTTCCTGAGACTTGATATCTTACCCTAATAAAACATCTATACCAAGCATAGGTCTGCATATAAGCTTCGTATATTTTGTAGTAGGTTTCTGTATATATGTTTTCAGTAGAAAACAATTTGGGAAGTTCAAAATGAAAAAAATAAAAAACCAAAATCTACATTAAAAAAAATAGATGGATGCGGAAATGAAAATTGAATGTTAATTCATAATAATAATAATTAAATGGCAATAAAAACAATGCTAGTAATTAACCACGAATTAAATCTGTGGAAAACAATTATGTAGATACACACATACAGCACGACGTTCATGATAATCATTATGATTCATTATGGGCCGTGGGCCGTGGTGGTCGGCTGGTAGTGCGTTCGCCTCGCATGGGTGGGGTCCTGGATTCGATCCACCGATTCACCGGTCTCGTGCATGGCATCACACGTTAAAAGGTAAGGGCTGCGTCTTCCTTAGCTCACACAAGTCACTCGAAGACTTCTGAGGGTTGCGCGTAGGGGTGTAATCGGTTGACGGAAATAACAATTTTAACAATTTTTTTATCAACATGATACCGGTACACAATATATTTCGTTACAGATAAATAAAAACAATAATTCAAAAAATTGTTATAATCTGTCATTGATTTCGATATTTTTGTAACTTGTTCGATTTTTGTCTTTGATTATTTTGTGGAAATTGATGTTGAATGAATGAATGAAAAATATTTTAACTCTTTTCTAATTTCCGCTGAGCCTTGGTTAAATTGTTACTGTCGGTTTTGTCCATTCCATCATGATTATGTTAGTAAAAGTAGAATTGAAATAAGTTCCTGTTATATCTATAGTGCATGGAAATAATACAAACTAGTAGGGCATGGCTAGAGTTGATAGTATTAAAAAATTGTTAATATCTACATGAAATTGAAAAAAAAAATATCTTTGTTGCTTTTAATATCCGAGTGTTATCCACCATTCAAGTTATCTTTTTGTATTTTCAGAAAACTTACAACAATCGAATCAAACAGCTGCATATAGTCAATCTTCCATCATATGCCGAACCTGTGATAACAGTCATTTTGTCGTTTTTGAGTAAAAAAATATCAAGCAGGGTGAGTTGTTCAAAAAAGATTTCAATCATATATTACTTTTATTCTTCAAACTATTGAAGTACAGTCAATATATATGATAATCTGCAATGAATCATGCAGATTCGATAGTCTTGGGAACCTTGAGGAAATAAGAGAAGACGAAAATCTACCAAGCACATCGTCCAGCAATATTAGCTTATACTACTAATTATATAATACAACATTTGTTATTTAGAAGAGGAAATCAGGCATGAGCAAAAAAAACTTGCATCAATACTCAACAAGGTTGTGGAAAATAATATACGAATTGGTATTTTTCTTATAATTTTAAATTTGTTTGCTAACAGCTTGTTTATTTCAATGTAAATCTTATTCAGATTTTTGAAACAGAATTGAAAAAGTAGTGGTCCTTCGCACTTCATCATGAGATCCCGGGTTCGATTCCCAGTTGATCTATATTTTTTTTATTCAGCTTCAATTTCAATTTCTCAGTATGTTATGCCAAAAACTTATTTTCGATTTAAATTAAATCACAGACGCAAAACAACTACTTCATTGAATATATTCATGTGGTTGAGTTGATGCGGGAATTCCGCCGATGATCCTTTATGTGACTGACACCATCAGCTGATACATCAATGACATAGAATAGGTGTGCATACGAGAAGGTTTCCATCATCGAATATTAATCATCATCATGGCATACTAACACAGAGATGAATTTGAAATAAGAATCGCCGGTTTTTGAAAAAGGATCAATAGCGTAGTGGTCTAGCGCACCTGGCCGGAAACCTAGAGTTCTCCAGTTCGAATCCCGGTTGATTTACATTTTTTAATAAAGTTCTTATTATCATCCACCCATCTGTTATGTCAGGACCCTTTTTCTATTCATTAATAACAATAGTTCAAAGAGAAATGAATCGCATAAAAAAAATTGATCTTCAAATGTTCGAATTGACATCCATGCAGCACCATACAATGAGTCAGTCAAGCTTCGAATTCCTGTCAAAAAAAGCCTAATAATATTTCTAGACATCTTAGGCGACAAACTTGAAGAATTCCTAATCTTAAATCGTCTAAATGAGTTGTATAGAGTTTTGTTTTCACATAACTCCACACAAAGGAGTCCAATGGAGTCAAATCTAGTGATATAAGCGGACACTCCATCATCTGACGTTTTCTCCAAGGACCAGGATATATTAAGGATAGGAATTGCCGTACGGTTAGCATCGAAATGATAATGTTCTCCGTCTTGTTGGATAACTAATGAATTTGAACATTTATATTCCTGATGAAAAATGAATAGATAATTCTGAAATTTGACGCATGCCATCGGTTTAGTTGTTCACAGATAAATTATACTAACAGTTTGATGCTACTAACCTCGAAAAAATATGAAATGCGTATTGAGGCTGTTTCGATACTCATTAAGGTTTCATAATGTGTTCATTTATGTCGGTGAAGCTGATTCAGGCAGATAATTTACATCTGTTCATCTCTCTCTAACAAAATAGTTGCTCAGATCCTCTTTACTGACATAAATTAACAAACCTATTGTCGGACGCATCATATTTCTTGTCTGATTACTCAACTGCTTTAGCTTTTTATTCTTTATTCAAATTCTTCATTCAAAAATAACAAATATGTGATACATCTATATGTGTTAATAACAAGTTAGCAAGTACATTTTTACAGGTATGCACCTAGGTGAATTAACGCCTGTGTGTGCAAGAATACAAAATAATCTCATAGTAGTAAGTGTTGATATGTCAGACTAGTGTTACAAGGACAAAAATAAAACAAAATTAAATAAATAGTGGGAAAATAAACAACAAATAGATATAGAGACAATCATAGGCAATAATAATAGTGGATACATTAGTATGATAGCTAGTTTGATTTCCATCATATTTTCTAAATGATATTACCATATGTTTGTTTGTGTACTGTCTCGTTTGGTAGCAATGGTTCACAGAAGATGCAGTTACTAAAATAGTATAGGCATCGGACATTTAGAATCAATTCATAATAGAGACAATTCGTGAAAAGTAGTCTATTTTTTAATAATATTATTCTAAGTATGTAGTTTTGTAGTACATTTAGTTGAGTTAACGCATTGTCATACTATGATTCCATAATTTAGGAGTGATTCAACTAGGGACTTGTAGATTTGCAAGAGAAGTTTTTTGGTTAAGATTTTGCGTATTATATAAAATTTATCAATCAATCTTCTAATTTTGGTAGTTGAGAGTCTTTAATATGAGTTGTCCATTTTAGATTTATGTCAAGAGTAATACCTAGATATTTTATGGAATTAGTTTATCATTTATTGTGATAGAATTAAATTGTTGTCTCTTTGAATCTGTATTTGAAAAGGCAATAGAAAATGTTTTATCGAAATTTAAAGTTAGTTTATTTTTGTCCAGCAAACATTTTACCAAATCTAATCCATGAGACATTTGATTTTTAACATTTTCCCAAATTTCTTCTTTGAAAAGTAGGACTGTCTCATCTGCATAAGAGATAGAGATGCCATTTATGCAGTGGGTTAATTTCATTGTGAATGAAACTATTGATAACAAAATATGATATTGATGGTGACAAACTTTTACTCATTTCAGGTGCATTTTCACAGAGATAAATCCACTATCAGTAACTTCATTCCAGCGAATATTTTACCAAAAGAATATGGAGGAGAGGAACGATCTTTACGAGAATTAAATGGTGCGAAAAAATAACTGACTATTTTTAGGAACTGTAAGAAGCAACAAGAGATGATTGAAACAAATTGCTCAATTATATTCTCAAATATTTGTAAATCTATCCAATAGGTATGGTAAAAGAGGTTGTGGCAGAAAAGGTCGATAGGAATTATAGGGAATCAGGTTTTGATGCTCGTGAATAGGGTAGGCGATGTGACAAGTTCAGTTGTACATGCGATTTCGCAAAAAATATTCAAAATTGGAGAAAAAACTTCTATAATAAGCTTATTCCTAGAACTTGGATGTAACGTTGAGATGGGTATATAAATACTGAAGAAAAAAATTGCCAGACATTCTTTATGTTACCTTATTTCAGATAATGCCAGACGTGAACGTTGTTGCGTTCAGAATATAAACATATTCATTAGAATGTTGGAAGCATAATTTTAATTGCCTAATACTATTTTGAATAAGACGTAGATATACTGTTGGTGAATGGTCTAATGATACGAAGGCATTTTTGTTAGTAGCCAAAAACGAACAAATAATTCAAATTAGTGTATTTTACGAATTTCGGAATTTTGCTACTCATTATATTGCAGGTGTTTACCTTCGCGATCGAAAATATAGATCAATAGATGTTTCCGAAGCAAATAATAATAGCAACAAGCTTTCTACCTAAACAAGATTGTTCTCTACAAAACCAGTTTTCAATTTCACTATCGATACTGGAAGCTTACACGCATTAAGTATAGATTAGGAGGCAGAAATTTGAAATGAAATTGAAAATTGCACAAAGTCTAATTTATTTCATCGCAAAAAAAATTGAACTTTTTAATAGAAATTTGACTATGTCACGGACTTTGAAATACTTCGAAATGCATATAACAGGAATATCATGAAACATATTGATTCTCAACAAATATATACCAGAATTGAAATTCACATGACGTTATTGAAGTATTTGGGAATATAGTCCTGTATATCACATGCGTGAAGTACATTTTGATTTATTTTTAATTATTCTTCTATTAGAAGATGTCGGAATAGACAGGTCCGACCCCAGTTCAATAATTAGAAACACAACAACACATGCGCAAATGACTCGAGAGGACTCTCCTCATCACGTACCAGACATTCAACTCCTAATAATACAGTTCTCACCTATAGATATGTTAAGTTTTTCATTTATTTTTCAAATCACGTAAGTATATTGACAAAATATGTTTAACGTTGATTAATATTTACTCCTGGAAACTACTAATAGAATATCCCTAGTCATTTTTTATACTTTTTCATTAATAATTACCTAGTTACTATTATATCACTCACAAATTTCACTATGAGTTGAAATTGTAATCAATAAATGGAATATATATTCTGTAGATTAATGAATAAAATAAAAAAAAGACTTTGACATTAGCGGTTTTTATAACACCATAAGAGCAGATGACTCAGAAAATATCTGCCACCACCTCTCTAACTAATACTTTTGTATTCGCAAATAATAATTGTCATTCATTCACTGAGAACTTGATTTTATAATGTTCTTATTTTTCAAAACTTCAAGTTATCAGAGCAGAACCTAGAAAAAGAGTCGGTGTTTTCAACATCTAGAAAATTGTATAATATTTCCGAATTATTTGGTTTGTGTAGACTTCATGAGGAAAGCTTCTATAGTTGTTTCTGATTTTTCAGAATTGTTCAAACAAGAGATGGCTGCCCACAAGGAGAGGTTCGACCAACTGGAAACACTTCGTGTGAACGAAGCTTTAAGACCAACTCCTCTGATCAACGACGAAATATTAGGATTTTATGGAAACTTCAAAAAACTCAACGTAGACTAGATAGCTCATTAGTAGGGGAACGTTAGACAAAAAAGTGTGTTATCTCGTAACCGTTCAAAAATATTTGAAAGTGGATGACAATGTTTCACTTCGAGTAAGGTTATTCTGGACTTTCATTGTCTAAAATCAAAATCAAAATCAAAAAATATTTATTGGATTAAATAGTATAAAAAAGTATAAACGGCTTACAACATATAACGAATATATAAATAAATGAATATGTAAATTTAATATAAACGTTGCAAAGATCTTAAAACTATCGCTTAGCCACAGGGTGGTGGTAGGGAACCATCACCAAAAATTAATAATCCTTCCAGTCTAAATGAAGTCAGACCTATTAGCATATCACCAACTCTATCCAAAATACTTGAGAAAGGGATTGAAGTACAACTACGAAATCATCTCACAAAAAACAATGTGATTCAAAATAACCAGTCAGGTTTCAGTTGATCTTCTGCACCTCTGAAAATAACTGATGACATTTTCGAAGCAATTGATAAAAGTAAAGTCACTGTTTCAATTTTGTTAGAATATTCTAAGGCATTTGACACCCTTAATCACCAAATGATGACAGCTATTTTTAATTATATTGGGCATAGTGTGAGTGCCAATAACCTTTCAAATTGTTACCTATCGGGTAGGTGCCAAGCAGCCAAATATGGTGCAAATACTTCAGCCTACCTGGACATAAATAAAGGAGTTCTCAAAGGGTCAATCCTGGGACCTATACTATTTAGTTTATACATTTGCAATTTTCCGTCTAATTTTCTCTCTTGCTCACAGCATTATTATGCTGATGACACCCAACTTTACTTATCATTCGAATCAGATGAAAGCAGCCAGGCCGTCTCAGCTCTTAACTATGATCTGCATCGTCTCAGTGTATATTCTGAAAGTCATTGTCTGAAATTAAACTCAACTAAAACAGCAGCAATAGTTTTTGATAGAAAGTTTGAAAGACAACATTTTGTCACACATTTTTTCAGTAATATAAAAATTCATCAAAATGTCATTAACATTTCTGAAAATATTAAAAATTTGGGTTTGTGGACTGATCAGGATTTGAGATTCTCATTTCATATTAGTAAGTGTCTTCAGAAAGCTTATTGTAATTTAAAAATGATTTATCAAAATAGACAAATTTTCGATAGAAAAACTAAATCTCTCTTATGCGACTCTATTGTTTAAAGTCACCTCAACTATTGCGATGTTGTTTATGCCCCCTGTTCAACTCATCACGATGTTAGCAGAATACAGAAATTACAAAACAGCTGTCTCAGATTAATACATGGCATCAGAAAGTAAGAAAATATTAGTCACACGTTACAAATCAATAATTGGCTGAATATGAAAAACCGACGACATCTCCACTCCGCTCGCTTTTTCCATAAACTTATGAATTTGAAATCTCCAGCATACTTATATAATAATATCAATCATCGAACAGATATTCATAATTGTAATATCAGATTCAAGTTTACATTAACAATACCGATTCACCATACAGAACTATTCAAGAGATCATTTTCTCATAACTTATGCCATTATGAATGACTTACCCTCTGGACTAAAAAAAATTACTCATACAGCATTCGGAAATAAACTGAGTTCCTCAAAATATCAGAGGACGCAATTGCAAGTGCCCTCTATGACCAACCAGCAGAATTATGTTTTGATTTCTCTGCTCGCTAGGTGGAGCGGCCTAGAAACTGCTTTCATCTCGTGAACCAGAATTGACTAATCAGCAGAGTGTGTATTGGTTTGGACGGGGAACAGATGGCTTCAGTGCTGTCTGTGTTGACCTGCCCTTGCACTGATGAGAGGCAACAACCTCGAAACTAGTCTGCAGGTGGTCACCTCACCCCGTCCAAATCAAAACATAATTCTGCTGGTTGGTCATAGAGGGGCACTTGCAATTGCGTCCTCTGATGTTTTGAGGAACGTTGCACAAGTAGCTGTTAGATTTAATTCAATACCCGTCGTGGTCTTAGCCAGGGGGTAGTTGTTTTCTGACAGGTTCTTGCCATAATAAGCCTACGTAGTTAGGTGTTTATGGGAGTAAAGGGTTCATCATCGGTCGGTAACGACTGTTCGTTAGCAAACGATCTCCCAAAGATTTCTGTCTTCTTCGATTAAATCTCTCAACCCGGAGATTCGGAGTGTCTTCCTCTGCTCGCTAGGTGGAGCGGCCTAGAAACTGCTTTCATCTCGTGAACCAGAATTGACTAATCAGCAGAGTGTGTATTTGTTTGGACGGGGAACAGATGGCTTCAGTGCTGTCTGTGTTGACCTGCCCTTGCACTGATGAGAGGCAACAACCTCGAAACTAGTCTGCAGGTGGTCACCCCGTCCAAATCAAAACATAATTCTGCTGGTTGGTCAAAGAGGGCACTTGCAATTGCGTCCTCTGATGTTTTGAGGAACGTTGCACAAGTAGCTGTTAGATTTAATTCAATACCCGTCGTGGTCTTAGCCAGGGGGTAGTTGTTTTCTGACAGGTTCTTGCCATAATAAGCCTACGTAGTTAGGTGTTTATGGGAGTAAAGGGTTCATCATCGGTCGGTAACGACTGTTCGTTAGCAAACGATCTCCCAAAGATTTCTGTCTTCTTCGATTAAATCTCTCAACCCGGAGATTCGGAGTGTCTTCCTCTGCTCGCTAGGTGGAGCGGCCTAGAAACTGCTTTCATCTCGTGAACCAGAATTGACTAATCAGCGGAGCGTGTATTGGTTTGGACGGGGAACAGATGGCTTCAGTGCTGTCTGTGTTGACCTGCCCTTGCACTGATGAGAGGCAACAACCTCGAAACTAGTCTGCAGGTGGTCGTCACCCCGTCCAAATCAAAACATAATTCTGCTGGTTGGTCATAGAGGGCACTTGCAGTTGCGTCCTCTGATGTTTTGAGGAACGTTGCACAAGTAGCTGTTAGATTTAATTCAATACCCGTCGTGGTCTTAGCCAGGGGAGTAGTTGTTTTCTGACAGGTTCTTGCCATAATAAGCCTACATAGTTAGGTGTTTTATGGGAGTAAAGGGTTCATCATCGGTCGGTAACGACTGTTCGTTAGCAATACTCTATTTCTCAACACATTTGAGGGCAAATGGTGACTCTATTGACCCACGCGACACGTATTCCGATTGGTTTCCATCTGATTTTTATTCCATGAAATATCGTTTGGTATGCTTGGCTCTAAACAATCATTAAATTACGTGATTTCTTTATAAAACCAACAATAATCAACTCGTTTCGAACAAATTCTATACGTGTTTATGTATGTATTTGAGAAAAGAAAGTATTATTATTATTGTTATGTTTCAAGGGCAAGCGCTAATTTTCCTTGATCACTGATCATTACATTAATAACTACCAAAACCCTAAAGGGCATACGTTATATTATCATTGCACAGTTTGGCAGTGGCAGTGGCAGTGACTACTACCATTGTTTATATAGAAGTAATAGTTAGTCAATGCCTGTGTAATTGGTGTTGGACGCAAACGCGAGTGTCATCTAGCGTGATTAGTTACAAACATGAATATTTGACGTCATTTTAGTGCAGGTTTCTTCAAAAAAACCCTGATTTTAATGCTGTCCCATTGTTTCAATCAAGTTACGACATGACTTGGAGTCCAGATCACTGAAGTTACGACATGACTTGGATGCGAGCTCACTATCGCCATCTACATGTCGCATCCATTTTGATCCAATTATAATCCCATAAGGTTGACTAACATATATACAATATAAACAATGCTACTACTTCAGTTCGCGATTTCAATATATTCGATACCGTCTTCTTTTTCACTTCAATTTATGATATAAACGAGGTTACTACATTATGTGGGATGATTTGAAAAAACAATCGAGAATCTGATGTTTTTACCTTTATTTTTGGATGGTTAGGTGTAAGAACCATCTGAAGTACCGGGCTATTTGAGAAACATCTTCAAATAGTTGCCAAAATGAGATGAGATTCAGATTTTACACTGGAACACAAGTACAATTGAATTTTTCCATAATTTCAAGGTGTCCGGTGTGAACTAAGAGCCTGACAATGGATGGCGTGAATTCTAATAGCATCTCTTAGAGTTTATCCAAAAATTCACGCTTTATACTAGAATGTTCTCATGCAGCAATTATTTGCAACTTTACTAGTGTTATTTGTTGAATCCAGAGTGACTCAAGGTTCATATAGTATAGCGAAACGTTCTTACCCGCAGAACTTTCGCACATAAACCTACGAATATGTGATGGCTAGAGAAACAATAATACTACGGTAGGTACTGACACACTCTTCGTTGAAGTTCAAGAATCTATTGAGATGCACCGATGGATGCCATCAATCGACTTGATTTATCGCTTAATTCAAAATAAAGTCTCAAATTTGAAAAGATCCACTATTGTAGTTGCATAGACATTGAAGCAGAACGATTTTTTCCGCGTTATAGGTCATAACAAAATAAGAAGAATAGTTATATTCACAAAACAATGTCTTAATTAGCCTTCAGTGTATTGATGAGAGGGAGTCAGTACAAATTGCAAGTTAACTGGGACCCTATGTTTGAGTTCGCGCGATAAATTTCGAACGTGATATTTACATCGTCAAGAATTCGCATGTGATACTCTTCTCGTTCGATACGCTATTCCCGAACTAAATGCGATAAAGAGTTGGTCGGTTTCGAAGGGTGTGAGGGAAGTCTTAGCTTGGGTCACGAATTCAACCAATAGCTTAAAGGTATTTAAATCACATGACGTGGCGCGTCACGTTGACAACTGTTCTGCGTGTATTTCTTGTGTTGTTTTATTAACCAATCGATTAAAAATATCTGGTTGATTTAAAGCATTATTTACTTTATCAAGGCACATTGAAACATGATTTACTGAATGCTACGTGTATATTGGAAGCTGAGTCCAGCTGGTATAGCTGCTACTTGCGAGGAATCCAAGACTTATTAAGACATTCATATAAGCATGTTTTATTATAAATCACATTCATATACCTGCCTATTCAGACTGAAGGTAACCAACCTACTTTTGTCTCAATATTTATAGCTGACTCTCTACTTCCCTCCTTTATATAGGGAGACACTAGTTGAATCAACTCACGAATTAATTCTTTTGATAAACGAAGCATTCTACAAATTGTCTATTTCAAAGTTTCAATGCATTTATACGAGGGTAGAAGGGCCTTCGCTGGTCTGCTGCTCCCGCAACATCGTCTACTACTTCTGCAATAGCGATCATTGCAATTTCATCACAATTTGCCATTTCATATTATCAAGAGTAAAATGTAAACAATGGATTATTATCGAGGTTAGGATTTAAGTCAATTATTCCGATCGATAATTCTTATCGCATGCTAAATATCCGCTCGTTGTTTTATGGTCGATAATTATCGCTGGTGATATTCGAACATACCATTTTTGGGGTATCCTTCGATAAAGTGCAAAAATCGCATGCAATATTGCATCGAGTGAACTCAAACATAGGGTCCCTGTTATCCTGTACTGGGGTCCTCAAAGCTTGTAGTATTCCATATAGTTCGGCTGTGTGTACGCTACATAAGTCGGGTAGTTTGATCATCAAAAACAACTACTCACAACATCCCTTAGTTCATGATATCCTCGACACCTGTCACCACCATCGTACTAGAGGTATCTACGTGAATATCATCTGGATCCCTTCCCATATAAGAATTCCGGGCAACGGACGTGCAGACCCAGCAGCGAAACAAACTTGTTCCTCCGACTTGCCAGTACAGCAAATCCAACTCCAAGACCTAAAAACACTAGCTCGACAAATGATGACACAAACCTGGCAAACACATTGGAATACAAGTAACACAAAACTACGTACAATTCAACCTACAGTTTCCGTGTAGCAGATGCCCACATTGACAAGAAAGGACAAAAGTGTTATAAGAAGACTCAGAATAGGTCACTCCCGGGTCACCCATGGTTACCTGACGTCTTCACAGAATCGCCCTACCTGTGAATTATGTAACAGTGTAAGACTCACAATTAAGCACATACTTTTAGATTGCCTGCACTACAGCCAGACTCGCCGCAAACATAATCTCAGTGGAACTCTCAAAAACATTCTTGGATCATCTAACCAGTTTAAGGCTGTAATACAGTTCCTCAAAGACTGTCAACTGTTTAATTCAATTTAATTTTTATTATGTTATCAAATGTAACATAGATCCCGTGTCAGTGGCCATTAGATGCCGAGACACGTTAATTTTAATAATAATAAAAAAAAATTAGCCTTCAATTTTTGATCCCAATCTCAACTAACCTCCGTAATGAAGGATCACCAAATTCAACAGATTTGTTAAGAAGGTTGTTGCCTCCATATTTCAAACGTATTTGATTTTCACTCGTATTCCTCACGGTCACGTCTACGGTACCAATATTTACATTTTCATGATATTCTATACCAAGGTTTATGAATAATAACAATAATTCAACGTTTTTATAAATTGCTGCGATGAGTTACTACGTTCACAAGACGTTACAATAAAAAAACATCTAGGGTCAATAAAACTGTTTATGGAAAAGAAAACACATAGCAACAGATATTATAAACTATTATCACAACTTACGGGAAAATTGAGGAATTATTATTACTGTGAATTATTTTAAAAATACTTTCACAATAATAGAGCACTACTAGTTAGCTACTCAAACAAAGATTATAAATCCTATTTTCAAAAAAATGTTCATTCCAATCCCTCAGGGGAAAAAACGTACCTGATATTGGAAACAATAATACACCAAACAAGCAAACAACACATGCATTCTCCCACACGTGGTTGACTGGGTACGATTGTGACAATTTTCATTTGATCGCCCATGAGTTTGTGAGCATTAAGGTGGAAGGAAAGTGTTTTTTATTATTTATTATTCCATTATTACTCGGCGGCGCACAGTGTTGCAAAATCTCCAAATCCTGGCCAAAAATCAAACAACAAATATACATCTTCCAAAGTTTTTATGGGTATGCTTTTGGGGTCGGTGAATACGAATTCATCATCACAACTGAAGTATTCACATTGGTGGATCCAATATGGCGGCTGCTAAATGAAAAATGTAGATTTTTTATATTCAAACTGAGATTGTAAGTTTTTTGGGATCTCACAGTATGAATTTGAGATAGAAGTGAACGAATTGAAGATACGAGGTTAAATATGGCAACTGTAAATGTGAATACATTAGGTAACTTTAATAATAATAATACTAATGACCATAGCAGTCGTTGCCGAAAACACCAAAGAAAAAATACTCTCCCTTCTGTGCGGAGTAGAGACGCCTATTATTATTTGCCATGGCGCTCTGGGCGACTTTTGGTGGTGCAGTCATTATTTCAACATAAATATAATATATAATATTAAGAGTGAACTTTCAAAAATACCTCTCTATTTGTGGGGCTTCTGATGAATATATATATATATATATATATATATATATATATATATATATATATATATATATATATATATATATATATATATATATATATATATATATATATATATATATATATAAATATCGATATGTGTAATGTTATCATCAAAATAATCTTCCACATGACAAAAAATGGTTACTATGGTAGATTGTAGGGAAGGTTGTACATGCTATGTAGCCTCACAAGCAGTTCGATCCATTATATCTTCTGAACATGCTCTTATGGTTGCCCACGGGGTCCACTAGTTTATGGGCAATTCACGATTACGTTATCTTTGGCCGAGAAATGAGAATAAGAGGAATATAAAAAGTAGATAGATAGACTCCGATAGGCTCCGCCCACCGCGGCTTTGCTTCGGTATTGGCCGTACAGAAACGAATTTGAATAGCCCTGTATAAATGATACGTTTACATTCGATTTTAGAAATTATCATCTCACGGGAGGTATGTAAAACTTCCACATGTCTTTTAAACATTCATTAGTGCTTTTGGTTTCGTATGTCTGAGTATTGGTCAGGGTTAGGTTGAAAAATAGATTGGATGTTTCGTACATACTCACCTGATACCTCGCCTTTTTCCACGATTATAAATTATTTGTTATTTATATAAGTACTTATTGTAATCTTGTGGAAAATAAAGACCTTCATTATTATTAATATTACTCTTATCATATATGGGTTGTTTTCAATGCTGTTCCAACATCATACTTGTGGCTGATTCGTAATATTCCTTCAGATAATCTGGGGACTGGGAACAGTTGTGCCAGGGTATGATTGAGCCAGGGTGCGGTTGTGCCAGGGTACGGTTGAGCCAGCGTACGGTTGTGCCAGCGTACGGTTGTGCCAGGGTACGGTTGAGTTAACGTACGTTTGTGCCAGGGTTTGGTTGAGCCAGGGTACGGTTATGCTAGGGTCTGGTTGTGCCACGATAGGGCAATTGTAGGGTAACGTTATGATAGTCATCAAATTAGCGAATCTATAAAAAATACCGTTGGGTGTGCAAGGGAAAAGAGTAGCTGTGTGCCCTCTGTATGTGTTTTACAGTATTGCGTCAGCCATCATTCGACATTACTACAGCAGAATCCCATATTAAGTTTTAATAGTTAAAAGTGAGAATTTTCGTTCGATTACTTTCAATAATTGTTATTTTATGTGTACAAATAAAGTGATGAGAGTGTTTTTCTTCGTGATATGTTGAACATTAGTAGTTAAATTGCAATGATTACTTTAAACGTAGATTACTTTGTTTTGTCGTGACGACTGTATTGGATACGGTTGTGGCAAATTTTCTGTTTTGACACAAGTCACATGTAGGCGCATATTCTGGAAGTAGGGCATGCAAATATGGATCAAATGTCAAGGAACATGAGATCTGGTCCCACGCTGACGTTGCTGACGTCGAAATAAGAAAAAAAGTTTATATAAACACATTTCCGAAAGTTATTCGTTTCTAAGATACAGAGTGTCGAATTATAATTCTTTTATTTGTTTTTTGTGAATAAATTCCAAAATATTTGTGATATTCGAGTAAAGTTTGGTATCTGGGAGGATTTTTCAATGACAAAATGAAATTTTATGTTAATTGTAAAAGAACTAATTTCTAATTGAATTTATTTAAAATTTAAAAATTTTGTCATTCAAAATCACTTGCATCGGTTTTTTCGAATCTCGAAAACAGTTGGTCGCAGTGACCTCTACCAAGAATATATGTTTTACACAAACTAAATAACGAATATTCCCAAATACCAAACATTACCCAAATATCAAAATTATTTTGAAATTTTTCACAAAAATAAAAATAAGAATTCAACTTTGACACTCTGTATCTCAGAAACGAATAACTTGTGGACATATGTTTATGTGAACTTTTCTTCTTATTTTGATGTCAGCAACACGCTCCTAAATTTTCTACACGTACTTAAGAAACACCCTGTATTTGTCATAATTGTGATGAGTCTGACTTGATCTCAATTTCTTACTTTTTAGAACTGAAAAAAACTCAGATTTCTTCCACTTTTTGTGATCCCAGATCTTATCTCTTTTGTTACATGAATGCGAAATGTTTCCAGTAGAAGATTATGTTGCATTCAGAGCATCTTGGTGTATTTTTCATCCTGTTACTACTTACTCCAAGCAATGTCACAACAGTCCCTGGGGTGTGGTCGGTTGATTTTTTCCTTTCTGTAATTTTAATAATAATAATAATATTCTATTAATCAACAATAAGTTATCAAAAAAAATGCCGAGAGTGTCAGTAAATGGAAGTATACACAGTAAACACAAAATAAGTAATGTGAAATAAATTATGATTAAAACACGGAGACAGACGAACCATAAATATATAGATAAATACATACAACAAGACATACATTGGTCTCAACATCATCTTAAGAAAAGAATTCGTCAAGAGTGTAAAAGTTCTTTTGGGTCAAGAAGTCTTTGAGCCTATTTTTGAAAATGAAAATATCTGGGGCACTTTGCACTTTTGCTGGTAAGATGTTATAGATTCTACAGCCATTGTTATACAAGTTTCTTTGATAAAACTTGGTCGATTGCTTTGCCAGAAGTAAATTGTTCTTGAATCTGGTAAAGTAATTATGCATCGATCTGTTGATGCCGAACAATGAAATATTCTTATGAACATAGCACGATATTTTGAATATTATGTGGGTATTAACTGCGGGTAAAATTTTATTATTTTTATAAGACTGCCTGCATGAGTGTCCCCATGGAAGATTAAAGAGGAACAGTCAGTACCAACATCCCAATTATTATACCATGACGAATTTGCGAGTGGATATTCGCGTAATACAGAATGAGGAGTATTTTTTGACTGCAGTGCTCCTTTAATGATCTCAAGGCATAGAAGGCTGATCTCAATTTGCCGCAGAGATTATGTATATGAGTTTGACTTTCGATCAGAGATAACTCCCAAGATCTTAATGTCGTTTTGAAATCCAAAATTATGTTTTGAAATCCAAAGTTATTGTTACATGGAGTCTGATTGGGCCCTCGATGAAATATAATAGATACTATACCCTAATAGCACACTATGTCCCAGGGACGTCCCTATTTGGTACAAATCATGTCCGAATGTCCGGGACTTAAAATCATTGTCCATGGGACGTCCGATTCAGTGCATTTTCATGAATTTCCCCAAAGGACTTCCTATGGATGTCCCAATCGATACATATCGTATAAAACGTTTCTGCGAGGACGTCTTTGGGATATCCTGGGTCGGATATATTTTGTAATGTTTACTAGGACATCCATCGGACGTCCTTGTTAGTAAGTATTCTGGCATGTCTTTGAAAGGACGTCCCATGGTTGTCCTGGTACGGGACATTTAGGAACATCCCGAATGAATGAATATTGGACGTCCCAATTGGTTAATCTTAGAATATCTCCCTGCGAGGACTTCCTTGGGATGTCCTGGTTCGGATATATTTTGTAGAATTTTCTAGGATATCCATTGGATGTCCTGGTTGGCATGTATTTGGCATATGTCTTCGAAAGGACTTCCTATGGTGGTCCTGGTACGGGTACATTCTGGAACGTCCTTGATGGATGTACATCGGACGTCATCCCAATCAGTGAATTTCAGAAAATGTCCCAGCGAGGACTTCCTTGGGATGTCCTGGATTGAACATTTTTCGGAATGTTTCCTAGGTGCATCCATCCAAAAAATACATCCCAGCTAGTGGTTTTACAGAAAAGGTATAAAATGGATCGCATATTTACAATGAATGAATGAATGTTTATTATTACAATAGGGCTAAACATTACAGCGAAAACAACCCATCTGAAATAAAACCCTTTTCACTATCAGGTAATCAGGTAATCAGGGGCCATATTCTCGAGTTTGTGCTTATGCCAATAAGATTCACTGTTTCACAACAATGAAAATAAAAAATTTATGTTTGTCTCTAGTTCGTATACGGATTGAAACCGAACAATTCCTCTATGTATGGATTCCGTGCATGAAGTTGTTTTCTGTGTTTTGTGTTCTGTGTTCAAGTGAAGTGTTGACGAATTGACAGACAATTGTTGAGTATTTACCAGCTATGGCGGCTTTTCTATCGTCTTTTGTGATTAATTAGTTTAGTGACTGTTCTGTAAGTTATTTTGTGTTCATTCAGTGTAGTTATATCTTTAAATGAAAATAAAAGTTTTGTTATACTATTCAATAGTTATTACTAACCTATTCAACTCTGTTTTGAAAAAGATGTTTCCGTAAGACAAGTAGAGTTGTGTGTATATCCTTTAAACATGTACAAAACCGAATTGAATGACTCTGGTAGAGTGCTGAGCTTACCTAGTAAGTAAATCTGGTTCCATCCAAATTGTTATCTCCAGTAATCCACAACAATATCATAATCTTAGTCCTGAAAGAGATGTAGGAACAAACACATCTGATAATTCTGCACATCCTAAGGATGTCCCAGATGTACTTTCGATTGATGTAATTCGGGGACGTCCAATGAACATCCCAGGTGGATGTCGATTGAATATCCTCATAGATCGTCCAATTTTGGTGAGAAGTCGAAACATTGGTACTTCCCACGGATGTCCAATGGACGTCCGCGGTACCAATACTGCACGTCCTAAGGACGTACCAAAATTGCACGTCCTAAGGACGTCCAGGATGTACTTTCGATTGATTTAATTCGGGGACGTCCGATTAACATCCCAGGTGGATGTCCATTGGATATCCTTATAGAACGTCCAATTTTGGTGAGAAGTCGAGACATTGGTGCTTTCCACGGATGTCCAATGGACGTCCGCGGTACCAATACTGCACGTCCTAAGGACGTACCAATATTGCACGTCCTAAGGATGTCCAAGATGTACTTTCGATTGATGTAATTCGGGGACGTCCGATTAACATCCCATGTGGATGTCCATTGGATATCCTTATAGAACGTCCAACTTTGGTGAGAAGTCGAGACATTGGTGCTTCCCACGGATGTCCAATGGACGTCCGCGGTACCAATTTTGTACATCCTAAGGACGTCCCGAATATCCTGAGAGGATGTCCTATGGATTACCATCGGACTTCATGGTGCTATTAGGGATGCATCGATCTGTTGATGCCGAACAATGAAAGATTCTTATGAACATAGCACGATATTTTGTATATGTGGGTATTAACTGCGGGTAAAATTTTATTATTTTTATAAGACTGCCTGCATGAGTGTCCCCATGGAAGATTAAAGAGGAACAGTCAGTACCAACATCCCAATTATTATACCATGACGAATTTGCGAGTGGATATTCGCGTAATACAGAATGAGGAGTATTTTTTGACTGCAGTGCTCCTTTAATGATCTCAAGGCATAGAAGGCTGATCTCAATTTGCCGCAGAGATTATGTATGTGAGTTTCCTAGTTTGACTTTCGATCAGAGATAACTCCCAAGATCTTAATGTCGTTTTGAAATCCAAAATTATGTTTTGAAATCCAAAGTTATTGTTACATGGAGTCTGATTGGGCCCTCGATGAAATATTTTATTTTATTTTATTCAAAGAAACAAACAGGTGTTAAGCCTAATAACATGTTTCTTAACAATAACTTATGACTATAGCATATATCATTAGTAAGGTATTCAGTTTTATAAGCATGTACAAATACATTCGCAGAGTATAATAGCAGATATGAGGGGGTGAGAGAGTATACCATCAAAGAGGGGGGGCTCGAACAAAAATGATGATAGATTTTTTTTTTCTTTTTTATCTCATAAAGGGTTTAATTTGATAATGTTTATTAATTGACTTCTAAAGTTGCGAGGGGTTATGTCGAAAATTCCGGTTGTAATATAGTTTGAGTATTTGAGCACATACTTTCAAGTAAGGTGGTATCAGCGGTTGTGGAACGAAAAACAATCTGTCTAGGTCGCATACCATGTATTGGAACATAGTATTTCAGTTCATTTTGTAGATATTCACTTTTAATATTGTGATTTACCAAGTTGTACAGGAATATCAATTTACGCTGAATCCTCCTGTGATCTAGACGAGCTATCGCGAATTCGGCCCTAATGGGTTCGTAGGATGCATAACCTGGGTTCATACCGTATTTTTTATAGTAGATATATTTTATGAAGTTGTTTTGGATCCCTTCTAAAATGTGACACATATTTTGTTGCTCAGGATCCCAAATTATGGATCCGTATTCCAATTTGGAACGAACAAGAGAGTTGAACAGATAAATAATGGAGTCAGTTTTATTGAATTCTGAGGTAGTCCTTCTGACAAACCCCAGTAGTTTTCTGGATTGATTGGTTACTTCATGGATATGTTTATTGAAACTTAGATTCTGTTGAAAAAGTATTCCCAAATCCTTCATCTGATCAATTCTCCGCAGGGGACTTCCATCCATGGTATAAATAAAGTTGTGGTGTTTATTTGACATGGAGTAGGTTAAAATGTTGCATTTATCTAAGTTGAAATATAGTTTATTTACCTGAGACCAGGTATATATTTGATCAATGTCGTTCTGAAGAACTAAATAGTCATTGATATCCTGTATTTTTTTAAACAGTTTAAAGTCGTCTGCATAGAGAAGACAATCAGATGACAGATTTTCCGGAAGATCGTTAATAAATATGAGAAATAGTAGAGGTCCGAGGTTTGACCCTTGTGGAACACCAGATTTCGCTAAAAACAAATTAGAGTTCATACCATTGCGTGCTACATACTGCATTCTGTGTTCAAATGTAAAAAATGATATCAAGTGATCACTCAATCCATAGTGCCTAAGTTTTGCCAAAAGAATGTCGTGATTCACCGTATCAAATGCTTTAGCAAAATCCGTGTATATGCAGTCCACCTGGCCTCCCCTATTTAAGTCTTTCAAAGCTATATTCATAAAAGTCAGCAAATTCGTTTCTATAGACTTCTTTTTACAGAATCCATGTTGTTTATCTGATATAATATTCTTGAAGTACCAATAAAGTTTCTCGTATAAAATGAATTCAAAAAGTTTTGCAATACAGTTTAATATAGCAATGGGCCTGTAGTTATCAACTAGGTGCTTGTCACCTTTTTTGTATATAGGAGTTAATTTGGTTTTTTTAAATTCGTCTGGAAAAACGCCCGTTTTCAGTGCCAATTGAAAAATTGTGAGCAATGGATACGTCAAGTGATCCTTACAGGCCTTAAAGATGTAGCATGGGATATTATCTGGACCTGCAGAACGCTTTGGTTTGAGTTTTTTGAAAGCCCTTTCAAGTTCGTCAATCAAAATTGTATCGAAGTGAATATGTAAAGAGAATATTTTAGGAAGGTTTTCCTGAATTTCGTTTACTATTTTTTTATTATATGTTGATTTCTGCTCGTAGACCGAACTGAAATGCTTGGCAAAAGCCTCCGATATTATATTGTTGTCTGAGATTTCCTTATTATTCACAATAAAATGGGTTTCGGCCATGTTCTTATTCTTTTTGTTTTTTACAAAGTTCCAGTAATTATTGAGGTTCTGGGTCAGATCATCCTGCACTATATCAAGATAGTTTCTATAAGCATTATTTATTTCTTTCTTTAAGTTTGCGCGAATTTTCTTATAATTGTCCATATGGTAAGCTGAGATATTTTTTCTCTTCCTAAAATGTTCTTTAAGTCTTAAATCAGATTTAATATTATCCGTAAACCACGGCGGAAATACCTTTTTTCCCTTAATATTTGCAAACCTAGGGACACATTTATCTAACATATTGTATATTTCCTTATAGAAGTAGGCAACGGCTAGATTAACATCGATGAAGTGGGCCAGTCTCGACCAATCAAAGTCCCTAAATATAATAGATACTATACTGTCTTTCTCTTATTCAAATTATTAAATTTTTTTTCTGACCATAATAAACATCGAGTGAATAGCTCTTCAGCAGTAGTTATTGCATAATAAATCATTTTGGTAATAAAAATAAGATTGATGAAGTAAGACGTTGATTCAACGCTGAAAGTTGGGACTTATCGGCTCAGAAAGGACCGTAGTATTAGGAATATGAGGTATGAATCAGTTACTTGACATATATTATGATATGTTCTCTTGACATTGTGCATCATAGGTCATTCTGATAATGAAACTATGATCAATAAGGAATTACGTTGATACAACGCTGGAAGTTGGGACTTATCGCCTCAGAAGGTACACTTTTTGAATAGTTACTTGCTCATTTTATACAGCAGTGCTTGTGAGCTTCTTAGATTGGTTCAAAAGGTCGTAGGTTTCGTTATCTGCCAGTTTGATAGATAGATCCTTTGACAAAAATTAAAGAAAATAAAGATATAAGGTAATTATAATAAATTATATGGGCACCAGGTTCTTTTTTATGAAAATACAAAAAACTCGGATTTGGTCAAAGGATATACTTTATGCTTCTCAACAGTAAAACTACTACTACTACTAGCTGGATAAAATTTGTAGTAGCTTATCTGGTATATTGGAGTCTTTCTTTAAGCTCAGATGTTTGAATGCTGAGGTTACACTGTAAAATAAACACAAACCCGTATCTTGTCTCAGATTTTAGTCATATAACTCAATATTTTTTGACGAATTGACAAATGCGATAAGAATAATCAAGGACAAATCAACTTACTGATTTACTTAGAAATTTGTTACAGAAATGGTAGAATTTTATATTTTTACAAAGTTAACATTTGTCTGAAAAATAACATATTTAAGAATTGCTTAGTTGAACAACGTGTTTAACAAGAATAAAGTTGTGTGAAGCACATGATTTTACAATGAAGTTTAAATTAAGAGTCTTCTCATATAAGGATCAAATCTCAAGCGAGCATGAGAAAAATAATTATCATGAAAATATTGTTTTTAATAAACTGAAGAATAAAATATTCAAATTTGAACAGTCATTCAGACTGGCAAAAAGGTAAGAAAATTTTTGATCTTTCTTATCGACAAAGATATAGATGATTGAGGATAATCTCCAGACTGAGAAGGAAGTGAAAGTGTAACGATGAAGAGTAACGAGACATTATAACGAGAAAGTGTAAAGAGGAGTTCCCTCGACAAATATAAATCAAAGATACATCTCCAGACTAAGGAGGAAGAGAGAGAATGCACTGAGAAAGTTCCTCGCTTATGATTTTGCAAAGCAAGAGCTGGTTGTTTTGAGTTTATCTCCTGGCTGAGGAGAAAGAGAATACTGAAATAGTACTTCGAAATCAAATTTCACAAAGCAAATGAAAGGTTGTTAGGGCATGAGATTTTCTCTTTGGCCAGACCCCCTCATCTAAACGTGGCTAGTGAGTGATCCAGAATAGATCAAACCTAGAGCTCGGAGAATCATGAGTGAGTCTAGCTTCTACAGAATGTAATTGAATGAAATGAAAGCAATGATTCACCCACGAATTCCGTACTCCTAGCTACCAGACCAGTCCTTGGTACAGATCACCAACCAGGTTCAGGAGGAGTGCCATCACTGCCTATTCAGTGTTCACACTTCTAGCAGGTTGATATTTTCTGAACGTTCCAGGAAAACTTGTATCACAGGAACAGAAACAGCTCCAACTGATATGTGAAGTCCAAAAACAATAGAAATAATCAATATTATCACAACATGCGTAAAATAATTCCACAAAAATTTTAACCAAAGAAAGCAATGCTTCAAAACGAACATTCCTGGAAATGACATTTATTTCTCAATCTGATCATTGTTTAAACGAAAGAACAGATCTAAACCACTTGTGCGAGATTTATTCTTATTTATTAATGTTGGACAAGAACCCAAGTGCTCTCAATAACAGTTCCTTTGGCATTACTTAATCTCATTCTGTATTTCTTACACTCTTTGATATTCCATAATTTCCACATTAATTCTTAAAAACTTTTCAAATAATATTAAATTCAATTTTCTCAACAATTACATGAAATCTATATTTTTATCTCCTCTTTAGCAGTAATTTTTTTTTACGAAACTCCCAGGTTTTCGGAGAAAACCCCTCAAAAGCAGAGCTTGTGCAAGCAAGGGAGATCCGGGACCTACAGTTTAAATAAAAGTGGAATCCGAACCACTTCAGCTCAGTGACACACGACCGGGGATCGAACCCAGACCGTCTGGGTGGAAGCCAAACGCTCTAACACCTCGACTGTACTGTACTGGAAACCCCAGCAGCTTAGGCCAATTGTTCTCTGGTTCTATAACTTCTATGAAATTTTGACTTTGACTTTTGACATATGACATATGATTAATTTTAATAAATTCTAACCCAATAAATTTTTCTCTTCTCCCACGCTCCTCGTGGTATCTTACAGGTGTTGTCTGCATCCGGCACACTATTTTAGATTTTTAATTGTTATAAAAGTTTTACATAAATTTAATTCAGTACCCCATGTTACACATGGATTTTGTCTTGTTTAATTTTTCATCATCGTTGTTAAGCGACCAATCTCACTAACATTGTAAGTATAGGACTCTCATCCTCACCATTTTACCATAGTTTCATCCATTTTTGTAGCTCCCCGATGATGACAGTAACCACTGTCGAAATATTGGAAATATAATGTTATAAGAGTATACTTGCGTTTTGCTGCTGCCTCAAATATTGTCAAGATTTATGAATGTATATATTGCGCTCACTTAGCTGTTAAATAGGTATTTTTGTATATATCCCCATTTCTATCAACTCTTCAGTGTGTTTCTCTCCACTTGAAGTTATCCAAAGTAAACATAAATATATTATTATGATTATACTACTTAATATGCTTCGCTAATGGTAATATTACATATTGCTGGAGGATTTCACAAAACAAGCTCTGCTTAGGTGAAATCCTCATAATATGAAACCTACTTCTTACAATTAAATACCATATAAATATTATATTCACTTGATATTTAGTTGACTTACTATTCTTCAATGTTTTTCAAGATAAATGTAAAAAAAAAATTATAAATCCAGAAATCCAAATATGATGTAATATATGCGAAGTAAATTATAAATACTGGGTATATTAATTAGGTACAATCACTGTCAAAATGCTCATCTGTTTGACTAAACTACTTAATATTTTGGACTTCCAGTCGAACGGAGCAGCAATGGAGAACAGTAAAGAAAAAATGAGAAGGCAGGAAGCTGATGGTGTTCGCGATCTTCCCGATGATAATTCGTGGCCAGTAGGTTTTGGTACCGTGAAGCATATGAGTACCAATTCCGTGATTGTTCCTGGAAGAACATCAGCAGCGAGGCCGTCAAATTCACATTCTGCTACCAACCGACAAGATTTTTATAATGAAAATGAATATAAGTCCACCACTGAAAGAAAACTGCAGACCTCATATAGACACGATTTGCCAGTCAATATGGCCAGATCATCTAGAAAATCAAGAAATTCGCAACTTTCAGTAGATCTTCAGAAAAGAGAGCTTGCTATCCAGATAGAGAAAGAAAGGCAGGAGCTAGAAAAAGCAAAGGAAGATTAAGAAATGAAACAGAAGGAGATTGAAAATAAAATGCGAATACTGAAAATGGAACATGAAATGTTAGAAGCAGGTATGGATAGAACTAATAGTGAATCATCGCGTGAAGGATCAGACAGAAATGAGAAGTTCCAGACAAGAGGCTTACGTTGCTGAATGGGTTAGAAATGTTGATCTTGAGCATGGAAGTTTCGGGGATTCGCCATCCATCGCTACTACAAAAGAATATGTGAGACAATATCAGAATGACATACAAATGTTGTGCCAAACAATTTCTGATGCGATAAAAAGTGTTTTTTCGTCAAATGGACAAAATAAAATGTTAGCAAGGCACGTTCATGACTTTTCCAGTTCAAAAAGGTTTCCCAGTTCAAGAAGAGTGAATATATTTTGAATACAACAGATATGCCCAGAAAACCATCTTGTTTTTACTGTGACAATGAGTATAACAATGATGATTGTCCTATGATGAAACGTGATGATGTAGAAACACGATGGAAGGTCATCACAACAAAGAAGCTATGTTTCAACTGCTTGAACAAAGATCACCGGAATTGTGTATCTGCCAGGGATTACGTACTTGTAGGTTACAGACTTTCCTCTTAGATTCTTATGAATTCTCATAATTCGTCTATGTTTTTTCATGAGATATCATGTGATATTTTTGGCAGGGATATTCCACATATGTATGAATTGATAAAATTGTTTACCAGGTTACTTCCTAGCTCAGTGTGCTTTCTATCTCAATAATAAAAAACAAATGAAACTTTTATTCATTCTCAGAATGATACGTAAACTTTTTTATCAAAATGATTTCCATATAGCTAGTCATGGAAAATGGAAATGGAAAAATTGTGTTGACGAAGATAGTCAAATCCTAGTAAACAGCGAGGTAAGAATATAATTCATTGTTTTTCATCCTACATAAAATGTAAAGAGATAGAGTCCAATAACCTTGATGGTGTTTGCATCAGTAAGTAGTCTATTCACAATGTTGACATGTTAATGACCACTGGTTATGATAATAAGCTTGATCGACACTTGAATTATATATAGTTATCCAATCTTCGATGGTCTAAGGTACGATTGTATACGTTCAGTTTAAACTCCGGATCGCCTTACTAATGGCCAGAATGTAAAGCCTTCCAAAATCATTTGATGTTTACATTCACATTCTAAACCATTGGTAAGGCTACTGCAGTTTAACTGAATCCATACAACAATTAATAGTCTGGTGCCAAACGAATTCTAAAAGCTTAAAATAAGAAAAAAACTAACAGGCAAGGATCAGGTGGAGACTATTTTTGATGTTCCAACATTGAGGGAAAAAAATTTAAACACGAAAATGAGGATGCACTTTAGGGGTTGAAAGCGTATTTTGGGGATTTGCGGCAAAAAGGAGACCTCTCAGCGGAAAATGGTTAAAGTGAAAATTGTAGATAATAAAGTAATCAAAAATTTTTGTTTTCAACACTATTTGACATTACCCCAAATTATCTGTCAAAATGGCGAAAAACTGATTTATCAGAATTTGATTTCTTTCTCTCGAATAAATGATTCAATCTACATGGAAATCTGTAGGAATATGTATTTTTTGGTGTTGAATGAGCTTTTGAATGACGAACATTTGTTCTGAAGTTTTTCGTACTTCGGAGGTCTATAAGTGACCATTTTAATTGTTAAAATGTCTACTTTCAAATCGTCCATGTGAAATGGTGGTTAATTGATCGTTAAACCGCTTAAAATTGAGAAAATCCGACAAGTCTCTCCGAATCATGATTTTAACAATATTTTTAAAAACTGTAGGAAAAAATAAACAGGCATGGATCAGATGGAGAATGTTGTTGAGGTTCCAACTTGAGGAAATACAATATTTAAACTCGAAAACCCTCAAAATGGTCAAATGGGTATGCAGTTTAGTGGTTGAAATTTTTTTTTGCGATTTTCGGTGAAAAGTAACCTCCTAGTGAAATATGTTTAGTGAAAAAGTTGAAGATGATAAAAAAATCTGAAACTTCTTCATTTAACACTTCTCGGTATAACCTCAAATTGAACGCCAAAATGACAAAAAATCGATTTTTGAGTATTTATTTTTTGTATTGCTCTTTAAATTATTTGGATCAGATGAAAATTTGTAGATAAATGCCTTTTTTGTGTCTAAAAAACATGATTTTTCCGCAATAGGGAATATGCAAGTGATTTCAATTTACTTGATTTTTTTACCTCATAAACTTTATTGTCTTGAAATTACACATAAACCATTAGTTTATCATTTAGTTCGTATTTATTTTAACTCCATAAAACTTTAATCAAAAAGTGCATAATAAGCACGCGGAATTCAAATTTGCGAAACAAATCACCATTGGCACGTTATGAAATGTATCTGTGTTGATATTCATACTGTGCTAGTCGTTTTTCATAGAAAATTTGTTTTTATTTCTATATTTGTAGTGTTTTCCATTACATAGTTCGATATTGGTCTAGTGACAATTGTATATTATCAAGAGCAATGACTGAAAGCGGTTTTGTCAAAGCACAATCTGACAATACCTGAACTGATAAGTAGCAATAGTTTATCAAATAATAGTTTCCCTTTTGTAATTTAGGTGAGGCAGGTATATACAAAACATTTATGCATACAAAACTCACTTGTGATCAATTCACTTCATGTTAACTATCGAAATACAATGTACTCACATTGAAATGATCTTCACAACAATGTAAATGTGATATTGGAGATACTTCTCATAACCTTTCACCATTGTTTACGTATTTTCGCATCTCTTGGAACAGGAAAAAATACTTTACTTGGTGAACTTATAATTGTGTTTTGGCATTCTGGTACTAGACAATACCTATAAAATGTTTTTTTAGCATTTTCCATTATCGTAATAGCGATTAAAACTGCAAATCCCTAACCTAATTATTAACTGTCAATTGTGTCAATGGCCATAACTATAGAAAGGCTTTTTCATTGAAGACTGCTCTGGTTGATCGAGATCACTTTTACATATGTTCATCTCTCTCTAACACTTGTACTGCATTTGTCTTACTCTTTTATAAAATATCAGCTTCAAGCAAGGAGAGCAATGAGAGTACGTCTCAACGAATGACACTGAAGAAGAACAACACTGATCGCGCCATGTGACGTCATCCACAGCGCGCGAAAATGGAGGCGTTGAAATAGGTCAAATTCAATCAACAAACAAATTTTAAAAAATTATGAATTTTCCCTATTAAGGAGATTTCTAGCTTTCCAGTCATTAACATTTTTCGATAAAAATACCCTAATCTTCCACGAACAATTGTCTCGATAGTTTTTTGTATTTCGAAGGTCTTTAAGTGACCATTTAAATTGTTGTAATGTCTACAATGAAATTTGTCAATGTAACTTGGTGGTTAAAACCGCTTAAAATTGTGAAAATAGTCTCTCTGAATCATGATTTTCTGAATATTTTCAATTATTTTCGACATTCTTCATTATTTTTATTACAAAAAGTACCTAGTTTATATGGAATAATTCATAATGAAATATTGGAGTATATGATTACACTACACAATTAATTAATTAATATCATTTTATTTCTTTTCTACAACTCCTAAAATATTGATTCAGAAAGACTTGTCGGTTTTCTCAATTTTGAGCAGTTTAATAATCAATAAACCGCCAAGCTACATAGACCGTTTGAAAGTAAACATTCCAACCATTAAAGTGATCACTTATAGACCTTTGATTTACAGAAAAACACAAGAACAAAGAATTGTGGAAAACTCATGTTCGTTCGACACCAAAAAAGACATATGCCCACAAATTTTCATGTAAATTAAATCATTCATATGCGATAAAAAAATGAAATACTGAAAAATTGGTTTTTCACCATTTTAACGGTTGATTTGGGTTTATATGCCAATCAACAGGGCTATCAACCTCAACTTAAATCGCCCAGCCGATAATTTTTTTTAAATTGTAGAACACAGTGTGCACATTACTTCTGAGAAAAATTATCACCTCCAGGGGGGGGTAGAACCCCCCTAAAAAACGCGTTGAAATTAATTTTTCAGGTAATTTCGAAATATCTCAAAAGATTTACTTTAAATCAAAAAAATTACTTGATATTCAGAAAGAGCACAAATTTTTCCAAAAAAACTGTCCCGACCAAAATTTTGAGAAATCGCACGGTATTCTTGAAAAAAATTGTTGAAGTTGTATCCTCAATGGGGCAGGTGTTGCGCCGGCTCCCGCCAACGTGCATTTTTACAACCAGCGCGTGAAGTAAAGTTCTATAACTCCTCACATTAAATGTTCAATTCGGATGAATCTTACGTCAATTTGAAGATAAAGGTCGCAGCTTTGTATTCTGAAATTATTTGTATTTATACGCGCAGTTGCCAGCTACAAAATTGCAATTGAAAATCTTATAATTTTAAAGTTCCTGACTTCGTGAAATAATGTTTGTGATTTCTGAAATAATGTCTTATCACTTGTAGCAAGTAAAATGAACAGTTGAGGAATACTTCATTGTCAAATTGCATTACGTTTAACCGGTCCAAATAATGTTGGTTTTAAATACGAGTGTTTTCAATTCTTCGCATATTTTAGGTTACAAAATCTTGAGGGAGTTTATAAATTCAAATGCTAATAACTCTGATATAAAAGCACGTATCAACATGAATGAAGAGCCAGTCTGCAGAAAAAACCCTGCTCTCATTAAAAATATTCATGAAAATATTCATACAAATTTGGTTACTTATACAAATTTTAAATGCAATCCAGTGAATCTTTTAAGTACTGAAAATAGAGGTTACTCGGCATTTGATCGCATTATTGTTCTATGGAAAGAAAAATAAATTCAGTCCTTGATGGAATATGGAGATTCGAGACCAAGGAAGACAGGGCATCAAATGAAACTGTCCCGAAGTGTACCTGCTTTAAACTCTTTGAGATTCTGAAACCTGAAAAATATCGGCTTGGGACCTTGTCAATGCGGAGCTAGCGCGCCGCTGTATAGTATACAGCGGCGCGGTTCTGTCGGTGCGCAGTGGCAGCAGTCAACGTTGCTCTATGTAAACGTCAGATAATATAAAAGTTCCTGTGCAGAAAACACTGGATACTGGGATAACTTCGATAGTCGGAGACGGGGAAACATCTCTTAGTGCTTTGTCACCGTTATTAATTGAAAATGTTGAGTTTGTTTTTGAAAAATTTGTTTCATGTTGAACTCAGCTGTGTTTCAAAATATCGCAATGTCAGATATGACTTACATTTCCAAAGGTCCACCTAGGAATTCAGGAGAAAATGCCAGTTTGTTATTAACATTTTATTGAATGGAACTTGCTGAAAATGCATAAATGCTTAGGATTTTATACGCTCATTCAAAAATTTACCTGCAGAATATAAATGTTTGCCTAGTTGACCAAGTTTTTTCTAGTCAACGGAAAGTGCCCAGTGTTAGTGTTGTTTCAGAACTTGGAATTGATGTAACTCAAAATTTTCAAAGTTTTAAAGGTCCAAGTAGGAATTTAATGGTAAATACCAATTTCATATTGACATTTTTGTGAATCAAACTTGCTCAACACTCCCATAAGTGTATCCGCTTTGATTTTTATGTGCTATATGTACCAATGTTTGTAATAAATGTACCACAGATATCTGTAGAAACTTGGCAGTGATTGTTCCGGATTGTGGAGATGAAGACGAGGAGACTGAAGATGAATTATATGATGAGTTGTATGAGTGAATAAATATATTTTCCTATACATTTCTTGATGGTGATTACTTGTGGGTTCATTCCTCCATACCCTTTCTCGATATCATTGAAAAACACTCTCATATTTCGGTACCTCCGGTCCGCGTTTGATTTATACAATAAGTTGATCTTCTATCGAAGTTGCGAATAATTCTCATAACAATACTACTAAATCTCAATAACGACAGTTCTCAACGATTATTTACCCACATTTATATGTAAGAGTAGTAGTTTGAGAATTTTTTCAATTATTCTCTCCCTTCCCTCTCACCCCAATGTTTCCGCGATGCGGGTGATATGCCTCGAATGCGGGGGAGGGAAAATCGTTACTAATAATTTATACGTATTATTTTTACAAATTTTCGCTCAGTTTCATCACTCAGGACTGACAATTATACATATTCATAGAAAACACCCTAAAAAAAACACGATTTCTGGAAGTGGTTGATGCCCCGGGAGAGGGTTTAATTTTTTTAAATAATTCGCCCCCAATTATAATTACCGATTTTCACTCATACTTATTGCCCAGAGCTGAAATGTCAAGAAAATACCTCCCAGAAAAATGTATTTACGATTTTGGGGGGGTTGCACCCCCCAGGGGGTGATAACTTCATTATTAATTATTCAATCCTCCGTGAAGACCGAATTGCAAAAAAGAAATCGGCGGGGCAATTTAAGTTGAACTTTTATGAGAAAAATTGCTCTGTTTATTGGCCTATTATGTCGAAAAGTGTTAGATGCCAAAGATTTTTATTGTTCCATCATCTAGAACTTTGCTATTGAACATTTTACGCTAAGATGTCTCGTTTCGCAGCAAATTGCAAAACAACGTTTTAGGTTTTTTTTTTGGTTTTGAACGTGAGTGGGCCCGTATCAGGCCCTCCACTGCGGCCAATGGCCTATTGTGGCTCACCCTATGGTTATATTTCTCCCAGTATATCCAATCTCTTGACGAAATTGAGGAATGCATTGGGAGAACAATTTACCAGGTTTTCTGGCCTTACTGTCGTATCGCCAAATATTGAGAATCTGGTTCTGGCCGCTGCAGGGCATGTACACAGAATGTGTTCAGCCGTTTCATCATCCTCCATGCATAGCCGGCACTCTGCATCTTGTGCAAGTCCGATTTTATGCATGTGGTATTTGAGTTTGCAGTGGCCAGTAAGCAAACCTACTATAATATATGAGATGCGCTCTGCTGAGTTCTAGCAGTTTGTCAAAGTCCTGTTTTTTCCTTGTACAAGCAATAAATGCTTTGGAATGGGCTAGGCCCGGTAGACTACGCCAGTACTCGAGTCTTTTATTGTCTGCCCAAGCTGTTATGATATTCTTGGCAGTGTTATATGCTAAACCGATTACCGGTTCTGGTCCAGTGAACGTTGTTTCGGCCCCCCCTTTTGCTAGGGCGTCCGCTATTTCGTTTCCTTCTAGGCCTGTGTGACCTGGTATCCAGACTAGGGTAACGTTGTTGCGTTGCGCCAGTCGGTTTAAGGTGTCTCTGCAGTTCCATACTGCCCTAGATTTAAAGCAGTTGGATTCAAGCGCTTTAAGTGCTGCTTGACTATCTGAAAATATTTTTATTGTTTTTCGTGTGTGGAGCCGATTTTCCAGCTCCCTGGCACACATTTCAATGGCATATACCTCTGCCTGAAATATCGTGGCTAGTTTGCCCATACTGAACGAGCGTTTCACTACTGGGTTCATCCCATATATTCCGGCTCCGACGCCTTCCTGAGTTTTGGAACCATCGGTGAACCAACGTTCATTTGCCCTACATAGGTTGGTTTCATTCCGGACCCAGTCTTCTCTTTCGGGAAAGACCACAGTGTAGGACGTGTGAAGGTTGATAGTTTTAGGCATGATGTCTGAGGGCATTCCTAGAATGTTGTGAGCTATTATGCCCTCCAGCATGCCTCTCATGACACATGCCTGCGGTAGACTAATGGCCGCTTGATAAAGTCTGTATGTTGCCCATCTTGCCTCTCTCTCCAGAACTATGTGGAGAGGAAGTAATCCAAGGAGGACTTCCATTGCTGCCGTTGGCGTGGAGCGAATGCTTCCAGTAATCGCCAGGCACGCTTGTCTCTGTAGTCCGTTAAGTTTAGCAATGGCCATTTTTTTATGTCCCTTGCTCCACCAGACTATAGAGCCATACGTTATCATTGGACGTATGACGGTCACGTACAACCAGTATACGTGTTTTGGTGACATGCCCCATGTTTTGCCACATATTCTGCGGCATGTCCATAATGAAGGGCTAGCCTTCCGGATAGTCTTTTCCAGGTGCGAGTTCCAATTAAGTTTTTTATCCAGGGTTATTCCTAGATATTTTGCTTCACTCTCAAAAGGAATTGTTACACCATTGATGGAAGGAGGTATTAAATGTTCCAGCTTCCTTTTCCTGGTGAATGGTACTATGACCATTTTGTGGGGGTTAATGGACATTTCCTCCCTCTCAAACCATTTATATATGGTATCCAATATATCCTGAAGGACGTAGGAGATCGTCTCTTTGGATTTATCGTTTATTACTAGGACCAGATCGTCAGCATATGCTTGCAGATCAACCTCCCACAGCGAGAGAATGGCCAGCAGATCATCCACCAGCAGTGACCATAACAGTGGGGAGAGGACCCCCCCTGGGGACAGCCCCTGGCTGGCTTGAAGCTGACACATTCCCCCTGTAGAGAGGACGTTATAGTTCTGTTGTGAAGCATAGTTCTTATCCAGTCACATAGTATCGGTTCAATCCCTCTAGAGACAGTGGCCTCATATAGGGAGTGAGGTAGTGCATTGTTAAATGCTCCTTCTATGTCCAGGAATGCAGCGACTGCTATTTCCTGGCGTTCCAGGGCGTCGCTTATTCCTGAGACAAGGTTATTGAGGGCAAGTTCTGTTGATTTGCCAGCCTGGTAGGCATACTGGTGAACATTGAGGGGGTGCTTTGTTAGTGCCCCACACCTTATGTGCCCATCCAGTATTTTCTCCATGCTTTTCAACAGAAAGGATGTCAGACTAATGGGTCTGAGCGATTTTGGGTGTGGGTCATTCCGACCCACCTTAGGAATATAGATCTCCCTAGTCGCGGTCCAGTTAGACGGAATATGGTTCCATGCTAAACTGGCTCTAAAGAGTCTTATAATGATAGGTATGATATGTTCCAGTCCGATTTGTAACAGAACTGGAGCTATACCATCATCTCCTGGTGATTTGTATGGGTGGAATGAGTTAACCGCCCATCTTATCGCCTGTGGTGTAATTATTTTGTTGGCAACCACCCAGTCATCTCTGTGAGGTCGTTTTATCCGGCCTATATTTGTGACTAGAGGTTGATTGTCCAGAATCAGGCTGCCTAAACTGCATTCCCATTTAACCATTCTCTGTGGTTTCCTGTTTAATTGTTTTTTTCTCCACAACGTTGGAACGTCAACAACATTTCCCTCCTGGTCCTTGCCTGTTCACAAAAATTATAGGCACCAGTATACAAGTCCATACAATAATTTTCCCTAACCTTGTATATTTTTCACATTTTTAACTGTGTTATACCATTAGCAAAATTTTCTTATTCTTGGAAACATGCTCGTATAAGTTCAATTCAGAAAATCAATGATCTCTAGATCTCGCATGTTAAATAATAATTGGTGTTTTGCCGGTGTTATCGAAATTATAAGAGAAAATTCTGATACAACAATTCAGCCAATTCAATAATGATTATCATATTTTGCATAGCATAGCATAGCTGTCGATACGGTTTGACTTGATACACTGCTAATAGTTAAAGAGCTGCCTACATGATTTACTGACAAGTCAGGAAACCGTCTGCTGGGTAAGAAATGGCATTCGCCTGGATGTATTTTCATAATTTCTCCAAGTCAAGGTCAAGAAGGGGGTGGGGGGGGGGGGGGACCAGTCAGTTTGTGACCGTTTGCTGGTTTCACATTTCGGTAGATATGGTGCTGAACATACCTTCTGCCAAGTTTGACTCGCGTACTAGGTCAAGGTCCAGAGTTATGCCGTTATTTTTGAAAATCGCGGTATTTTCGGCATAACTCTGTATATTGATATCGTTCGCAGGTCAAACTTGGCAGAAGGTATGCACAGCACTATATCTTTCGAAGTGTGAAACCAGCAGACGCTCACAAACTGACTGGTTTTCAAGCCCCACCACCTTCTTGACCTTGACCTGGAGATATTCTAAAAATACATCCAGGCGACTTGGGGCAACACCATTTCACACACCTATTTCATGCCCAGCAGACGGTTTCCTGACCTGTCAGTAAATCATATAGGCAACTCTTAACTATAATCATTTTGAAATCGAGTGGTGTTTGTACAGACTCGATCGTTTGCAAAGTGTGGGATTATAAGATAAAATATCTGTGACTATAAATGTGTAATCTGGTGGAGTAGTGGATACATTATGTGTTCGCTGATGGTATTCAAATTAATTATAATTTTCCACTAGGTGATCTTACTGAATAATGATTTACACAACATGGTTTATAAGACTAAATAGCATTAGTTGTTGTTGCAGACAAAATTAATCAAGCATCCGTAAGAGATAATTATTAAAAGTGATTTTATTAAGCCGATAATGCAAACAACAGTGTAGGTCTAATTTTGGATGACTATTGGATATTCCACGAGCATGTCAAACGTTGTATTCAGAGAGCATATGGAGCTCTGAGATGTAAATGTAGTTTGATCATAACCATGAACAAGTTTTGAGCGAAAATCTATTGTCAAAACTCAATTTTTGTTCCAACATCTACCGGGTGTCCGCGGAAAGTGGCTCGCCTCCATAACTTTTCAAAGATAATTTCATTATAAAATTATTATATTATTATATTTTTATATTATTATATTATTATATTATTATATTATTATATTATTATATTATTATATTATTATATTATTATATTATTATATTATTATATTATTATATTATTATATTATTATATTATTATATTATTATATTATTATATTATTATATTATTATATTATTATATTATTATATTATTATATTATTATATTATTATATTATTATATTATTATAGTATTATATTATTATATTATTATATTACTATATTATTATATTATTTTTTTTATTATTATTTGCCTTCGACTACTGAGTTCATTAGCCTTTTCGTTGCATATCGTGCTTCTTTATATTTTGTTGAAAAGATCTGTCGCCTTAAGAAATTTCAAAACATTATTAATATTTTCGGTACTGAGACAGGATCTGATATTATTCGGTAGATTATAACGCTGTCGAGCAGCTCCATATTGGTGGCACTCTAACAGAAAGTGTTTGGCAATCTTCACAGTATGGTTGTCTTTTCTTCTCAGCATATAGGAGGATGTTACGTTCGTATGGCCTATTTTAAGTCGTGTTATTACGACTTGTTCTCTTCTCGTCAGTCCTTGAGGGAGTCTAGTGTCTGCAATATCAGGTTTAATTTCTTTCAATTGCGAAACATTGTTTGTCCATTCGTGTTGCCTTGGGTTAAATATTTGGATTTTTGTGAACTTTGTATCATTAGGACTGACAGGTATATTCACATCAATGTCATTTTCAGTTGCGGTCTTTACTGCAGAGTCTGCTTTCTCACTTCCGTCAATTCCTATATGGCTAGGAACCCAAACAACATGACGGTTTTTCCTGTAGACTAAAGATGGATCAACAGTGCTATGATTCTTTGTACCAGAGGGTGTTTACTAAAGGGGTTTTCTATTGCTTGGATGGAACTCAGCGAATCTGAGCAAAGAATGTAAAATTTGAAATTACTTGAGTCTATGTATAACATTGCTTGCCAGATTGCATATAATTGTGCTGTGAATACACTTGCTTGATCCGGTAAGGTGTGATGATTCCAAACATGCGAATGCACTTTCAGTTCCTTGCTCAGTCTTCGACCCATCTATGTAGACTATATGGATAGATTCAATTATTCCTCTGATCACTGTTAGATTGGTTTCTACTTTATTGAATACTAAACAGTCTAAGTTGCTGTCAATAGGTTTCAAAAGCCACGGCGAGGACGCACAGAATCCTACCTCATAGGTTTCTGGAAAGCGGGTATCCATTGAAGTCATCAGTTCTTTCAGGCGTACACCAGTTGGGCTGGAGATAGTAGTGCGTCTTTAATATATGGATTCCTCTTCTTCCATAAACATCAATGGAAAATTAGGGTGTGATGGTTGGGACCAAATTCTAGTTCCATGCGCTGCTAGGATCTGATTTCTTCTGTACTGAAGTGGCGGTATCCCTGCTTCACAGCAGAGTGATTTGAATGGACTAGTCCGGTAGGCACCTAAGGCCAAGCTCAATCCGGTACAGTGGATTCAATTTGAGACTCTGAGAGTAGAAGGACGAGCAGCACCGTATATGGTACAGCCATAGTCCATTTTGGACATTACCAGGGTTTTATAAACTTGCACTGCGATGTCTTTATCACTTCCCCACTTGATCTTAGATACTACTCGCAGAGGGTTTAGAGCTTTCTTGCATCTCATTGTTAAAACATTGAAGTGGGGTTTCAAATACAGTTTTTTGTCTAGGATCAAGCCAAGAAATTTGATTGATTCTACACATTCAATATCCTGATTTTGAAGTTGTAGTTTTGGGTCATAGGCGACAGTAAGAAAATTTGAAACCAAGAAGATTGGCATTATTCTCTAGTTCATTGATTGTATTTCGAAGTGTTTCTTCTATTGTTTGTATCGATGGGGATGAAAAAAATATAGCTAAATCATCAACATACAGGCTTTTTCCTACCATTGGGTCGATGTTCTTGGTGATATTATTATATTATTATATTATTATATTATTATATTATTATATTATTATATTATTATATTATTATATTATTATATTATTATATTATTATATTATTATATTATTATATTATTATATTATTATATTATTATATTATTATATTATTATATTATTATATTATTATATTATTATATTATTATATTATTATGTTATCAAATTATTATATTATTATATTATTACATTATTGTATTATAATATATTATTTTCTACGACGGTGCGAAAACTTCAGTTTTACGCACTCTGCAAAATGCGAAAAGTGATACTTATTAGCACAAGTGCGTAAAAAATCAATTCTGTGTAAAATCATCAACTGTGCGTAGAGTAGTGTTTTACGTACATACATTAAAAAAATACAGTATTTTGCGTCAGACTGTACTCAGAAGTCAGCATTTGACAATACGAATAAAATTGGAAACTTCATAAGCAAAAACATCCAATAATTTCTTCAATTTTTCAATATTACTGTCGTAGAACAATGTGTATGATATATGTAGTAGGTTTAAGCAATCAAAATGTTTAGGAAACTTATGATGTACTTCTCATAGTTGGCAACGTTGAGTTGTAGAAGCCAAGACCTGTTCGTCACGTTTCACATTCCTGTTAACATAAAAGTTATATTAATAAAGTTTTACAGATCGACAAGCGTAAGGATGCCTCTGAGATGCGCAAACGATAGAAAGCGTGAGTAGATGTGCGACAAAGATCGACTACTGTTTAATAAGGCAGAGCGATTGAGCTCCTGGGTTTTGTCTACTGCAGTGGGACTCTGTGTCTACAGTCGATTTCTACTATCGCAAGCGACGATCACATTATTTCGCACTCTGTGCTACATTCGCCTGCACATCGGGTTTGTTCGGCAACGTACTATCCGATTTAAAAGCATTTGCCAAAATTTGGTAATATTCTAGTGACATTTCATATTCTTGTGTCCAAAATTCATTGTCACGCATTTTTATTTTTAACGGCTGGTAGTTTCATGTGCTTTATTTCAATTAATTTTGAATGAATTCTAATATTATTGTTATTTATTAGCTCTGATAGAAGAAGAAAATATTGTGAGAAGACTCATGAAAGAAGCATCCATTTTTAATAGAAAATACGAGATTTAAGAGGCCATGAGCGCGATCATATCTGGGACGGTTTTTTGGTAAAAGAGTCGATAACTCAAAAACGGTTCGTCGTTTTTCGTTCCTATTTTTTCGATCCTATTTACGCAGACGCACCTCACGATGCTCTTCACAGATAATCGAGATACCTGCAATGGTATTTCTCTTCTATCAAAATTTGAAGCAATTTCCATCCAATCGAAATGAATTTGGTATCAAATGAAAGGTAAAACGTATAACGGTATTTAGAAATTATCAGTTCATCTACCCAAAAAAATTGCTTCAAAGTAAATGGAAATTTCAGTTTCCATTACAGCAGATACCTAGAACCTAGAAAAAGCGCCCCAAATATGATCGCGCTCATGGACTCTCAATAAGGATATTGCTAACAGTATCCTTCCTCAGATGAATCAGTTGGCTATACCCACAAAAATTTAGTATTTTAGTTTCCTAAGTTTTTTTGCAACAGGAACATATCAAAGAGTAATGGGTAGAAGCCATGCTCTTTGTATAGCTCAGCAATGTGTATCGAGGGCCATATAAGAGGTGACCATTGCTATTGTAAATACTTTGTCAGAACAGTGGGTAATCTTTCCACCTCCTGTCTCAAGCTGATCTTTCTGCAATTTTGCAGCTTTTGTCTTAGTTTTTGACTAAGTTTTCCAATAAAATAGGTGCCTAAATTTTAAATAAAGAAGTTAGTATAAATAAACACTAGGGCTAATTCTTCGACAGATTTTTCTTCAAACCCTAAGCTGTTAAGCTTGCGCCCCAAATATGATCGCGCTCATGGACTCTCAATAAGGATATTGCTAACAGTATCCTTCCTCAGATGTATCAGTTGAATATGGCTATACCCCCAAAAATTTAATATTTTAGTTTCCTAAGTTTTTTTGCAACAGGAACATATCAAAGAGTAATGGGTAGAAGCCATGCTCTTTGTATAGCTCAGCAATGTGTATCGAGGGCCATATAAGAGGTGACCATTGCTATTGTAAATACTTTGTCAGAACAGTGGGTAATCTTTCCACCTCCTGTCTCAAGCTGATCTTTCTGCAATTTTGCAGCTTTTGTCTTAGTTTTTGACTAAGTTTTCCAATAAAATAGGTGCCTAAATTTTAAATAAAGAAGTTAGTATAAATAAACACTAGGGCTAATCGATTGAGGCTCAGCCTTCTCCATTCTTCGACAGATTTTTCTTCAAACCCTAAGCTGTTAAGCTTGTAGCTCACATTTTGCCACAGAACGTGACCTTGTGCTTTGCCCTCTATTCACTCCACACCCTCATTATTCATTAGTTTTTACTATTTGCTTTCGAAATTGAAATAAATATATTTGACAACACTGAATCGAAAGAAAAAGGTTGGGTTAAACATAGAAAACGACATAGACGGGATAGTCGAGTATAGGCGATAATTTGTGTACACAGAATACCAGTCATATGGAATTCAGTCGATGAGTGGAATTCAATATGACACAGAGTCGCGCTGCTTCGCAACCAATTCTCTGTCGATCAGTACTTTGCAAGTCTGCAAGTCTGCAATTAGTTGCACCAGCTGCATTCACAATATATGTTCGTAAAGAGCTTCTTGGTACTCTTGTTTTGTTGAATAGGACTTCACGCTCATACAAATAGTAATACTTTATGGACTCGTATCATAAATAACAATTTTTTGTACGACTGTCAAAAAACTTGACATTTCTGCATATCTACACCGAGAAAAACGGTCCAAATGCACTAGTGCACTAGTTTGATAAGACCATCAAGTTTTTCACGTACGAGCGCTAAAGTGCAGCATTTGCTGGAAAAAAAAACAATGACAATTAATTTATTTTCATAAATATCACAGTCGTTGAAAAGATCACAGGCATACGCAAACTCATCATCAATGGCCAATCGCATCGCTTCCCGAGCTAGTCACAGTTACGATCATCAGAGTTCGATCAGAGTGTGAAATGTATATTGATGTGTAAATGTTTACTTTTTTAACAGTGAAAAATTGTTTTTTCCACTTCCAAATTAATTCACAAAATAAATATGAAATATTAGTTTTTGATGGATTTATTTTTAACAGAGTCAATTAATAATTGATTACTCATCATAAAATATTTTTATCTATTGGAATAATAATTGATACTAAAGTTTGAACATTTTCTTCCAAAATAAATTCCCGAATATGTTCCATGTTGCTGCTGAAACGTTAGATATTTCTTGAAGAGTTGATTCTACAATTTTATCAGATATTTTTAGTTGTTTGGAAGAACATGGACAATGCAGTATTTTGATAGAAATCTCAATTTTGTTATTCAAACTATCTTCTATATATGCTTCTGCTACGGAGGCAGATATCCAGCCACCGTGACCTTTTCTAGATGTAATGTTGCCCCCTGCATTGGTCAGAAGAGTGACAGAGCTTCTCCTGAAACAGTGATCTTTGTAGCTCTTACAGCTATTTGCACCGGTTCTCCTTAATAACAAACTAAGCTAAGTGGAGGATCAGCTTAAGGTAAAGATGGTTTGCACCGTTGACTGTTTGGCAACAGCGCAAAAATGATCACGTAATCAACGACAAGACGGTAAACAAAGTTTTCAGTTCTGTCTAATTTGACAGGCTGGAGGGAGGATGGCATGTGATTTGGAAAATTTGCCTCTACCGGAAAACTAGCCACAATATCGCCTAGAGAGCTGCGTGCACATTAGTTAAAATGAATAGTTAATAGCTCATTACCCACCCTAACCTGACCTACCTTAGGTAAAAAATAGTATCCATCCAAAATGTTTACGACATGAAAATGTTGTTAAAATTTTGGATGAATAAGAAAAATTGAAATGACTCGCCATTCCATTCCTCGAGTACAAAGCAACAGATTAATTTTGAGTTCGTAAGTAATATAAATTAACAATATACCAATAGATATTTTGTATTAGGATCTGAAAATTATTTTTATACTTTCACTTCATAGGGATATTCAATATTAGCCTCAATCAGGTTTAGTATATATGTAGGTTTGGTCGCACTAAATCGCGTAAAAAATATAAGTAAGTCAAACATGCAAATGTTGTACCCTCACGTACACTTGTTTAGGCACATCATAAATAATTTTTTTCAAATTCTATCTCGTCATCATCTAATATTGTACGTGACAATTTGTTTTAAACCTGATACAATCAGATACTTACAAAAATGCAATCACAAAACTTTAAACATCAAGAAAATTGGAAAATATTTCGTGTAAAAAAGTGAGGTTAGGTCGTTAAGTGGAATCTAAGCTTGAAAAATGTAAGGCTTATCTTGACTAAGGCTTATGTTGTACTCAAATAGCGGTGCAAACCAAAATCGTAACGTAAGGTCCACTTAAGTCGTAAGGTAACCTTAAGTTGAACCGGTGCAAATAGCTGTTATACATGTCTTTTCCAAGCCATTCTGCAATCAAGCTGAAAATTACTCCTATTTTATTCATCCCCGCATGTTGGTTAATACATTTTCCCTATTGAATTTTTCAAAAATAACCTGTTACTTTTTGTATGAGGCGGCAGTAGTGCTCTATACTTGCGGTATATCTCAATATAATCAGAATTTGAAACAGTAAACGTGTCTGCGCAATAGTTCTTCGTATCAGGTATTTCAACAATCAATATAGATCCAGCATCTATAGTTATATGTAATAATTCTTCACGACGACAAGCACCGCTGATACCCAAAATTAGGACAACCTACAAATAAAAAATATTGAAATTATTACCAATCCTACAAAATTATGATAATATCTGTACCTCATGTAGTAAAGGACCCCGCACACCTTATATGGGAAAATGGCTCTCCGTCAAATTTCTTGAATTTTTGATATGTTGTAGAATTGATCATTCCGATGAAATGTTTCAACGGGCGCAACACGATCCTATGACTAGTTTTCGAGATACAGGGTGTTGAATATGAGAAACATTCACTTTTCATCACTCTGTATCTCCCAAGTTATGATTTAGTTCGGATTTATCTTTTGTGGGATTATCATCGCATCCGTGTATGATGAATTCATGAGAAATTCATTTCCAAATCTTTTCGTAGTACAGGGCGATTTCACTTGAAAACAATGCTATTTTGAGACTTTCATAATTTAGTTGTTTTATAAAGAGAAAATGCGAGAAAAGGTAGAATTATCACATAATATTATAAATTCATTTCATCTAGCATCACAGTTGATACAATTCATACAAGGTGATTCACAAATATGGAAACAAAACGAATTTTGGTTTTTGGGACACCTTGTAGTAATAAACCAACCTAAAATGACAAAATTCACTTGAAGAATGTTAAATGATATGTTTCATCGTATACAGAGTCGAATGATATCAATTTAAAAAATTAGTTATACTTTAATAAATAAAAACCTTGATTTTTTAAATCACCCTATATCTCATAAGGGAGTCCGAAAAGAATTCAATATTTTTTCACGGGAGAACTCGAAATACTTTCATTCATATCGTACAAAATTTTCAGCGGAATCCCATGACGGGTTTTTCATATACAAGGCGAACAATTTCTGAAAAAGTCCATATATTTCACTATTTTACGCTAATAAATGACCACTCTACCTATCCATTGAAGTCTCCTGATGTGATTGAGAAGATACTTATTTGACATTTATTCAAAACGTAAAAGTAAGGAATTCAGTGAAGTGAAATCAACATTATTTCAACTCATAACAACTTGTACGGCCTTGCCAGATGGCACACATAATATGTATCCCATGGCTATTGGGAATTCAAGATAAGGGATACTCCCTCTGGTGTCGGGTTTTGAATCTATACTTACGTGAAAATAAGGTTGAAACTATGATTTCGACATTTTGAGCATTTCTACAACAATAGCACAAAGGACAACGAGGTTATGTTCTTTCGACATAAATACGCGAAAGAGGTTCCATTTTTTGCCACTTTGGCGCTGGCATCTAATTTTGAATTCCCAATAATAAAGACAGGCATACATTATGCGATTTCCGTGCAATGCAAGTGCCATGCAAGTCCAAACTACATTAACGCGCTTGCGCGCGTGTAATTTCCATGCAAGTTTTGAAAATAGCATCTGCTCTATTTTTCATGCAAGTTTTATGCAATTCTAGTAATTTTTCTAGTGGTAACAGCGTCACCAACGTGAACTTCAAAAACAGTATTATTATCTTCTAGCTATTTTCATTGTGTTGTGACTGATATGTTGAGCAGAGTGTATCTCTATTGATTACGTGTAACCAGGCATCTTAATTACGTGATTTTGGTCATCATCTGGAAAAAGGGACGAAACAAGACATGTTCATTAATTTCAGTGATGTCAAAATGTCAAAACAAATCAGAATTGCACTGAAACAGCATAATGTAATGTGCGCGGCAAGAGATATGCAATAGCTATGCAAGAATTTCTTGAATAGCACCAAACTTGCATTGCATGGAAATTGCATAATGTATGCCTGTCTTAAAGATACCCGTCATGGATCATGCAGGAGGTTCAAGATGTCTGCTAAATAGTTTGAATGTAACGATATAAGGAACATTTCAAGTGGATAAATCTCAGGCACATGTCATTATGGAGGTGTGTCGTAGAATACTAGTGTTATCAGTTGATACCTTAGTAACAAGTAATCTGAAACAGCTGTTTAATTTAATGAGTTCTATAAACAGTGAATATATATATATATATATATATATATATATATATATATATATATATATATATATATATATATATATATATATATATATATATATATATATAACAGGAAGTAACTTGTGACATCTACAGTCACTAGTTGAAACTTAATTTGGCACGAACCATGGAATCGAGAGCAACCATAAAGCTGTCCTGATGAGTGGGAAACCACGAAACAGCTGTCGACAGATGATGGTGGCTCTCGGAATCAAAACATAAATCACTCTATTTACTTCTATATATATATATATATATATATATATATATATATATATATATATATATATATATATATATATATATATATATATAATCTATACATAAATTGATAGAAGTTCAACGGGATGTGATATATCTTTCGGATATTGGGTTGGCACGAGCATGTGCATGACAATACAACAAGGAAAATACATGATGGATAACTGAATTTTTCCCTAATCAAAAAACATTATCAAATACGAATTAGAAGGAGATTCTTACCAATAACCAATAAAATTAAACTATTTCTGGACCGATATCCATGTCCTCTGGAAGCATTCTATTTGCAGCATCTCCTATGGAATCTAAAAGACGATTGGATGGAAAATGTATGTATTCTTGATATCTAGCGTACCCCAAAAACCATATCACGCTAGCAACATGCGCACAAGTTCCTAAAGTCCTAGCACCGTAATGGGGAGAGCAGGATCTTCTAGATTTTCGTCACCTCTTTCAGTGAAAACAACACAAAGCATGTGTTTAGCAGCATTCCTGAACCGAGAAAATATTCTGAATCTTAGGAAATTGGGTTCCCCATGTAACTCATCGACTTCTAAAATGTTGTCTACTTCACCATCTCTACGAGTTATATCTTGGATATATGACGCAGCCAAGTGTAAATGATATGTTCCAGTAAGTAATTTTAAATATTCAATATCAAGGCGAGGAAACGATTGTATATGATATTGATTTAAACGAATCCATCGACCATTCCTAGTTCGGAGGTTTTCAGCTTCAACTCGTGCCTGAACAATGTTGACATCATCGGAATCAACCAACATTTGTGTGGCCGTATCCAACATTCCAGGCATATTTATCAATGGATGGAATTTATTTATAAGATCGCCAGCAATCAGGTAATAGTCATGTAGCTTCGCAGCATGTATTGCTGTTATGGGTTGACGAAAAAATTTGAAAATTGACTTAAAATGTCCATTTCTAGCTTCAACAATCCATCTAGTAGTGGTTATTAAACGTGCCTGATTGGCTTCATTTGTCGTTAATTGCCTTTGATTCGGAGGTAGAAATGGTGGCATATAGTAATGCAAGCCAAGTTCTTGTAGACTATTGATTGAATCTCTGTAGCCTCTATCGACTATCACAATATCTCCTTCTTGAAACCATGTTTTCATTCCATTCAAATCAACTTGTAATTCGTGATTTAGAACACTTGCATCATTATTCCTAGCATCTGCGAAGTACGGCCCGTTGATTGCTAAGATATATCCATCGGGGGCAACTATGATCTCTGGTTTGACCAAGTGTTCATTCTTGTGGAAACAGTATGATTGCCTCAATACCCGGAAGTTACTGCTCTTTTCTATTTTATTGTAGGTACAATCTATATAAACTATTGCTTTGGGAATATCTGGTGTGGGATTGTACAGTTGATTCGTATAAGGGGATACATGACTGTTAATATAATTTTCTCTTGTTATTGAATTAAATCCAATATTGTTCGGTACGAACCTTTGTAAAAGAGATAATCTCACATTAGAAATAATGAAGCTTGCTGTTTGTCGAGAAGGATAACTGAACAATATTTTCAAAAACTCATCTGAAACTCCATGTTTCATTTTGATCAAAAATGTCAGCAAATGTTTTCTTTCGACATTTCTTCTCTTGCCACCTTGTTCAACAATATCACAAAATTCTAGTAATTGTCGAAAATGATTTTTTGAGATTGATGTCAGATAGTTAAATTCGTCTTCAGTGAAACAATTGATATCTTCCCAGTTACGGAGTGGCCTGTTTCTATCAGCAAATGTCCTCATTCTTTGAAGAAAATGTTGAAGATTGGAAATTATGTATGGTTTATTCACAAAATTCAAACCTCCATGTAAGTAATTTGGAAGGAAACCTTGATGATCAAGATGGTGACCACAAATTCTCAAGAAATCTGGGACATAGATATCAGAAGCAACAAAAATATCCACTCTACATTCTAAAGAAAGTCTTTGAATATTTTGACGAGCATTACAAATAATGCACGCACGACTTGATACGCGGGACAACACATTGAGACGAAGGCAATTCGGGTTATTTTCCATAGCAATAATGTCATTCATTACTGTGTTATTACAATTGAAACATATTTTTGTATCATCCTGAATATCAATAGGTGGATTTCCCGCAGTTTGTCTTCGATATGTTGCAATTTGCAAAACATCAATATTATCTCCTCTATTCAAACGCATTGAGAGTCTAGGAATAACATTTCGGTCACAAACATAACAACTCACTCTATTTGCGAAGGCCATATTGTTCAGCAAAGTTCAACAAACACTGAAAATCACATAAACTTGAACAGTAAAAAAGAAACTTCAATTAGTCCAATAACCCAAAAAGAGTTCTCGGGCTTTATGACAACAAGAAAACGACTATTGACATAAGAATTTTGTTGATTTTATCCTCTTTGAATTGTTCTCCATGCCTACTACGAAATAAGAGGAATATATTAATAAGTAGGTATTCGAAGATGATTCAGATGATGTTTCAAATACAAGAAAAAGAAAGAGAAACGTTCTCTGAAAGGGGGTATATACTATATACAAACATATATACGATTCGAAGATACAAGAACATAATTGAAACATAAAACGTTAATTTGGTGTAAAAATATGCCGAGAATTTGATTTAATATATATCTATATAAGCCGATAGAAATAATTACATACAAATTATGATTTTTTTCTGATTTATCCTATGTGGTAATTTCGTTATGTGACAAATTCATGAGATATTCATGTCCAAATCTTTTTGTAGTACAAGGCGATTTCCTTTGATAATAATGCTATTTTGAGACTTTCACTATTTTATTGTTTTATAGAGTGAAAATTCGAAAAAACGAACTTCTGCGGATGTAATAAGTATAATATAACTTCTGAGAAACACTAAGCATGAAAAAATAACTTTTCCATTGAATCGCCTACTAGACGATGCTTGTGCAGATAATAATTCGAGTTATGGCTTTTTTTCGAGGGATGCGGTACGCTATTGTACGGTATAATAACTGATCACTATTTTATTGAAATATTTTTATTTCGAGTAAAAGCGGCCGGACGAGGAAGAACTACAGCAAACCCGCCGAAAACTGGACTGAAAATATAGCAATGGGAAAATGTACAGATCGTAGCTTTTTTCATACATTTTTCGCCTTGTATATGAAAAACCCGTCATGGGATTCCGCTGAAAATTTTGTACAATATGGATGAAAGTATTTCGAGTTCTCCCATGAAAAAATATTGAATTCTTTTCGTATGAGATATAGGGTGATTTAAAAAATCAAGGTTTTTATTTATTAAAGTATAACTAATTTTTCAAATTGATATCATTCGACTCTGTATACGATGGAACATATCATTTAACATTCTTCAAGTGAATTTTGTCATTTTAGGTTGGTTTATTACTACAAGGTGTCCCAAAAACCAAAATTCGTTTTGTTTCCATATTTGTGAATCACCTTGTATGAATTGTATCAACTGTGATGCTAGATGAAATGAATTTATAATATAATGTGATAATTCTACCTTTTCTCGCATTTTCTCTTTATAAAACAACTAAATTATGAAAGTCTCAAAATAGCATTGTTTTCAAGTGAAAAGATTTGGAAATGAATTTCTCATGAATTCTTCATACACGGATGTGATGATGATCCCACAAAAGATAAATCCGAACTAAATCGTAACTTGGCAGATACAGAGTGATGAAAAGTGAATGTTTCTCATATTCAACACCCTGTATCTCGAAAACTAGTCATAGGATCGTGTTGCGCCCGTTGAAACATTTCATCGGAATGATCAATTCTACAACATATCAAAAATTCAAGAAATTTGACGGAGAGCCATTTTCCCATATAAGGTGTGCGGGGTCCTTTGTTTCGTTATCAGCATCTTGAATAAATTTATTGACATCATCCCTTGATAAAACTTTAGATTTCTTTCCTTGGTATCTGACGCTTTTGTTCTTAATGAGCGGGACCAATTTTGAAAACTTCCTTAAATCAATATTTTCCTTAACATTCAATGTACTTTGCAACATTGGTTAGATACCTCATAACGTAGGATGATTCATAATTTTTTATTTTTCCTCAAAATAGCATTTAAGCACATTTTCAGAAACCTTTTTTACATGTTTCTTGTCGCACCATTCACGAAATTAGTCATAAGTTATGAGTCAGAAATTCTCAACTTGATGAAAGCGATATGAGAATCAAATAGATTGAAAAATTAAGATGTGCAATAGATGAACCAGGAGCAATATTATACTGCATAATAAAAGGAAAGCTTATGCAGATGTTTCTTATGTATCTGGCTATAATTAGTTACTCAGAAATTCACTGAATTTGTAAAAAAATGCAATTATTTTCGATATAACGCTAGTTCACCAACATAGATTTATCCTAAAATAAAAAAGCCCTTCAAAAAAACACAGCTCCTACGTGTAACCCAAGAACAAGATACACCTTAATCAGTTATAAAATATCTTTGAATAAAGTCCATCGTCTACCTTAACAGAACGGAATGCCGTAAGAGCCAAAAACATAATGATTAAATTTTTCAGTAGTAAAATCACTTATATACTTTTCTGAAGAATTAATTTAATTTTGAACATTATCCATAGTAATAGACTGTAAGTAGGCCTACCTCACAATCCTTACATTTACAGTCTTGTCCTAGTCTGCTTTCGGTGTGGTAAAATATTCTTACATGTTTTGAGGTGAATCAATATCATTACCTCTCCATCTCTACTATTAATTGTGACGTGAAGTTCACAACCATTTATTATTTAATTTGTGATATTTGAACCAGAAAGATAGAGAATTGAATCAAAATAGAGTTGAAATGGGAATAGATTTTCACAATAACTAGAAATTTTAAAAGTGGACAAATTTGCCTGCAACATAACCAATTTCCAATTTAAGCTTTCTAAGTCGATGATGTTCCATTCGGTGAATATTAAAGATCGATACCGTTCTCTTTTCAACCATATTCACAAACGATTCATGTATTGTTTCATCACTTACAAAAAAATTACGAGTTCAATTTGACATATATTCTGTATCACCCAGTACTATGACAGAGTTTTAAGAAATACCAATTTGAGATTAAATGTTTTCATATAGATTTCCACGATTCCTTTGTAGAAAACGTGTTTGAAGCAGCCGAAGTAGAGGTGCAAAATCGGCGGTCATTATGACCGCTATGGCACTCAAGGTGTTAATATATTTCAGACGATGTAAATTCACATTCACAGTTGAACAAAAAATGTTGTTTGTATTTCTTGTATAAAATTCGTGTTTTCATGAAACATTCGAGATAATTTAAAAATTAATACTCTCTTGTGCCATTAAAAAAACACACAGATAAAAAGGATTACTTGATTTGAAAGAATTTGAACTTGCCTCAAGGGCGCCCAGCATTTGATATGGGCGAAATGCATGGATATTTTGAACCAAAATTTGAATTTCTTTGAGGCAAACGCATCATTTTCTTTAGCACAAAGTTATATAAATGGCAGGCAAGAAACCTTAGTTTTGTCATAATATAAAATGATTTTGTCTCAAAATCATTATTTTTCCAAATTGTGAAAAGCTTTGAGGGAAATGCCATCTTTTTTCTAGCTCAAAGTCATGTGAACTTAAAGCAAAAAAGCCTACATTTTTGATCAAATTCATTAGGAGATTGTTTGAAACTTACGTGCTTTAAAATAAAAGACATGATGTCATTGTCTTGAAATAAAAGGCTTTTCATATAAAACCAACAAATGCTTCATTTAAAATCTTAGATTTATGTTGAATTCTTGTTTTGAAACCTTGCGTCCTCAAGTGAAAAATTTACTCTTTTTTAAAAAGATCCAAAACGGTCTTGTGACAAAATGTGTATGGTCTAGGCCAAATTTCCTTAGGATCTTTTTAAAAGATAATAATAGTTCATGTGAAAATTTGGAAAGTTTTAAAGCAACAAACTTGCATTGGTTAAAATCAAATTCAAAATTGAAATTCCAATATTCATAAAAACTTATAGGGATATTAAGAAAAACAAATATTAATAAAAACGTATTTATTCAAATAATAACACATAACACGTTACTTTGGTTACTGAACACAAATCAGGGAAAAATTGGTATTGCTGGTGAATAAGGAACAAAACAAAACTAACTCTAGGTGGTACCAACAAAATCATAAAACTCGTAAAGGAAGTAAAACAAATAAATTTCTAGCTACATTGACGAATTTTCATATTATAGCTTAACATTATAATATTATACAGTGTGGACGTAAATAGTCCCCCCCCCCTGTTAATTTTTGAACAGTCCGACGTACACACATGGGACGAAAACAGTTTTGAATAGTATCACCGATACCACTTTTTTTTAAACCGGTTTCACTTATTCACAACACAAATCTTGCCGGCAAACACCATTTATCAACATCAACTCATCGACATTCGACATAAGAAAATACAATGGCAGAATGACTAGTGACCAGTGAACTGATACGCTGACACCTGCACCCTGCACCTGCGCGGGCGCAGGTCGTTGCGACTTGCTCAAATTCAAATGGGTATCGGCAAACTTCGGGTAGACCGGTAGACCCGAGCTCATGCACGGCGAAGATAGCTGAGGTAGATTATGTCAACCAAACACATTTGGATCTTGTATCAAGTGGTTATGGTTTTGAGACAAGAGTCAACCAAGCAGGACTGGAGACAAAGTTAATAATGTTCTCTCAAAAGCATTTGAAGCCAAAAGAATAGAAAATTTATTACAAAAGTAACAATGTTTTTCATTCAAGAGCAAAATATTTGGGACGAAGACAATTTCTTTGTTAGAAGAGAAAATAATCAAGCATGATTCTTTTGTCTCTAATCGGGTATTTTTATCAATGCACTAATTTTACGCACTAAACTCAAAAATAACTATTTTGGTTTATTTCATGGGGTTCTCTAGTTTCCTCTGGCGACAAAATAATTTCTCATGTTTATTCGCTCAGTGTGATGCCAGTACTCTTCAATTAGTTCCATAATAACTTAATGATGTTTAATATGCGTGTAAATGTTTTGTCAAGCATGGAAACAAAGAGCATTTTTATGAATACTAAAACAAATTTACACTAAAAGATGATTCGTTCGGCTAATGGTTCAGGTAATTACAATCCGATGATGTACCAAACTCATATAAACACATGGAAAAAATTTAGGAATATCACTTATACACCAAGTCTAAATTCGTTGAAAATCGTACCATTTATACAAATAATAATTAGGGATAAGAAAAAACGGACTAAATATCGATATCTATACTCTTTGAACTCCGCAGGTTCTACTCAAAATACTCTGTTACAATGATGGTTCTGATCATAAGAGTCCTTGGTGGTAATATGACTGGGCAAATGTAGAAGGCCCTCATCCTTATTTCACTCTATCTGTTCAGGGCACATGATTCTAGGACCTAATAGTCACCTACTCCATGGTCGTGGTGAGTGGAGTATCGGAGCTTCGGAGACAGGGCCGGACTGGGATAGTCCCAAGGAAAAAAAATCTTTATTTACCAAAATCACTTACCTAAGGTTTCGTCAAAGGCAGTCACGTATATTATTGCATATCAAAGCATATAAAAAATATTATTGAAATGTAGAATAAATTGAAGCTATTGATGTTACACATAGATCAACAAGTACTGTACTGTACTGTCTTAATTAGCTGACAATCGCTTGTTATTCAACCCTAGGTTGAGTACCTAACCCTTAGTAGCTATTCATTGCATGAATTCTGCAGGAAATACTAAGTACTCTTTTAATGCTTGATGTGATTTTGAGCTACTTATATTTTCTGGGAGTTTATTGAAGACTTCGGTTGCTGCATAGTTTGGTTATTTTATTTAGTTTGCATTTGGTTATAGATGTAGTTTTCTCGCATTTCTAGTTTCGTAATTATGCACGTTGCTGCTCCTAAGAAAGTTATTTTCCCGAGCAAGCATATAACATGATATTTTGAATAGGTAGATGCTCGTTACGGATAATATTCTGTTTTTCTCTCAATACTGTTCTACATGAATCTCTGCAGCCCATGTTGAAAATTATCATATTTTTTTGCATAGTGAGAAGTGTAAAAACTAATAAGCTAACATTAGCCCCAAGTAGCACACTTATATTGGTAAAATATTGGTACAATATTGTGAACATATTGGCGAAATATTTGAAATGCAATATTGGCGAGAAAAAAAATGTGAACATTCGGCGATATTGGTCCAATATTACTTGAATAATATTGGCGAAATATTCCCCAACCAATATTGGCCTCAAAATATTTGGCGATATTGGTACAATATCGCTGATACAATATTCTGACAATATTGGCACAATATTCAAAAGTTATATTGTCGAGAAGTAAAATGTGAACATTTTGCGATATTGGTCGAATATTGTTTAAATATTCCAAAAATAGTTTTGGTGAAATATTCTTGAAGCAATAATGGCCTTAAAATATTTATCGATATTGGTACAATATCATTTGGTTATATTGGAGGACGTCAATATACCTTTAATTATTAAATGTCTTTTAGTTGATGAAGGTGACACCAGAGTCTGCCTTTTGATCGCCTTAACCACTGAGTGAGCTGTCTTGAAAACAAGTTAAGAGAAGTATTTAATAAACTTTCGTAGGTTTTAGAAGACGTTCTAAATGTAGAGCCACCTAGCGGATTTTTATCCAGGTTTGATCATAAAATAATTTAAATATGTTTCATTGGATATTCGGCCAATATTCAAATTTCATCTCAATCTAGATGTAGGAAACAATATGAAGACAATATTGTTTTAACTATATCGATAACTATTATTGAACCAATATTGACCCAAAATTAATTAATAAAATTTGTTGAATATTGGCGAAATGATATTCAACCAATGTGTAATTACACTTGGAGATACAATATAGTTTTTATTCCTTGAATCGATATGAGGGGAATATTGGAATTGCAATATTTATTCTAGATGTTGAAAACGATGTGAAGACAATATTGTTTTATCGATATTGGTAAATATCATTGAACCAATATTGACTCAATATGAGTTATTACAATTTGTCAAATAAAGTGGAAATGATATTCAACCAATATGCTATCAAACTTGGAAATACAATATAGTTTTTTTTTCCTATAATCGATATGACTGGAATATTTGGATTGCAATATTAATTCTAGATGTGGAAGACAATATATAACCAATTTTGTATTATCGATATTGGTAGAAATTATTCAACCAATATTGACCCAATATTTCATGTGATAATCTACATTCAAAACTAGTTCAACCAATATTCCACCAATATTATTATTATAATATTGTTTTTTTAATATTCACCCATATTGGACCAATATTGATCTTTCATTTACAATATATCTATATTGGCCCAATATGGAACCAAGATTCAGCCGATATGATGTGCTACCTGGGGCATTTCTCTTGCATTTCCTTCTTGAAGTTCAATAAGGCGAAGGATCCTCTCGCAGGTTTTGAACATGTGCTGTCTTTTTTCAGTGTGAAATTTAATTTGTTGTCTATACCATTTCCTAGAAATTTTGTGCCGTCTTTGATTTCTATACTATTCATAGTTTTACTGTTTATATTTGAATAGTTAACATATATCGATTCAGATTTTTTTACCATGATTATTTTATGATTTTTTTATCATTTTCCTATTTCTATTTTTATTATTTTCCTATTTCGAGTTCAAATTCTCTCATGGTTGAATTATCACAGAAGTGTCATTAGCGTACATAACAATTTGCCCTTTAGTAATATAGTCTGGAAGGTAGTTGACATATATTAAAAATAAAAGTGGTTGACATAACCTCTTCTACAGTCACTCTGATTTTTCTATTGGATGTATATGATTCGATCCAATTCGGTAGGTTCCTCCTGATCCCGAAAGTTGATGGTTTTTGAAGAGATGTTGATGATTTACACAGTCGAAGGCTGCAGTGAGATCAAAGAAAACACCAGCTAGTGTCCTGCCTGCATCTTGATGTCCTCATATTGTCTGAGTAAAATCTGTGGTGGCTAGTTCTGTTGACTGTGCTGTTCGATATCAAAATTGAAGAAGGGATCCCAGGTAGCACATCATATCGTCTGAATCTTGGTTCCATATTGGACCAATATAGATATATTGTAAATGAAAAATCAATATTGGTCCAATATGGGTGAATATTCAGAAAACAATATTATGTTAATAATATTGGTGGAATATTGGTTGAACTAGTTTTGAATGTATATCCTCATATGAAATATTGTGTCAATATTGGTTGAATAATTTCTACCAATATCGATAATACAATATTGGTTATATATTGTTTTTCACGGCTAGAATAAATATTGCATTCCAAATATTCCAGTCATATCGATTATAGGGGAAAAAACTATATTGTATTTCCAAGTTTGATAGCATATTGGGTGAATATCATTTCCACTTTATTTGACAAATTGTAATAACTCATATTGAGTCAATATTGGTTGAATGATATTTACCAATATCGATAAAACAATATTGTCTTCACATCGTTTTTAATATCTAGAATAAATATTGCAATCCCTATATTCTCCTCATGTCGATTCTAGGAATAAAAACTATATTGTATTTCTAAGTGTGATTACACACATTGGTTGAATATCATTTCGCCAATATTCAACAAATTTTAATAATTAATATTGGGTCAATATTGGTTCAATAATATTTATCGATATCGTTAAAAAAATATTGTCTTCATATTGTTTCCTACTTCTAGATTGAGATGAAATTTGAATATTGGCCGAATATTCAATAAAACATATAGAAATTATATCATGATCAAACCTGGATAAAAATCCGCTAGGTGGCTCTACATATAGAATGTCTTCTAAAACCTACGAAAGTATATTAAATACTTCCCATAACTTATTTTCAAGACAGCTCACTCAGTGGTAATGGCGATCAAAAGGCAGACTCTGGTGTCACCTTCATCAACTAAAAGACATTTAATAATTCACCAAGGTATATTGACATCCACCAAAATATATCCAAATGATATTGTACCAATATCGATAAATATTTTGATGCCATTATTGCTTCAAGAATATTTCACCAAACCTGTTTCTAAAATATTTAAACAATATTCGACCAATATCGCAAAATGTTCACATTTTATTTCTCGACAATATAACTTTTGAATATTGTGCCAATATTGTCAGAATATTGTATCAGCGATATTGTACCAATATCGCCGAATATTTTGAGGCCAATATTAGTTCAAGAATATATCGCCAATATTATTCAAGTAATATTGGACCAATATCGCCGAATGTTCACATTTTTTTTCTCGCCAATATTGCATTTCAAATATTTCGTCAATATGTTCACAATATTGTACCAATATTTTACCAATATAGGTGTGCTACTTGGGATTAAATCTTATTTTTTTCGAGGAAATTGTCTTACCCATTTGCAATGCCATATTTGGTTAGTTTGGAATCATAACTAGGTCATAAACACTCGAAGAGTGTACCCAAAAGCATAGACTGTGCGGGTAGACGAAGACACATCGATCATACGTCCATGCATCGAACCGCTGAGCAACTGGCCACCACTATAGGTATAAGTCTATAGTTTTTGGCTGCTAGTGGATCATTTTTTATGTATTGAAGTCTCATTTATAGATTGGTTTGGTAGGAAAGCGATAGATTCAGATATCTCATTTTTGCAAAATTGCAATAATTAGATTGAAATTTCGTACATGCCTGATGAATTTTCATATTTCAAATGACTCAATTATTGGACTACCTCTGTGCCTGGACAAGTTCAACAGGATGCATGTTTTGTTTTGTAGTTGTGCATGCCAGGGATTTGTTATTTTCGAAATAGTCACTTACTTTTTCGGGTAAAGATGTTGTGAAATAGTTCGCAAATGTATTAATGATGTCGATTTAATCAATTATTATAACATTATGATGTATTAGAATAATCACTATTATACAGTTGACATTCATTCAAAATCCCTAACTTTTTTTTCATGTGTTTATTCACTGATAAATTACAGTACAATAAATTCTAATGGCTTTGCTCGAAGTGACCAACAGAAATATGACGGAAAACCATTGATTCAGTGCGTAATTTCGTTTCGGGACAAAAAAACCAAAATAAATATGTACAGTCAAATTACTGAAGGACATATTATGAAATCAATAGATGTAATCGACCGATATTTTCTTTACTCCTATGCACCTACAATGTACTTTGAATGGTTGCCGTAATCGTGCAGTCAGTTGAAAAAAAAATTAGGAACAAGATATTTGTGGAATGTTCCTCATTGTAGAGGACTCAAGTACAAGTGGAAAATGTCTGTATTGCCTTTCCCTTGCACTGATGAAGGGAAATCATGGAACCAGTCCGCAGGTGATCCCCCTGTATGGCAACGTATACAATGCCACCAGCCTTTCAACAAGATCCGATATAAGTATGTCCAGAACATGCTATAGGCTGCATATGTCATCTCCCAAAATACTTGCTACCAATAACAAATATTTATAACTTCTGAAACAATGTCCTTCATTAACTTCCGAACCAGATTTTCTAGCTACTCTCAAACATTCATTGAAATCACTAATGCTCTTTCACCATACAAGAAATCACGGAGACTAGATTCTACAAAAAACAGAATTTAAACACATGATTCATCTAGGAATTTGTCATCCTTCTTCACCAGCGGCAACACCTCTTCACATGGTGCAAAAAAAGACCGAGATGATTGGAGTTCATGTGGAAACTATCTTCATCCAAATAGAGGACAGTTCTTGAAGATACCTGTAACCTCATATTCATTCTAAGATCGATCCAGTCAGGACACAACATCAGATTTCACTAGCAGAGGAAGATATTCATAAAACCGCAATAGACACTTATTTTGGATTATTCGAATTCTCAGGAATGCTATTTGGTTTAATAAATTCTTTCCAAAGATTCATAAACGAAATACTCAATGATTTCAGCTTCATTTTAATATGTTTTGAATTGATGACATTCTTAATTCAAGTAAGGACATTTGTTTCACCTAAAATCAGCATTTGAACAACCCAACTCTTTCGGAATAACTTTGACACCATCAGAATGCGTATTCAAAAAATGTAAATAATAATTTTTGAGTACTACAATTTATTATAATGTGATTTCTCCATCGGAAAACAAAATCAAGTATTGATCAAACATTTTAAACATTTTTTAGAAGGTAGAAATTTTACCGTTTTCTCCTGCCCAACAATGATAGGAATCCTGGTCGAATTCGTCAAATGGAGTACATTGCTCAATATTTCAATGACACCAGACTTATTGGAGGAAAACGCAACGTAGTTGCTGATAGCTTGTTTTCTGAATTGAATACTACCAGTTCTCCACCCCGTTATCCATGCAACAAGGAAGTAAATGAAAAGCGAATATGCAACATTTGAACACTGATGTTGATTCATGGAACAAATCTTTTTCCTTTCAAATGTATCAGCTGAATTAAAGACAGATAAAGCCAAAGCGAGTTTGGTAATGCCTTCAGAGCCTCAATGAACTGTCAAAACATAACAAGGTCACACTTGTGTGGGTGCCCGGACATAGGGGAATCAGAGGCAATGAAAAAGCAGACCAACTGACCAAACAAGCATCTGAATCACCAGACCCAGCGATTGGAATTAGTAAAACTCGATGCGGAAACCTAATCAATGAGTGGAAGAAAAAAAACACCAAACATATTGAGACCAAATCGAAGGGCATCGACACAGCACAGCCATGGTGAGGCACCTGAGCCAAACACTGACGGCTGACACCCTCAACCTCAACAGATATAAGATCACCAGCTTACTAACCGGACACCACAGTCTTAGAAAACACCCCATGGAAAAAAATAGTGAAATCGTGGAGTGTTGACTCTGTATGGTGACGAGGACGAAACAGCCTCTCACATCGGCTTCGAATGCGACGTGCTGCTCCACAAGCGCAACAGAACATTCCTAGAAACAGGCATAAATCTGAAACACTCCCAGTTGACCATACATGTCTCAGCTCTATCACAAGAGAGATTAGTCAAAGAACTTACAGCCGTATGCATAGTCAATCGCCAGCGACTCGCCAGAGTTTCGCCGTTCGCTACACAAGGATTATAATGCACAGTCGAGCTCCAAAAGAGTGACAACTACGCGATAAGTCACATTTTGGCAAAACGCTGGCGGTATACCACTTTTTTGGGGCACGACTTTGCATTCTAGTTCCTGTGTAGCGAGCGGCGAAACTCTGGCGAGTCGCTGGAATTGACTATGCATACGGCTGTTAGTTTTATCACAATGTTTTGAAACTGATGAAGCTTGCATCTGAAATATAATTCAACTTTGCAATGAAACACTGTTTCATCACACGTTATGTCATCGTGATTAAATTGAGGCAACTTAGGCGTCATCACAAGAGAAATGAATCGAAGCGCATTGTTTCATCACATCTTCCTGAAACAAATGCAGCTCCCATCTAAAATTTGACTTGCTCTTGTTATGAAACAGCTTCAAAGACATTTTATTCACGTGATTGAGTTGACGCATCACTCATCCTGATGGCGCCATTCATCACAAGAGAGAGCAATGAGGGAATGTTTGTTTCAACACAAAGTTTTAAAACGTGGTTTACAAAATTATGAAATTTGAATAATGTTTTGTTCAAATCGGTAGAGCGAAAGATTCGGAAATAATTTTTTTTTTAAGTCGAACTGGCAGTAAAGATCAGAAATTTGAAGGAAATGTATCAAAATGAAAACTGAACAACTCTTTTGGGCATTTTTCGAAATAAAAAAAAACTAATTTTTTTTTAGGATTTAAAAAAATGTCAAATCTGACAGGTAACTCAGTTTTGAAGCACAAACTAACTGCGAAGTCAAATTTTCATTATTTTCGTTAATAAAACAAATTCCATATTCCGCGAACTTTATGTGCCACACTGTATATCAAAGATAATGGATTGAACTATTTCATAGCATAGATCTTTCTAACAGTCTTCTAGCATGCTCCTTTGATAGATCTATGAGGAGACAAAGTCGTCAGTGAGATACAGAACAGACAAATATATCAGAGATTATGGATTGAGCTATTACATAGCATAGATCTTTTGAAGAGTCTTCTAGCATGCTCCTTTGATAGAGCTATGAAGAGACAAAGTCATCAGTGAGATACAGCAAAGATGCATCATGTTCAAGCCGGGTGTGATAAGTCTGAGATAAGCTTGTGGTTTTATTTGAGGCGGACATTCATCTATGCTATATCTCCAATTGATGCATATCTGTGATAAAACAAAGAACATTTGAAATACAGCTGTGATGAAGCTGACGCATGTTTTGGTCAACTGGGACTTAGTAAATAGACTACTACCTGGTAAAAAACACAGGCCTTTTATTCAACTGGGAACCACTGACGACAGAACAATGCAATAGACCCCAGCTGGTCTCGGTGTTAAGGGAAACCTCAAAGGTAAACCCGGTATCTCGCTCGTTAGCCTTTAACCAACCAACCAACCAACCAACAGCTGAAACATTCTTTCAAAATTATTATACTTGTAGAGACTTACTACTGATCAAGGAGTTCCATTTGAAGCTAAAATTCACAATTAACTTTTTTTAGAAGCTCGCAAAAAGCATATATCTGCCTACCCACAAAGAAATGGTACACAGAACGAAAAAGGTACGTTATATTAATAAAAAAGTACATCAAATCAGTGAACGTCAACATTAATTTTGGGCCGATGTCGGTTGTTATTAATACAATGAACGGTCGTACGTAAATTTTCTTGTTGATTGAGTTATGACTGCTGTACGTTGAATCAATGAATAATGGTCATGGATCTATGTTTGCCGATTATTAATGGATTTACATGGATTTACATTAGTTTATGGTTGTTGTACATTGAATCAATGAACAGTGAACATGGATATATGATCACCGTTTATTAATATTACGAACGGTAAACATTAGTTTATGATTGATGGACCTTAAATCAATTAACGGTGAGCATGAATATGTGAGTGCCAGTTATTATTAATAATAACTTAATAATAACTTATGAATAATAATTTTCAAATTTGAAAAAACCCAACATCGACTCAAAATTATCTGGTACATCCACTGATTTGATGTGCCCTACTGAATGATGAAATATACATCTACAAGGAGGTTGCAAAAACTGGATTTTTCAATAAGATCCAATATTAATATTTTTTATTGTTAAAATCTAATTGTATTGAATGATAAACTCAATGAACCTTTTTTAATAAAGTCTAGTAAAACTTTTTTGAAATGACAAAAACTATACTAAATAATCGAAGACTGATAAACTATATATATAAAATACAAATATTTACTCACCATATACATTTTTTCTCAAAAGTTATAAATATTGTCGGTTCCATTCCAAATAATACTACTACCTATTACTCATTTTTAAGATAGATTATTTAGTTATCAACAGGACAGACAAAATTGCAAAAGTTGAAGTTGGTCACTTTTGTAATAATAAAGTGGGGTGGGAGCAACTTGTTCTTTTACTTATGGAGAAAGCAGAACGAATTTCGAGTAGGAAGTAAAGGACGGAAATAGTTATTTATGTACCAAGGACGAAAAACTGTCTATTATAGTCGAGCCTGCAAATTGATAGCCGAGGCGCAGCCGAGGATAGCAAGCAGGCGAGACAGTAGACAGTTTTTCGCCGAGGTGCATATTACATTTTTTCGTCGACCTCTACATACCTTTATGAAAGTAAGTACTCGCATGTTTGCTGGCCTCAGCGACGTCCAACTCTTCGAACTGCAGACTCGATCATAATTTTAATGAATATAAACAAAATGTATTTGAAGTGTAACAACTCTCTATTTCAATTATACTACAAAATTAAATCAATCTCGAAGATGAATATGGAACGTACAGTTTGTGCAATTATTGATATTAATTCCTGCTGTCGAAGAAGATGCAAGAGACAAGTTTTGATTTTGGGTACTTGTTGATGCAACTTCAGATACAGGTGCTCCAACAGCACCATTTCCAAAACTTCTCTCTTGAAGTGCTTTACCTGAAATCTAGCGGATTTCGTAAATAATTAATTTGACAACAGCAAATGACAGTTATTGTCACAGGCGCCTATGTATTAATTAAAACGTGGATTTACGAAAATGACTCAATCGCCGCTCTCGTACCGTGCCGTATCATAGTGACCACAGCGGACGAAAAGAGTTTGCGGACGAAAAGTGTTTGCGAACGAAAAGTACTTGCCTTCAAAAATAGTCGATTTTTCGTCCGGAAATTAGTACGTAAAATGTCATTTTTTGCAGAGGTCGACAAAAAAGATACTTTGAATATCTTAAAAACTATTATGTTCTACAGGGCATAACACTAAAAAAATACCTTTATTCAGGGTGATTAAATGAAATCGATTTATGACTTTTTTCAAAGACTTACGCTTATTGTTCGAGTTAAATTTGAACCTACTCTCATCACAATTATCTTTAACAGATTTTTCAAACAGGATTTTGGCCGCTCTATCCTTGATGTGTCCGTCTTTCTGCAGGAATACCACTATGTGGGGAAAACGCAATACCGTAATCTATATCAACCTATAAACAATTTAATAAATATTGTGTTATAAAAATAGGTATTTTCCCAAGTTCGTAAAGATGAGGGCAGGAAAGACATTTCATGCGAATTCATTGAGAAAAATTATATATCTAATTACAAAAAAGTATAGATGTGAGAATATTTCAACTAGGATAGAAACTTATTATAAATACGATGAATATTTCTGTCCTAGTGCTGAGTAGTTCTTACTCTGAAATTCAGAGATACAAGTCGGAATTTCTGACTTGTAAGTCAGGAAATTGAAAATAATTACTATACAGTGTGTTACACCTCTCATAGAAACACCCTCGTATCTTCCGTAATTTTTGACGCAGAATCATGAAATTTGCAGGATCGATAGATACACTAGAAATGAACTCACTGCACAAAAAGGGTCAACCTACGTGATATACACTGCACGCCAGAAGCGATGGAAAATGGGTGGTTCCATCGCTGCTGGCGTGCAGTGTATATCACGTAGGTTGACACTTTTTGTGCAGTGAGTTTATTTCTAGTGTATCTATTGATCCTGAAAATTTCATGATTCTTCGTCAAAAATTACGGAAGATACGAGGGTGTTTCCATGAGAAGTGAAACAAATTTGAATTTTTCAGGACTGAAAATTTTTCAGGATACAGGTGTATTTATAGTAATTTGGGGGTGCTGATCACGAATCTGAAAGAATTTTGAGCGAATTTTGCCCCCTAGTATGTTTTACCGTAAAAATGGGTGGTTCCATCGCTACTGGCGTGCAGTGTATATCACGTAGGTTGACCCTTTTTGTGCAGCGAGTTTATTTCTAGTGAATCTATCGATCCTGAAAATTTCATGATTCTTCGTCAAAAATTACGGAAGATACGAGGGTGTTTCCATGAGAAGTGTAACACACTGTATATTTGGCTCTTCCACGCTTTCGTATAAAATATATCTTTGATGTTTTGTACTGCAGTTGATTGTAACTCAACTCTCCGGAAAAGTCTCTTTTCCACCCTCGACTATAAAATCAAACCCCACTCCGACACAATCTCCTGAGGAAAAATCAACTTCGCATTTGGTATGACATACAAAATTTTGACGTTGAATCTAAATTTTATGAATCGTTTGATGATTTAGTAATTTTTTAAAATAATTTCTCAAAGACTTACCATAATGTTTTTTGCAGAAAGGCCATTTTAGAAAAACTTTAGCACTGATTGGCATCATCTTGATATCAATGGGCCTATATTTTGCACAAGCTTTCCAGTGACTGTCGAACTCTTCGGCTGATAGGTTTTCGTAATTCAACAATAACCAGTAGTTGTGGAAAAAATATTGTATCTATGCACTTAGACATATAATAATATGGACTGGGTACGAGACAGAGACGATTGCTGCCGGAGTAGTGATAAGGATAGAGTAAGTATTTATAGGCAAAACTTATTGAAAGTGTCTAAATCACCGAATGGAAGATTGGTCAATAGATAAATATCCCGAAGATGTGTTGCCCACTGACGACGTTCGGAACTCTTCCAATTCCGGGCGATGGACCATTGTTTCGGAATTGAAATCCTGATCTATAATTTCACCCTGTGATTGACTGTATAAAAACATAATAAAATACAACGCCCTAGAATTTCCCACCTTCAAGAATCTAGAAATTAATATCCCAATTTGTATTGACGGCCAGTCCGTATTATTACCTATTATATTGAACGAGTAAAGTTTTCAATTATAGAAACAAGTACCGCAAACTAACAGGACTTAAACACTCACCTTTCTTGGGTGCGTTTGGTTGTGTTTTCTTTCAATCTGGCACAATTTCACAAATAATCTACGCACCACAGAAACGCGATTAATCCCTTTTAATTTCTCAACGTCGACTGAACAAATAAAATATAAGTCATCGGCAAATGAAGAATTTACGTCAAACTTGAGTGGGCATATGAGACCTTTTCGTAATATTATTGTTTGGGGTGATTGTTCCATAGTCAGGCAGCATTAATTTGGAGCGTTTTCTGGAAGATAATGTTTGATTTCGTAAAATCAACGTTTAGTGTTCATTGAAACAATGAAGACCTTTTATTATTTTCTCATGTTTTCTATTGGATCTATGAAGAAAAATTTATTGTTTTAATGATGAAAAATATAGATTAAAGAACATCAAATGTTGATCCAATAAATTTTTTCTTGATATGAATGAACAAAATTATTAATTTTTGATGTTTTGCTTTCATTGTTTAATGTTGGCTCGTTCATTGTTTCAGTGTCTTGAGATATTAGTCTATAATCAGAAATCATTGTAATAACCATCAATTCGTAATATTAATGTTAAAAAAATTGACGACCACCGTTCATTAATTTTACGTACAAAATTTCTTTCTGTGTAAGGTAGAACGTTTTCACAGTTTCAAGTTTGAAGACATCACTGAAACCGAGATGTAGGTTCCGTAGGTTTTTGTTGGTTAACTACAGCTGAAAAGTGAATGTGATGCCACAAATGTGTGGTTGGCTTCCTGTTGTTGACTTCCTTTGTTTGTATTTTTACATCCAAGTGTTGTACATCTTCGCACTTGATTTTAACGTACTGATAAAAGCTTAAGCACGAAACACGTGTCTATGGTTGCAGAACATTTTGATGGTTATACCCAATAACTTTTCCACTTATATTTTCATATATTGCCCCTCGCTAAATCCATCCTCATTTGTAACTATATAATAGGTATATTTCTATGGTCAGAACCTACCCATGGCCTATTTGGCATTCATAATTCGCGCCCCATGAAAATAGACTTTGCTTCTGTCACCAATACACTGCGGACAGTAAAAAATGTTTTGTTTTGGAAGAAGATTCAGTGACTAATGATGCACTTTGGCAAATGGATAATTTCCGTGTAATAGACACATAATTAAGGTGATTATGTTCTCATACAGAAATTTCCGCGACTAAACGATTCTTTCATCAAACTGAAATATATAAGAAAGTTCGACTCAGACCTCAGGTTTAGTTTCGCCAGTGGTGCTCAGTGACTATCAAAATGACCCACATATCGAAGCTTCTGCGGTATTCGGACGCCGAAAAGGCGGCAGTTCTCAAACACCACAACATTTCGGAAAACAAATTCGAAGAACTTATTGGACAACTGGAAGAATGGTCTCTAAAGTCTTCGCTTCCAAGAGAACGTGAGTAATTTTCTCAAAATGTTTACTGATCATTTCCCTTGAGCATGAATCATTTCCGGATTTAGTTGCGAATTTTTTAAGAAATGTCTTAGTCTCGGGAAATTTTCAGATAATTCAGACTTCGAAAAAAAAAAATCCGATTTCAATTCAAGCTCGAGAAAGAATCGTACAAAAAGTTTTTAGCAACATGATTTGGAAAATAGGAGAAATCAAAAAATATTTTTTTATCCCATATTTAAAATATTATTAACTTGTTGTTTTTTAGTCAATTAGTAAGGTTTTCTCTCTACATATTCCTTTATCAATTGTATTACTGAAGATGAACATATATATGTTCGAAACATGTCGAAACCAATAGGAGACTGATCCTATTGATTAAAATATATGTGGAGATGACTTTGTGTTCCTTATTCCAATAGATTCATATTTTGGTGAGACATCACTATACTATACTGAAAACACTTAACACATCGTTCTTTCACTTCACAAAAAATTATTTATTGCCAATGTTGATTGATCAAAAGATAAGGTAACTTTCTGATGAATTCAGTTGTTTAATATCACCTTTCATTTAAATATAGGGTACAATTATTTTTAGGCCATCTACAATGTTTTTATTGAATATGTCAAAAACCGTTAATTTGGACCTAATTTTACTCACACTATTTTGAGAATGTTGACTATTATATGTGGAGGTTTGGTCAACTTGGCATGTTGTTGTTCTAAGATAATCATTTTTAAAGTTTACGTAAGTATTACGATAAATGTGGTTATTGAATTCGTTAATTATAATAGGTTCTTGAGTTTGCATGTATATATGCCGGCATCACACGCTAAAAGGTAATTAGCTCACACAAATCTCCGAGGGTTGCGCGTAGGGGTGCAATCGGTTGACGGAAATAACAATTTTAACAATTTTTTCAACAACAATTTTGTTGTTAAGTGTAGTTTAAGTTGTTTATCGTATCGAACAAACGATTTGAAAAAGTTTTATAATAGAATTTAATTTATCGAAAGGTTCCCTAATGTTTTGTTCAATCGATAGTAATTAAGGTGATTATGTTACAATTAACAGTGCTGCTCCTAAAGTGGCGTATGGAGTTGGTAACAAGGCCTATCCAGAACACACGGCTAATGACCATAGCAGTCGATGCCAAAACACCAAAGAAAAAAAAAATACCTGTATGTCATAATATGGTAAAATTTGAAAATGCATTTCTTATAAACGTAACATGCAAAGTTGAAAAATCTTTCAAATATAATTAATAGCCAACAGTGAGTGAAATAATGACCAAATTAACAGATTTTTTGAGATATTCAATAATAGGTAAACGTCATAACCAAAAAATGTATCTGAATAAAAGGTAATATTGAACGCCTGAATTCATCAGAAAGTTGCCTAATTTTTTGTTTAATCAAAAGCAGTGATAAATAATTTTTTTGTGCTAAAAAACGACCAATAAATTGATTTCAGTGTAGGGGTGTGATTCAAAATTTTAAAAATTCATATTCCAAACAGAGAGACTCATCAAGAAACACGTTTTTATTAGTTGAGAGAGACTAAGGGCCAATTTGGGCATCATCGTCCTTAACATAGTCCTAATCACAGTCACTGTCTTAATCAACATTTCAAATTGAAACTTTACATTTCAGTAGGGGCATTTATGCAATTCCTTTAGGTTTAGTCTCAATCATAAGCATAAGAATTTGACATTCGAAGTTGTCAATTTCCCATTTTTATGCTTATGATTTGTATATCTTCCGTTCATTTATTTATTTTAAATAAAATTAAGTTAGTTTGTAAATTAATAAGATTTAAAAGTCTCTTACCTACATTTCCCATATCTACGCCAATGCTTTTGCGATTATATTTTGTTTCTATCCCCGCTATGGAGAATACAAAAAAGAAGAGAAAAAAAAGTTGCTGAGGCGTGATAGTACGAAAAGGGCTGAGACAATACAATACAAGTGAACAAAATAATAGTTTTCTCTGTTCACTACTGCACTACTGCACTATTACTGCCCTACTGCACTACACTACTGCACCGGCCGGTTGCATGCTCCGAAAGTGCATCTCCAAAGAAGTGCTCCAGTCATCTCCAATCATTCAAGGTAAAAAATCACAGTCGCTCTCTCTCTCATAAGCACGCCACTTCAAATAATTCAGTCATATTTAATAATCTCTAACGATTTCAGATTCGATTTTCATAGCGGGAGACGCACGCATAATCGAATCCTTATAACTCCTTGTTCTTCCTACTTTTTGTCTTATTTCGTTGGAAAACAATTGTATTTAATAATGATAAATTATATCAGAAATATCGGGTTGGTAACATTGATGAAATATTTAAAATTTTAAGGAAGCTGTCAGGTATTTCATTTGATTACATAATTCATTCAAATTTTGAATGCAAATATCAGTGAATTACCTTTTTTAAAATGACCAATGAAGAAAACTCAAGTTGCACCCCTCCTGAATTGAGAGTTATTGGTCAAACGGCTGTGAATGAGTTGTTGCCCAAAAAATCTCGTTCAGTGTACGAAAAGGAATTTCACAATTTCGAAGTATCCGATGCCTCACCACACTCCCACTGCAGTCAAAATAACTTTTCGAACAATATGACCACTGGACATTCTTTTGCAAACCCAGTCCAAACCACACCAGCTTATTTAATTATAAACGCCCGACAAACCAGTCATGTAACAATTATAACTATTTATGTACCGAGTGCGTTATATACACTCGTGGTGCACGAAAAAATTACCTTAAACGACGTTGTTCACTTCATAAAGGACCCCGCACTTTTTATGGGTAAAATGGTTCTTAGTGAAATTGTCTGAATTTTTAGTATATTGTAGTTTTCTACGTACTGATTGAAGGGTATATTTTGAAATACAGGGCGTTCAAATTAAAAAACAGTAATTTTTATTTAATTATTTTCTCAGGATTTGAAAGTGCCAACTGCATTTTTTTTCGTTTCCATCATCAAAGTACCTTCATATTACTAAATATCAATCAGAAGATGCAGATTATAACAATATGTATAGAGTGAAAAATAAAAACATTTTAGTAATTTCTAAAAATTCGATGTAATAATGAAATATCAATAAAATTATTTTGACATGCAATATACTATTCTTATTCCATCATTGATCACAATTCTTTCATTTCCTACAGGGTGATTTGAAAAATTGGTGAAATATATGGCCGGTTCTTTCGTACATATCCTGTATATTCAAGTGAATTACCATCCTCCAAAGATAGCTGATACCGTATAAACATGATTTCGTTGGGATATATAGGGTGATCATGAACATTTTCGATGATAAAAATGACAAAATATCAACGTTTCAGAAATCACCCTGTAATTCACGATTAACTCGGTGAAATTCCTTTATTATTATTTAATATATTCATCATTCTCTCCTCAACACTGTCCCAATAATTCAGTTTCCTACCATAACTGGTTACATAGTTATTAATTGAGAAACTTATTATCATTTGCATGACGAGCTGAAGGAACTTGTTCACGCGTACTAGTGGTCAAGATTTTTCACAAATAGTGAAACGTGAGAAAGTGGAGATCAAAATAAATGTAACATTATATGCAGGGTGATGACCAATGACGGTCCATCCAATTTCATCTACCATTTAGAAACTGACTGAATATACGACACATCGGTTACAAAGTTATTGGGTATAACCCTCAAAATGTTCTGCAACCGTAGACACGTGTTTCGAGCTTAAGCTCTCATCAGTACGGTAAAATCAAGTGCGAAGATGTACAACACTTGGATGTAAAAATAGAAACAAAGGAAGTCAGCAAGAGGAAGCCAACCACCCATTTGTGGCTTCGGTTAGAAGACCTTGTGCTTACAAGACAACAACTAACGTCGCCAGAATAGACGACACATAGTTACGACTTACAAATCAGGCATGAGCCAGATAAAATTCCCAATGCTTGGATAGTTTGACTCGCTCAATCGTGTATGAGGCCCCGGTACGGGAAATCACTTATCACCGAAGGTGACAAGGAACAGACTTAACCGAATCCACCTCCCCCGTAGCAGCGCTACGGTCCTCATACAGCAAGAAAACCATATCGGCTATAGGGTATATTTTGATTCTGTCGTAGACGGAGAGTGAATGAAAATGAAAAATCAATTAGTTCATCAGTGATAATTATTATTACTTTAACGTATTGAACTACCTATATTGATGAAATATAATAGATGTCTTTGTTTCTATTGATAGCCAGCAAATATAAAAATCATGGAAATTTCTATCCGAGTGGAACACGCATTGGAAAAAAACTGTTGCTGCCCAGATTCAAATTCTCCTGTTTGAAATGAAAGCGTTCTATCAATCATTTTCACTTTTCCCAGATAGTTGGTTTCTCACGTTTCATTATTTGTGAAAAATCTTGGCCACAAGTAGAATATACGCGTGAACAAGTTCCTTCAACTCGTCAGGAAAATGGTAATAAGTTTCTCAATTAATAACTATGAAACTAGTCATAGTAGGAAACTGAATTTTTGGGACAGTGTTGAGGAGAGAATGATAAATATATTGAATAATAATAAAGGAATTTCACCGAGTTAATCGTGCATTACATGCTGATTTCTGAAACTTTGATATTTTGTCATTTTTATCATCGAAAATGTTTATGATCACCCTATACCGGATGACCCGGAACCAATTTACCCCCCTGTATCTTCGTTGTTATTTTGTATGTATATTTGAAATTCGGTACTTCGATTTGATGTTATGAATGTACAATTTAGCAAGTATCAATCCAAATATGAAACTTCCGGTTTGACCGGAAGCGCATCCAATTTTTATATTTCAAATTGGAAGTATATATATTATTTTTGAAAATTACAATTCGGTATAGAATTACCTTTACAATGATATATTACAATCATACTTTCAATTCACAATCTGCTGAAATAAGTGACATTTTATAAAAAAATTACATTTTGTGTTCCCCTCGTAACGGAACATTTTCATGAAAGTATGCTGTGGAAGATTGAACAATATCATATAAGTAACAATAATTCATGGTCAAACTTTTTACACAATAAGTTTTATGCAGACTAATTGGTACTCATGGCCCAGTTCGTTGGCCACCAAGGTCACTAGACCTCACGCTAATGGATTGGAAGTATGATTGTGATATATCATTGTAATTTTCAAAAAAAATATATGCTTCCCATTTGAAATATAAAAATTGGATGCGCTTTCGGTCAAACCAGAAGTGTCATATTTGGATTGATACTTGCTAAATTGTACATTCATAACATCAAATCGAAGCACCGAATTTCAAACATCCATATAAAATAATAACGAAGATACAGGGGGTAAATTGGGTCCGGGTCACCCGGTATATCCCAACGAAATCATGTTTATATGGTATCAGCTATCTTCGGAGGATGAAAATTCACTTGAAATTACAGGATATGTACGAAAGAACCGGCCATATATTTCACCAATTTTTCAAATCACCCTGTAGGAAATGTATGAATTGTCATTAATATTGGAATAAGAATAGTATGTTGCATGCCAAAATAATTTTATCAATATTTCATTATTAAATCGAATTTTCAGACATTACAAAAATGTTTTTATATTTCACTCTGTACATAATGATATAATCTACACAAACTGAAGGATATTTAGTAATATGAAGGTACGTTGATGATAAGAACGAAAAAAAATGCAGTTGGCACTTTCAAATCCTGAGAAAATAATTAAATAAAAATTACTGATTTTTTACTTGATTTCAAAATCTATCCATCAATGAACTTTGCGATTCTGCACGTTCAATCAGTACATCGAATACTACAATATACTAAAAATTCAGACAATTTCACAGATAACCATTTTACCCATAAAAAGTGCGGGGTCCTTTCTTCTCATAGTATTCACTGCGTTCTAGTCGGCAACTGAGCACAAGTGAGCATCTATGCAACTGTTGTTTATTTAATAATATGACGCTGCATTTTTGTAAGAATGTGACGCTCAAAGCTGAAGATGCGTTAGGAAATTTACTGCCTGTGAAATCCAAATACTTATTCGAGAAGGAGTACGAACATTTTTTGAAATGGAAAAATGAAAACAGAGTGGATACCGTAAATGAAACTGCCCTAATGGCATACTTCCAGGAACTGGTGAGTTTATCTCATGAAAGATATTAATATTTTTCATTTATTTTAAATTATTTCTGTCTGAAAAATATAGTGCAAATAGTCTGTGGAACAAATACTCACAGCTGAAATCAACATTAATTGGTGAAGGAAACATAAATATATTAGAATTCAGTCACTGATGGCCTTTCTGAAAGTTAAATCAAAAGGATACATTCCTAAAGAATCAAAGGTGTTGGAAGGTGGACAAGTATTACTTTTCATAAGAAAAGATCCAGATGATACTTTTCTGCTACGTAAAGTTGTTCTGGGAATGGGCGTATTTGGAGGCTTAAGAGGTGATGAAATGGTCAAGATGACATCTGATGACATTGAAGACAGAAGAGCCGTTTTACTGATCAAGGTACCAGAAACCAAGACCTGCACCTCAAAAAGTTTCACCATTGTTGAAGAAAGCGAAATAGGAGCATTGTACTTAGTGAAAAAGTACATTGCACTACGACCAAAAGGATATAAACAACGTAGGTTTTTTTCAACATACAGAAATAATGAATGCATCGAATGACCTGTAGGTAAAAATACTGAAGGAAATGTTCCTTCTATCATAGCGAATTACCCTAATTTGGAAAACCCGAAAGGTTACACTGGACATTGTCTACGCCGAACGTCGTCAACGCTTCGTGTTCAAGGTGGTGCTTCCTTTGAAACACTAAATTGAATGGAAGAGTAGTACGGTAGCGGAGAGCTAAATTGAAAAAAGTATCTCATCGAAAAACAAAATTGCTAAAACGATAGCCCATTCCGTTTCCGATGAGGAGTTCACACAGAACTTCAAACTTGGTAGTAATTTTTCAGGAACATTTGAAAATTGTAATTTCTATTTGAGAGAAAATAATTAGTCCCTTTTTTATGTACAGTTATAAATGAATCTTTTCTGAGTAATTAATTTAATGAACTACAGAAAAAACATTTAGCGGGCGTTATGATTTATAATGCCCTCCATAACGCCCCGGGCGTTATGGGCCTGTTAATAGTAGGGGAGAGTGGGTCTCAGTGTATCACGGTGTACAGTGGATCAGGTACCATAGCTTCGTACATTTTCGCGTACGCGCGCCAACAAACGGTTGATAGCCCCTCTGAAATAACCCCCCTCAGCAGAACTAGTCGTAGCAACGATATCAAAGCGGCAAGACGCACTGCGGCGCTCCGGTAAACAGACACAGACAAAACTTTTTTATCTCGTCTTTCAAAAATTTGTATTCTATTCAAGAGAGTATTGAATCTGGATGTTTGGTTACTGTTTTGTGCTTGGTAATGCTTATATTAGTTGTAAACCATGTTGTTTTGTCTTTTGTATTGTTTATTAACTTTTTATCGGCATTTTTTTTAAATAACCGTCTCTGGGTCGCAGTGAATCATTTCGATTTGGGGTTCAGTGGATCAGCGATCCAGTGTGACCCATGAAGTTATACTTACTATTCTAATAGGTGAAAATGCCTCGCAACAGGGAAAGAAAATCTAGTATCGGACTCCACACTGAAGAACAGATGCAAAGCCCTCTAAGACTTATATCGGATGGCCAAAATATGTGGCAAGAACCACTCGTATCCCATACACAACTTCAAACAGGTATCACAAGAAAGTTCAAAATGATGCTGATCCTAAAAAGATTATTAGGCTTACACCTAATTACGCAGTTCATAAGATATTCACCTATGCGCAAGAAAATAGCATTGCCGATTATGTTGTCAAATGCAGCCAAATGTTCTATGGGCTCACAATTATGGACGTTCGACAACTAATTTACGAAGTAGCTATGTTAAATAATGTAAAAGTAGCAGCAAAATGGCACGAAATGAAACTCGCTTGAGTATTTATATAATCTCAGAAAAAGAGACAATCGATTATCTTTACGAACTCCTGAGGGGTGCAGCTTAAGTAGAGCGACATCTCTCAACCACCACAATGTTGGTATATTCTTTGATAATTTAGAAAATGTTATGTCTACACAGACAGACTTTGGCAATGGGAATAGAATATTAAATCTAGATGAAACAAATACTATGACGGTTCAGAAGTCTGCAAAATTGCTAGCTGCCAAAGGACAAAGGCAAGTTTCCAAGGTCACCAGCGCAGAACGAAGGACGTTAACAACAAAGAGGAATTTTGTTTTAAATTTGGTGGTTTTTTAACAATTTTGTAGCATAATATTATTCCGTAGTACCAATAAAAAGTTTACAACTGAGGTTGAACAGTTATTATTTGTTGCTAGTTACGTCACAACTGAATTTATACTAAGTTGTTGTATTTGCTTTGAGAGACTAAGAAAGACATTTCTAAATTACAATAAATTGTAATCTTTGCAAACTTTTGTAAGATTGTCTCGAAAATTTGATTAGACTATCTTATGGTACGAATAAACGAGTCATAGTATGAAAACCATCATCATTAACACTGTGCCCCCGTTGATTCATTGTTACCCATGTAGCGATCCAAAGTGACCCACTCCTGGGTCACAGTGGATCTTTCATCAACTTTTTATCAAAAGCTATATCTTGTGATTGTATGTATTATTCACCAACAAATGCTTTTTCCTTTAAAGCTTTAATACTCCTCTTACAATTTTAATTGAGAAAACAATGATTAAGCGATAAACTTTGGATCCGCCAGAGTTAGAAAAGAAAGTGATCCACTGTGACCCAATCTCCCCTAACCGTTGCCAAGGTATTATAAAGCATTAATGGACAAATGAAAAATAAAAGTTTATAATAACTGAACCATCCAAGGCAACAAATAACACCACAACATTCAAATGTTATTCTGCTTCTTTGTTTAATATCGGAAAATCCCATCCCTCTTGTCTGACGTTCATCTGACAGTTGATGTTACCATTGTGCCCAATCTCGAAAAAATTGAAAATGCGTATCGAAATGGAGTCCTTTCAACTATTATATTTGCAAAAAGGAAGGAAGTACTAGTTAGCACCTAATTTTATTGTACCAAAATTTTTTAACAATCTTCCAAGGGAAATAAAATTTGGTGATTCTCTTCCTTTTTAAAAAGAGACTCAAATTGTTTTTAGTTGGCAAATCTTTTTATAATATGTTTTGTGATATAAAATCGCAATTTTTTTTGTACTGTGTGCTTATTTTTTTTTTATTAGACAAATTTTTTTTAAAACAATTTTCCAAAGGAAATAATTTTTTTTTTATAATCTCTGTGAGTTTTGTGATAAAAAATCGGATTTTAAAATTGTATTGTATGAATATTTTATTGTATATTACCTACCTGTTTTGTGAATTATTTACGGGGGAAAATACATAAGAGGTCATATTTTTATCCATAAATACATTTTTAATTGTATGAAAATTTGATTGTTATGACAAGAAATCGAGAATCAAGGAATTGAAAAAATCGCGAGAGCTTGCTCGAGCGATTTTTTCTATTTCCGTTGATTCGAGATATTTTGTCAGAAGACAATAAAATCTGATTGCAATTTGAAATGTAGTTAGATATAAAAACATAATCTCGAATGTATTTTAGGGAGATTAATACACAACTACATAATACAAAAAAAAATTATTTTTGAATAAATTTCATTCAAAAATAACAACTGATAGATACTTAATAATATTTATGCACTAGCGGGCGGTAAATTGCACTTTACCGCCCGGTTCAGCAAGCGTAAAGTGGCACTTTACCGCCCGCGGGCGCATTATGGCCCAGCTGGCCGTAAAGTAGACAAAATTCCCAAATTGTCTATACTCACACATCATTTCATGCAATTCCTAACACGAATTAGAATCATTTGAGTTCAATAGAGCAATACTCTTTCTAACATTTTTTCATAATCGTTGGCAATTTTTTCGGTGATGATCTATTTATTTGAAATAGATTCTCCAATATAGCACTCAGCTACTATAGTTTCACATTCCTCATATTATGTTGCCCTTAATTATTGTATGCATAACGTATGAAACGTGTAGACCATTGCAATTCAAGTCAGTATTTGTGATTCGCGCTATAAAACCGCTAGTGCATAAAATGTTGTATGTATCACGTGCGTGAAAAGTGTTTAAGGCCTTCGGCGTGTGATGGCCCTCGGCTAACGCCATCGGACCATCATCCACGCCACAGGCCATAAACGCCTACTTTACGCCCTTGATACATAAATAACTATTATGCACTAGCGGGCGGTAAAGTACACTTTATTGGTGTAAATGAGATTGGGAAATGGATGAAACAATCAGCTGAAAAAGAGTTTTCAATCCAATAGGGATTAACAGTCAAAAATAGACGATCTGACGTAATTTTGTCACTGCGTTTTGATAAAAGTATTTTGAATAACCTTACCGGGCACACATCGAGATTAATTTGATTAGGCATTAACCACTTACTATCCGATAATTTTTGGGCTCATCCATGGCGTGTTTTGGAAACTACTTATCGGGTTGTATTCAATTCTTCCGGTTAGTTCACCATTTAACTTTTTCTCCTCCTTGAAAAAATGCACTTTGCATCTAGCTGCCTCGCCCCCTCTCCAGGCTAACTCAAAAGCTATTATATGAAATTTCTTTTTTTAAGTCCTTCTGGACAATCTGCGTTCCATATATTCATTATTTTATATAAATCTTCCTTACATAAAACATTCGAACTTTGTTTTCTTTTCCCGGGAATAGACTGAAGCTGCTTTCGTTTCGTATTTTGCGAATGGATTGAATTTTCGGCTGTACACTCTTCATAGTATTTTCCTTGAAGGCACTTTGCAGTAACGTTCCACATGGTCGTTTCTCGAAGTTAATAATGCTTCTCTTTTAGAAATGTTTCGAACTGCTTCCATATAGACTTATGGTTATTAACTGTGTTTCTTGGAATAACACTAAGTACAGTTTTTACAATGCATTTTAATGATTCTTGACCAAATCTTGCCATTCTATTTTATTCTAACAATTCGAAAATAATCTGACAGTTATAGTTCTCAAGATAGAAATTTGAACACTACCATTCACAGTGTGCTTGATTACGTTAGCAGGGTGCATATTTCTCACTTATTGGGAAGCTAGGTAGGTTTTTATCACTGTAATCAAGCGTTGATTGGTCGATTCTAAGAAATTGAGTAATTTCATTGACTGTTAGAATAGGCGTGTATTAATCTATGTAAATTATTTTGACAATTCCTATACATGTATAAGTCGAAAGGATAATGACGTGATTGATTGATTGATTCATTGAAAATGAGCTTCCACTTCTGTTTCAGATCTCAATTCTAGAAATTTACAGATAACTCTCCTGAATTGCAAGATGAGTATGGAGAAAGCGAAGAAAAGTTTGGACGGCTATTTCAGAGTAAGGGCAATTCACTCAGAGTTTTTCGACCGTCTTCTACTGAATACTGACGACTATAGAAACACCAAGTTGCTGTCGTGAGTTTATATTTTCATAATATTAATAAAAGTTGTGGACTACGGTTTTCATAGGGAGCCCTAGTGATACAGACGTTTTGGATGAAGAGATAGTAGTCAAGTTAATGATGCTATTGAAATCCCATGATGTGTCAGTTTGTCTGTGTGTCCGTAATTTACTTATATTCACAACATATACAGGGTGTTCCAAACTCGATGACCTATTAGACGTTTCTGGATAAAGAAATGTAGGATTAGTTCGAAAATTTAGTTTCTTGGATAAACAGTTCTGCTCTAGCTATCTAAAATATTTTCATCGCTGCGACGTTGTCGCTTCTATCGAAAAGTAGCAACAACTTTGATATTTTTAATAGAATACCCTATATATTATTGCATTATTAGCTTTGCTATTGCTCTCTGATTATTTTCATATGACTTTTCTATACCTATCTCTAGCGTTTTTTGAGAAAATCAATAATTTCCTTATTTTTTGTGAGAAACATAGCGTCAATTAAACGTTTATAACTGCAATATTTGAATATGTAGTGAGCTGAAATTGTGGATGTAGTTTGACAATGTGTATTAGCTATGACTAGAGGAATTCGTTCTTCATTATACAAGGTCGTTGAAAATTTGTGATATTACCGGTAGATACAAAAGATACAAAATATAATTGAATTTCCTTGCAAATGATGTATTATGTTCCCATACTTGAGGAGTCAGGTTTTCGAAATAAAAGTAAGTTTTCTATGAAAATTGGATTATTTTGCTATATTTTGTATTGTGTAAATATGAAATGTCATGAAACATATCTTTATATGAAAATACAAAAATTAGTACATCAATAATATAACGTTTGCCCGTACATTAACGTAAATTCAATTAGAAAAGGATCAAAATGGAAGACAATAATTATTCAAATGAAAATCTGATTAATTTTTGTCGAATTTGTCCCATATTTCTGACTGTTCATTAGATATTTATATTTTGTTATTTTTTTCGCAACAGTCTTTTCCAAAACTAATTTTGCATTAATTGAGAAGTGCAGTGATTTGAAATTTTAATTATGATTTGAACTTAGTATGTTTGGTTCGGCTTTTCATCTCCATGATAATTTTATCTCTCATTCAGGGTATCTGAAAAACGTGAGTCTGTTTAAAAAACGATAAACAAATGAAGGTACTATCAATCGCTAATTCATGTTTTCGAATTAGTGATGTTTGATTTGATTCAATGTTGAAATTTTGAAGACTTAGATCTGGGGATCGTAGTGGTCAAGGCTGTGGGTTGTAGTCAGTTCTGCTCATTTCTTGTCTACAGTGAGAAGGACACAGTTCAACTGCTACCAACAACTTTGATATACAAGAAGCGGCAAATTGCCAAAAACTTCCTAACTGTTAAATTGTGAAAGGCTTTCGCGGACATCGTCACTTACATGGTGGTTCTTCGGGTTGTAACGCTGACATATGTTTATAGAAGATCTCGACGTTTCGCCAACATGAGTGGTTAGCATTTTCAGGAGCTATTTTCAAAGTTTCTAGTTTCTTAATTCGCTGTCAAATGCTTGAAATTTGTTATACGTTGTCTCAATAAATACCTGTGATTTGACGTTATTTTGTGGGTAGGGAGCTAATTGAGAATATTTGAGAACTGGAAGCCAAATCTTGTTCAATTGTAGTCCTTTTTCGGTTCTGTTGAAGTTGTTGTGGTGTTTCTGAATTTCCATTGCTTCCAGGAAGAGTCTTGGGTAATAGGCAGATGTTGAAGAGATGACTTGGGTTTCTTCAAATTTCACTCCATGGTTATCGTTGTTGAGAGTATGTTCTGCGACAGCGGATTTCTGTATTGTGCCCTAACCGACAGCAAGCCTTGTGCTCTTTGATTCTTGTTTTAACGGAGCGTTTCGTGGTTCCGATATAGACGCTGCCACTGGAACATGGAATGCGATAAACCCCAGAAGAGCATAGTACGTCTCGTTTGTCCTTCGCTGTTCTGAAGTGGTCTTTCAGTTTTTTTGAAGGTTTATAAACGGTTTTAATCTCATATTTTCGTAGAATACGGCCAATACGATCTGTAACTCTGGGAACATATGGTAAGAATGCTTTTCTTTTTTCGGTGTTGGTTTGACTACTACTTGGTACAATGGATGGACATACATTTGGTCTACTATTGATTCTTCCGTCTCTGATTTTTCTTCTATTTTTCATACACCTCTCAATATCTCTTTCTTTGTATCCATTAGAAAGAAGAGCGTTTTTTAGATGTTTCAGTTCAGCTTCCAGGTATTCAGGTTCTTCTAGCTCGACATTAGTTGATGTAAGTTCCTAACTGTTGTTCTCAAATCATTCAAATATTTCCCATATAATTTTCTGAAGGAAATTGGGATTTTCATAGGTCTATCTTTAAATCCATCCACAGAAATCAACACATTTTTGAAGGATCATATCTTGACGCCTCAACATTCCCAAACGCAGCATAATTCCGTTCGATTCTTCTGAATTGTTGTCTATTCATTTGTGGCAAGTTCATTGAATTTCCTGCATATTCTTGAAATGAAGTTTTTGCACTTACCGTGAATATAAAACAGATTCGAAATATCAGCATTTCAACATGGATTCCATTACTAAAACTTTCTTCTGACATAAACACCATGAAAATTACGGCTCGTTTGGTTTGCTATTTTTTGGTCACGGCAGACTACGATCATTTTCAATTACCAGATTCGAAATAGGTAATATTGCCCAATTGGAATAATCTGTAGTATGCCGTGACCACAAAAGAGCAAAACAACCTGAATGCTTGACAAACAGTGGATTTAATAGTGTTTCTTTCAGAAAAAAGTTAAAAAAATGGATTATAATACATATCCAAATGCAGATATTTTGAATTTATTTTATGCTTATGGTGAGTGCCAAAGAAATGTTTCCAAAATGTGCCGGAAATTCAATGACCTTCATCCAAATTTAGCATGAATTAATAGAAAAAAATGTATTCAATGAAATAATATTGAGTTCTGCTTAACACATTGTCTGCCGTTAATTATTATGTAACAGTTCTCAATAATCCATATTCTCAAATGTGTTTTTTGCTAAAATGCCGCGTCATCCACAAACGAATGACGGTAATGTTTTCAAAAGTGATTCGCCATTCATAAATGTATGACGTATAGTGGGAGGTGAGAGGCCATGGCATTTCTATATAAATGACAGGAATATAGTTTCAAATGGATGGTTGAGAGTGTGGACCACAGGGAACATATGTGTATACTTGGTTTGGCCTAACTGGCATGAGTACGGATATTACAGATGAATGAAGCATATGACTTCCAACCAATCTAGAAACTGAAATGTTTATTGAATTTTTTCATCAGTAAACTCACACGAATTGTAACTATATACGAGGATGTACTGATATCTAGTTAGCCTAGACCAGTTCCCTGCATGAACAAAATATTGCGTTACCATAGCAACGAACAATAACTTATTAGAAGTAACAGTGTAAAGTTTGACGTCAAAAAATAAACCAGAGTTATGCAATAAATGAAAAGAAAAAATATATCCACCGAAATTGTGAAAATCGAAAAATTGGAGTATCGAGCCATCATCAAGTACCTGTATTTAAGAGGGTTAAGAGGTAAGCAGATTTACGAAGATAAAGATATGCTTAATACCCTTGGTGATCAATGTCCTTCGTATGCGACCTTGAAAAATTGGACTGCAAGCTTAAAAAGAGGTAAATTTTAAATTGAAGATGATGACCGATCGGGTAGGCCAGTTTTTGTGTCAGTATCCGAAAATATCGATGCAGTTCATGACATGATTTTAACAGACCGTCGAATTGGGCTAAAACGGATATCTGAAGCACTGAATATTCCATACGAAAGCGTTCATCATATAGTTCACGTTAATTTGGACATGAGAAAAATTGCTGCAAAATGGATCCCGAAATGTTTGAATGTTGACCAAAAGCTTGCTAGGGTAGTAGCATCGCGTTCGATCTGTGCTCGTTTTGAAAACGATGTAGACTTCTTATACCGAATCGTTACTATGGATGAGACTTGGGTACATTTCTACGATCCAGAAACAAAGCAACAATCGATGGAATGGCGATACTCCAGTTCTCCAAGACCTAAAAAGTTTTGTGTCCCAAAATCTGCTGGAAAAGTTCTTGCTTCAGTTTTTTGGGATTGCCATGGAGTAATCATGGTTGATTTTTTGGATAAGGGTAGAACAATAACTGAAGATTACTATTCGACATCACTGACCACTCTAGGGAAAAAAATAAAGAGAAAAGACGCGGAAAGCTATCCAAAGGTGTATTGTTTTTTTAGGACAACGCCCCTGCACGCAAATCTCATGTTGCCATGCAAAAAATTCGTGATTTAGGGTTTGAATTACTAGAACACCCCCCTTATTCACCAGATTTTGCTCCGTCCGACTATCATCTCTTTCCTCAACTGAAAAAAAGTTTAAAAGGTCGTAAATTTTCTTCCAACAAGAAGGTAATAAAAGCTGTGGAGGTCTGATTTGCAGAGCAATTAGAAACATTTTTTTTGAAAGGTCTAGAGACGTTGCAGGTTCGCTGTAATAAATGTATCCAATTGAGATGAGAATATGTTGAGTAATAAAATATTTTGACATTCAAATTTTGTTTGCTTCTATAGTTGGCTAATAATTTTTCAATATATCCTCGTAAATGCAAAACATACATTTCATTTGTGGCAGTATTGACACACTTCAAGCACAACTAAGGTTTATTTGAAGTGTTGCAGAAAGTGTTTACCATTTTTCCGTGCTTTTTAGCTTCTTCGCAGACTTTTTTAGTTCGCAATTTAGCATTGAATATAAAAAAAACATTATATTCCAGCTATTTCAGTCTCGCTATATAGATGACATGGCTAACTGCACAAAAATCCTCAAAAAATTTGCATTTGGGCCACGTCATTCATATATAAATGACATAAAAACAAAAGAAATTATCATTCAAATATTCCCAAAATGATGTATACACACTATTAACTCTATGCAATGAGCACAACAATAATAATTAAACACTCTCAAGCCCTTCGCAATGCGGCTGTCAACAGTTACGGACTGTCATACATATGTGACTGATGAATCAACTTTGGAAACATTCGTGTCGTTCGTATTCGAGTTACGTGGCAAACAGTGTGTTAAGGACACACGTTTTTCAAATACCCTGAATGGGAGATAAAATCATCATGAAGATGAAAAACCGAACCAAGCATTCTTTGTTCAAATCTGAATTAAAATTTCAAGTCACCGTATTTCTCGGTTATTGTAATATTATTTTTGGAGAAGACTGTTGTGAAACAAATACAAAATATCAATATCCAATGAACAGTTAGAAGTATGGGACAAATTCCACAAAAATTAATCAGATTTACATTTGAATAATTATTGTCTTCCATTTTGATTCTCTTCTAATCGAATTCACGTTAATGAACGCGCAAACGTTTCATTATTAATGTACTAATTTTTGAGTTTTCATAATGACATGTTTCATGACATTTCATATCAACCCAATACAAAATATGGCAAAATTATCCAATTTTAATAGAAAACTTGCTTTTATTTCGGAAACCTGCCTCTTCAGGTATAGGAGCATAATACTTCATTTGGAAGAAAAGTCTATTTTCTTTCAGTATATTTGATGATATACAGGGTGTTCCATTAAAAAAATGCACTTTTCACCTCTTTTCTATCTATCTCTGGAATAACAAATTTTCAACGACCCTGTATAATGAAGAACGAATTTCCTGGATCATAACTAATACACAGGAAATTGTCAAACTACATCCAAAATTTCAGCTTTCTACGCATCCAAATACCGCAGTAATAAACGTTTAATTGAAGCTGTGTTTCGCACAAAAAATAAGGAAATTATTGATTTTCTCAAAAACCACTGGAGACAGGTTTTCTATAAAAGAATCATATGAAAATAACCGAGAAGTAATAGCAAAGCAAAAAATTCAATAATATAAAGGGTATTCCACTTAAAATATCAAAGTTGTGGCTAATTTTCGATAGAAGCAACAATGACGCAGCGCTGAAAATATTTTAGATCGATAGAGCGGGACTGATCATCCAAAAAACCAAATTTACAAAATAATCCTAATTCCCGTTCTCCAGAAACGTTGATTTCGTTAACCGTCATTTGAATGAGCCATTCTTAGGAGAATGTATTGACAGCCATTGTCAGATTATCAAATTCTGTGAGAAAAAAAGGCACATGTAATACGTAAATAGATAAGTTCATTGAGCCCTTGAAAAATTTGTTTATTGAAAAGAGTTTACATACACAAATGAATTCGCGAAAATGTTATAATGATCGTGATAGGAATGTTAGCAATCTGGAGTCACCCAGGCTATGCTTGTGATGTGACACCTATAGATTGTCATACTTACAAAGATACATGTCATATAACTACAAATCATTGAATTGAATCAAAATAACGAAATGAAATAATTTTATAACGATATTAGGAAATGTTAAGTCTGTTACTATGTTCTTCAAGAATAAATTAATCAATATTTACTTTCAAATTATCATTCAATTAGTGAATTGAAAGATATAAGCTGAGAGATAGAGTACATATTGAGATTGTGGTTTGATAATCAAACATTGTTGAAGATGTGTTTCAGTTGATCATCCTGATTTATAACGAACAATTTCATTTGTATTTTGTATAATTTCTCATACTCTTCATATGGAGAGCTGACTGATTACAATTGATCAAATATTATACAATTTTGGATCAAAGTAAGTGACACAAAAAAACGTTTTCTGTTGTAATAACTCAGTAGACTATCTTCGATATTTTCTTTCAGAATTATTTTCATTAAAGTATTTCCTATCTTGTTCAAGTTGTGTGAATACATTTTATATCCAAAATCATGCACCCATCACGTTTAATGTCATGTTTTTATATTCAGAAAATACGTGTTCAAAACACTTCGATTTATTATACAACTATTCCATTGTATTGGGGCCGTAGTGGCCGTGCTGGTAGAACGTTCGCCTTTGGTGCTTTTGGTCATCGGTGTCGTGCATGGCATCACACGTTAAAAGGTAAGGGCTGCGTCTTACCTAGCTCACACAAGTCTCTCGAAGACTTAAGAGGATTGCGCGTAGGGGTGCAATCGGTTGACGGAAATAACAATTTTAACAACAACAATTTATGCCAAATTATACTTCCCTAACTTGACAACACACCTTTTAATGGCAGTTTTCATGGAGCGAAATGAAATCCATTCCACACTGGGAAACATTGAATAACATGGTGCCATCTAGTTCGTTTATGGAAAAATGATCTCAGGTTTTAGGATAAGGTAGTATCTAAAATTAGGCAACCATCCGATTCGCAAAAACGCACAAAGGATGCGACACCTACAGTCCAAAATAACTTCGAGGTTGGGGAAAATAAACCAAGTCGGCATTAGAGTACAAGTAGCAAATTATCAACATTTTCATGGTTTTCAAAACAGTTTGCTGAAGTTCTATGTACCAAAATACTTCTTAAGATTCGAATAATGAGCAGCAAGTGCAAGAGGTATTGCTGGGTCCCGCAGTTTAAACACTTATAAAGATACAAATGTATCAATATACATCTTCCTAAAATATCCAAAATTGTGCAAGGTGTGGCAAAACATTTTGAAAATTGAAAAACCTATTTCCAAATACATATCTGTGTGTAGCAGGCACTTCGTAAAAACAGATTATAAAGGTAATGTCGTATATTTATAGTCTAATTCACGCTATAATAATTTATTTAACGAAATAAAATAATTCAATAACACAACACAATACTCCAATTTCTATTACAATCACGTAACTATTTATATTAGACTTTCACTTCACTGACTGTCTGTCTCCACTGCGTGGTCCTTCTTTTTATATTCACCGTTAATTTCGTGGAAATTTCGAGTAAGCCCTCGAATCGTCCAGATTCTTCTCGGTGCATAGCGTTTCGGAAGTCATATGCGGCCTGCGTGAGCGTTCAGGCCCAGCATCGCCCACAGCTTCGCCACATTGCCCCCTTCTTAGAGATATTTCTACCCGAAATGTCATCCTTGGAGTGTGTCGATATTTGCAGGACTTCCCATATCTGCATCCTGAAGTTCGATAGAAATAACACTCCACAGTCTTCATGTTAGGTCGTGGAATAGGATTACAGCAAACCAAAATCTGGACGCCGCTGGATCGAAATATCGTCTCTAACATACTTCTCATAACTCTTCAATCCAGCCCATCAATACCACAGGATAATTTTGGGATTGCCACGTACACCAGATTCTGGTACACCATCGTATCTCTCAATTGGGTGAGGCTCCTCCAGACATCTTCATACGACGATTTATCTTGGGAATGCTTCTTGGTCACCAGGTAGTAGATGTTCCTCTGGTCCTTCTTCAGCTGTAGCACACCTCCAATTTCTGGATTCTGTTTTCGTAGTATTTGGAGATGTCCAAATTTCTTGGAGAACACCACAGCGATGCCTCTGGACACTCGAATATCTTCTGCGACGCAGTGTGCTAGGGCGTAATCGACTGGCACTTTGAATAGTTCCCGTGGCACCACTCGAGTTACACCGTGTGACACTTTCTGTCCATTTGGGTATAAGGACATGAATTTCTGGGACGTCATCGCATCCTCTGGTGGTCTGAGGGTGCGGACTTTGTCATGGTTTTCAGCATAATGGGACAACCGTTGGAAATGAACGACCCTGGGTTTACCTCTGGGTGGCTTGTGGATTCGGTAATGCAGGTCGTTTATCCTCTTGACGATCTTGTACGGACCTTCCCATGAATTCAGTAGTTTTGGTGACAGGCCCCGGCGACGCTTTGGGTTGTACAGCCAAACTAGATCACCAACCTGAAATCCTCCAGCATCGGCATTGATGTCATAAGCCGCTTTCTTTCGGTCGCTGGCACTCTGGATATTTAAACGGACTCGTTCGTGGATGTCTTCCATTCGCTGACGGAGTTTGCTGATGTAGTCCTCTCTCGCGGTATCCTGTCCTGGTGGCATCCCAAACTTCAGGTCACAGGAAAGTCGCAGCTCTCGGCCCATTATGATACTAGCAGGGGTTTGGCTGGTCGACTCGTGTACTGCGGAACGGTAGGCCATCAGGAACAAATGGAGATACTGGTCCCAGTCTCTTTGATGGTCAGAGACTACCTTGGACAAGTGGCGATTGATAGTCCTGTTCATCCGCTCAACCATTCCATTGGACTGTGGATGTAGAGCCGTGGTTCTTGTCTTGCGGATGTTCAGTAGTTGGCACATTTCTTGGAACAGGTTGGAATCGAAATTCCTGCCTTGGTCCGAGTGCAGCTCCAAGGGGACACCGAATCGACATATCCACTTTTTCACCAAGACATCCGCGATGGTGATGGCTTCCTGGTTGGGCAGGGCATAGGATTCGACCCACTTGCCATTGCCACAAGGATGTATTGATTTCCGTTATCTGATACGGGGAACGGGCCGGCGATGTCAATGACGATTCTTTCAAATGGACTACCTACGTTATACTGACGCATCGGGGCCTTGAGTCGTGTCCTAGGTCCATTGCTGGTAGCGCAAACAGCACACTTTCTGCACCAGTTATTGACATTAACTTGACAATTGACCCAGTAAAACCGTTGCCTTACATTCTGCAGGGTCTTCGTCACACCCAGATGTCCTCCAGCAACTCCATCATGGATCTCTCGGAGTACTTCCTGTCTTCTGTTCTTGGGCACCACTATCTGACGTCTGTCCTCCCCACCATCTTTGGACTCCAATACACGTTTCAGGACCCCATTGTCCATGGTAAGGGAATTCCATTGGGCCCAGTAGGATTTGACTGCTGGGGAATATATTGCAATTTCCTGCCATGTCGGTCTTTGATTACTCTTTTTCCAACTGATGACTAAACCAAGATCTGGATCTCTTCCTTGGTCTTTCTGGTATTCGAATTTTCTAGCAGCTTTTCTTCCAAATTCCTCGAACTTTCTTGAAATTATTTTTTCAGACTATTCAAATTTTCCAGAGGTTCTTCTTGGAATTCTTCTTTCAGACTATTCGAATTTTCTAGCAGCTTTTCTTCCAGATTTTTCGAATTTTGTAGAAGTTTTTCTTCAAAGCTTCTTGAATTTTGTTGCAGCTATTCTTTCATTGATTTGGAATTTTCGTCGAGTTTATTCATTATGGAACCCAAATTAATTTCAGAAACTTCGAATAAAAATGTTTCTGGATCCTCGCCCTCCTGGATTAATCCCTCAGAAATTCTTGCCTGAAGCAAGGCCTTTTTACCACTTGTATCAAGTTCTCTCTCCTCCAGTTCTTGCTTCAATTCCGCAAGCTTCAAATTGACCAGGCGAACTTTCCTCGAACACATTTTGTCTCAGTCTATGTCTCACAGTCTATTTCACGGGCCACCAGTGTATTATTATTATTATTGTCTATTTCACACAGTCTATTTCACGTACCACCAGTCTTTTATTATTATTTTCACACGCGAGAAGTGTATCAGTTTATACTCCGTTAATGCACACAACTGTCAACATCACGAAAAAATGTCACAGTCACTGTCTATATTTTGCGAAAACAATTTTCCGAAATACACAAACTGTCTACTAACACGAACACTCTGTATTTATATATTTAAATCCACTTCTGATCACCACTTTCCTATATTTATAGTCTAATTCACTCTAAAATAATTTATTTAACGAAATACAATGATTCAATAACACAACACAATATTCTAATTTATATAACAATCACGTAACTATTTATATTCGACTTTCTCTTCACTGACTGTCTGTTTCCAATGCGTGGTTTTCCTTTTTATATTTTCCTTTTTATATTCACCGTTCATTTCGTGGAAATTTCGAGTAAGCCCTCGAATCGTCCAAAGTCTTCTCGGTGCATAGCGACTCGAAGGTCATATGCGGCCTGCGTGAGCGTTCATGCCCGGCATCGCCCACAGCTTCGCCCCAGTAATTTCAGAAGATTTCATACCATTATACTGTACCTTGGCAATTTCAGTCATTTCAAGGAAACGTCTTGATGTTCAATATTGCTATAAATTTAATGCTCTTCAAATTTCAATTGACTTCATAAGGCTCCGATGTTGAAGCAGAAGTTTGTAAAACCATCCCAAATATCTCGAATTTCTCCACATGTTAACTTGACACAAAATAATACGTCCGATTCCAATGTATGTTCGCGTTTCACTATCGCCAATATATTTGGATATGTCCTCTAAATTGATCTCTCAACAAGTACCATCCTTCAAAATTTACCTTTATATCGCTTAAGATTAAAAAAGAAATGATTTATTTATCATTGAATCAAATGGTGGTTCACATTGTTTTCCCCATTCCATTGACAAGTTTGACAGATAATGCAGTGCCAACTATCGGAAAAATTTTCTCGAATACTATGCAAATTTCACTCATTATCCAAACAGTGAGCCTGTTTGTATCCAACGAAAATGTGAAATTAATTTCCATGCAGAAAATACGGCTGGTGTAAATTGTTTTTAGGAAAGTCGCTGTTATACCAGTACTAACACCAGATCTATGCAGGGCAACGATATTCAGAATAGACGATCCTCACGGAGAAGCCAGTGACGGCCTGTTATATACATTGGCTGCATTCATGGGAATAGAACTGAGAATCCAGAGCGACGACTACTTCTCCTCCAATATACTTATCATCGACCTGCAAGACTTCGACATGCATAACTTGATAAAATTCACACCCTCTGTAACACAAAAATTAGTAGAAATAATGGTGAGTTGTCTATGAAATAATATTTGAACTCATGGTGGGAATACGTTGTATTGTCACGAAGTTTTGGCATTCTCAAAGAAAACCTCATCACACTAGGTAAAGGTATTGAAGTTGATCATAAAAGGTGAACAGGTTTTGGTTTGATTGTGTTTAACAATAAATTTTTTCTACGACCATTGAGAAAAATGAACATTTCAATTGCGTCTTCGATTAAGAAACCTACCACCGATTTTCATTTTCCACGGGCTAGCCGTATCGAAATATTTCATTTCCTACGACTTTCATGAACTACTAGACTGTCATTATAGGTGGGTATTAACGAATTTTATGAACATAAATAATATCGAATCAAGTTTGTTTACGTCTGTCTAATAATTTGACATTTCACATCAGTAGATAATTATAAAATTCGATTGAAAAAATTAAGTTAATAAAAATGATTAGCGATAGTGATGATGATTTAACATTGACACCGCCAAATATTACCGAAATGGCTAAGCTCACCTCATTAAATTTATTACAAGAATTGTCAAAGAAGAAATATGAATCTTCTTTCAAATCTTTTATGGATTGGCACTCTAAGCAGCACACATCATCTTTCTCGGAAAGCGTCTCTTTGGTATATTTTGCCGATATATCGAAGAAATTCAAATCCTCCACTCTTTGGAGTCAATATTCGATGTTAAAAATGATGCAAAGTATCAATCAAGATTTGGACATATCCGATTATAAAAAGCTGAAAGCATTTCTCAAGAAAAAGTCCGACGGGTATTAACCAACGAAATCCTAAACAATATCTACAGATCAAATTAATGAATTTATATCAGAAGCTCCTAATAATGCCTATCTTCTGACAAAGGTATGATTTTCTTTTCATAAAACCAGAATAATTTCAATAAAAAGATTGATTACAATCGGATTCTATATTTTTGAATAGTTGACAGATACTTTCTATATAGCAGTTAATTTGAACAAATTATCATGTAACGACGAGTGTTGATTCAGATGACAAAAGGACTTTGGATGGTGGGAGCGAGGGTTCAAATCCCCGCAGCCACATTTTTTTTCATTTTATGAAATTGATTAGTGTTTGATTTTTATAATAATTTTCTCGCTACGCTCGTACTACAAAATTTCATATAGCTACTCGTGGGAAATGTATGTCATTTCATGCTCATTGTACAATATAATATTTTCAAATGGTTCCATGTATTGGGAAATATAATTGAAAATCTGAAAATTCAAAGCAGGAATACAAACACACAACCTTCGCGGAGGTCCAACAACTATATAAAGTTCGAATTTCGCAAGGTCATAGCGACACAATGGCACCTATGCACCAGAACGAATCCAGAAGGTCACATAAAGGACTATGATGTCACCAAAGTGGTGGGGAGAGGTCTAGAACTGGCTCACCTCTCCTACACATTTCCAATTACTGGTGTGGCTTGAAAGTTTTTATTCATCAATTGATATGGAAACAGAAACAATTTTTTTTACTAAAACCTTTATTAATTTCATATTTTCACAATGAAATAAAATGTTTCTGCTTCATTCATAGTGATCTAGGTAGTGGTTTTCTTTCAATCATCCTATTGTTACGTAATAAATGATTTGAACCAATTTGCTTTTAGACAGCTGTCAACTTGAGATTGAGGAATATTCACCTGGTGAATTTGTCCCCTCTTTTTGAGAAAGTTTTGCTGATGCTGAAGCTCCTCCTTCCCGCCAAATTTTTCGAAAAGGTAAGAATCATTCTTCGATTTCAAAGCCAGGGGACTTATTCTGATACCAAAACATTCATCAAATCTTTCGTCTTGAAACTTCAGATCCCTCTATGAAAAGTTTTTTTTAAGAAAGAAATGTTATAATCTTCTGGATAGGTGGAGAAAAATTTTACAAAATTGAAAAAACTTGATGTATAAGCCCCACACTGATATATTTGGTTGATTTATCATGACGAGATTTTATGGAAGTAATTCTTCACAGTAATTTACTGAATAGAAGAAAATTCTGTAAGCCATGATATTAATATTTGTTGGATGAAATTCTCCAATAAGATCTGTTCTGGAGCTCTTCAAACAACTTGAGGGTGAAAAAAAATTAACTGTTCTTGAAATTCTACAAAAATCGTTTATTTAATTTTTTTATTAAAAATTTTATATATCAGGAATTGATTTGAAAACTCCGTTAGTATTTTAGGATGACCATTGAAAACTGTTAATTTTTCCTTTGAATTTCATAAAATTCATTTGAGAGTAAATGACCCCGCAAACTCCTTGTTGCCATTGTTACCATTGCGCCAACCCAAAAAAATAAACAGTTTTGCTGCTAGGGGGCCTTGAAATCACCCCTTGCGCAGATTAGACTATTTATTTTTGAACCCGGTAACAATATTTCCACTTGTTCTATTGTTGCTAATATTGCACAATATATGATTTCGACGCTACCTAGCATCAAAACCATTAATTTTTGGGGTTTGTTACCCGATTTATTTCTATTCAAAATAACTTGAACTGCATCATATCAAAAATTCAGAAAAATCCACCAAAATATTTTCGTTTTGTGTCATTTGGGGGGTCGGGGGATAATCATAAAAAACTGTTATTTCTCTTATTTAGGCATATTTAAAAATTCGACGATACATTTGAAGGCACTCGAAAAATATTTTTTTTTGCTTTTTGTAATTGGAGTTGGGGGAAAAAGAGGAGGAGGTAGGAACTATTTTTATAAAACAGCACAATATTGTGAAATAAGTGAAAATATTGTTACCGGGTTCAAAAATGAATAGTCTAATCTGCGCAAGGGGTGATTTCAACGCCCCCTAGCAGCAAAACTGTTAATTTTTTTGGGTTGGCGTAATGGTAGCATTGGTTGAGAATAACATGAACTACATCATACCAAAAATTCAAATAAATCCACCAGGACCCAAATTCCATAAGGAGTTTGCGGGGTCCTTTGTACAAAAACGTACGGGTTTTCTTGCATGGCACTTTTTCGTCAAAATACCCTCCATACCTTACTGATTATCATTCAAATGGCTTGTGAAAACTCTGATGGATCTCTGCCAATGAATTACTATCACAAAATCTGCTTTACAATTGGCCACGAAATAAGGGATCTCCGTAATTCCCCGCATATACATCCAGGTTAATAAACTAGACAACATAATATGGAATGGCTATGGATTGTTTTCCTGTTAAACTGATTGGTGTAATTATCATATACAATAGCACAGTAGAGTACAATAATTTGACCTACTATTAATTATATTACCCTTCGAGACGCCACTGTAATCAATCATTTCATTATGAGTACATCGAAAGAGGGCCCTTTTTACCGCAAATAACATTGCTGGGTTTTATTAAAATCAGCAGTTTTTTAAATAATTGATAAAAAACGGATTTTTCTAAAAACTTTGAGCACTCTGTATTTCGAATATCCAGCACAGGAAATTCGATACGGTCCGACTGATAACATTAATGATTCATTCTGACATTATTTACATTTTGTGTAACTCAGAAAAAGTCTTGATCTACCTTGTATATTGTTTTCAAAAATGCTTGGAAAACATACTGTTGCACTGGCCAAGTTTGATACTAGGGTATAAATCACAAACTCACTAATAATTTAGTGATATTACCCTCTTTAAAGTACAGTCAATGTAATGGTATGAAAGTGATATTTCGCAACTTCAACACTCCATATTTCGTACACTACAAATAGAATTTTTGTTTACCCATGGTAACTTTTGTTCAGTGTGTCGAGTTCAACAACAATTTGGAATTTTGGACGATTTGACAGAAACTCTTTCTGCATAACCCACATTATCAACCATTGTATTGATAACAGTGAATTTCCAGTTCAATGGAAACATGCTTATATATTACCACTTCCAAAAGTCAAAAATCCAAATGAATTGAAGCAGTTGGGTCCTTATCGAAAGTATACGAAAGACTCATTAATGTGCAAATGAAAGAGTATTTAGACACTCATTCGGTTATTCTATCCAATCAATCGGGCTTTCGTAAGGACCATAGCTGTACTACTGCGTTGCTGACAGTTGTTGTCCTATCAGCAGCAGACAAAAATGAACTTACAACATTAGTACTTATTGACATTTCGAAAGCTTTTGCTAGGGTTGACCATTGGCTGCTTTTAGCAACGTTACATTACAATGGATTTGAAACTGGTGCAATAAAATTGATGAAGAGCTTTCTGTACGACATGAGTCAAATCGTCCAATATGGAAGTCATGAATCCACGCCACAGAATCTTGTTCGCGGAGTACCGGGATCCATTTCAGGGCCTCTGATATTTTCAATCTTCCTTCCTTGCTTGAGAAATTGCCAGTATCATTTTTATGCTGGTGATTTGCAAATGTACTATTCTTATCCTTGTTCAGAAATAGATAACAGTAATATTATTATTAACGAAGACCTTGCAGCAGTTTGAGAACTGGCTGATGAATATTGTATGGAAATAAATCCTTCTTAGTCGCAGGTAATGTTGTTTGGACGCAAGGTATCTAGAGATAGATATGCAGCTTCTGTTGATATTAAAATAAATGATCAAACACTTGTTCTGACCAATGTTACAAAAAACTCAGGACTGTATTTAGATTCAGATCTCAACATTGATCAGCATGTAAACCATGTTATAAGAAAATGTGTGACTGATATAAAATTAATTTATAGCAACAGAGATATACTGAATACAAAAACTAAATCTATTTTGTGTGAATCTCTTGTATTATCATTTATCAACTATTGCGACATACTGTATGGACCTTGTCTAACGGCATTTCAAAATAGCCGATTGCAAATGTGTGTTAGAATGATATTTAATACTAGAAAATTTCAAAAGGGAGTTTCGAGCAAATTAACTGAACTGAATTGGCTCACAGTAAAACAGAGGCGTTACTTGCATGGTAGTTTACTGTTTTCGAAAGTCATGAAAAATAGTTCACCCTTATATTTATACAAGAAAATTAGATTCAAAACTGACGCAAACAACATTAATATAAGGAAAACGAACACTCTTACAATACCAAAACATAACACAAACTTATATCAAAGATCATTTTCGTATGATGTTTGCAAAGTTATCAATCTATAATTCTCAATGAAATTGAATACATGTCAATTCCCGTTGCCAAATTCTATATAAAAAGATTGCTCCTCAATAATTTTAAGATTAGGGTTCAGTCACATTTTAAGAAAACTTGATTATTGAGAATCACTATTTATAAAATATTTTTGAAGTATGAATTCATTAGTTATGTAATAAAATGATTACTCCACATTTCTGTATTTATGGAGTTCTAGCTATATTGAAAAGTAGGTCTATTCACCTTCTAGGTGATAGAACTGAAAGCAGCTATTTTGATGAGCTTTTAACATTTAATGTATTTTCAGCTTATTGAATAAATTTCTTCATTATTATTATAAGAAATATGCGTGGACCTTTACAAAAATACAAAAAAATGGTCCGAATTCACAAAGAGCTACAGTACATTTCCTAAGATATGGAAGGATCTCTTTTTTCCATCTAGAAGAAAAAAAAAACAAGAAATATCACAATATTTTTAACAAAACACTGCAATATTAATTGGCATTCGCATGTTGTAACATTCCATATCATCCAAAATCAACATTGAAACCATGGCCAATGATTACCATATATGCAAAATTGTTCATAATATGAGAAACTTTTAATCAGGTTTTGATAATTTCCAGGTCCGGCCTCATGCAGATTATGAATCTCTTCACGAGTATATTCCAAAAGAATACCTGCCATCGAACTATAACGGTGGTCAACCTTCCATAGAAGACCTACACGGTGAGCAATCTTTTCAATAAAGCTGTACTGAATCACAATGGGAAATAATATAGCAAATTACCGGCCAATTTCGATTTTGTCGACAGTTTCAAAAGTTGTAGAAAAATGAGTCAAAAGAGAAATGACGAAATATTTTATGGAATAATAAAATATATAAAACAATTCTCAATTAGCATTTCAAAGCGGAAAAAACACAAACGTTGCAATTTTCTTGTTGCTAGAATGGTATATTCTGTAACAAGGTTGGAATGAAAATTCGATGCGAGTGAAAAGTTCCGAGAGCGAGCCGAAGGCGAGCGTGAGGTACCACGAACATCGCGAATTTCCATTCCAACCGAGTAGCAGACTATACTTTCTCCACGATCAAATATTTTGAATATGTGTTTTTAAATGGAAACGAACAGAAGATAAATTATATAACAGAACTCAAACACAATTATATCAGGTAAACACTCAATGAATCGATAAACATTATACTTTGTATTAATTGTTATATTTGTACAGTTCTCGAAATGAAAAACTGGTGCATTATTGGAGGAATTTTCAGCAATTGCGTGATTCGTAGAAGATGAACTAACAGTCACATAATTTGAAGACTTGAGGAGACTTCCACCGCCATGCCTTTTTAGTGTTTCCAGATCTGCTTCTGCGTCCTCTAACACAGTAGCCGACGTCCTCCGATGATGATGACCAGTGTATTCTTCAGACTCCTCGAGATTTGAGAAAGTTGCAATCTGTTTGGGCATGTTACAAATTTTATTGATGTTTCGTGTAATTTCATCTTTGGAAGATGACGAAAAAAATATCAGAAATGATGTTTCGTGGTCTCAAATGGCAATATTTTTTCACAATGTTGTAAAAATTTCCGGAAACAGTAAATTATCTTGGTTATTTAGATTTCGTATTTGGAATGGAAATGAAAAAAGCCGTTCCTAGATCTTTTATATTCGAAACGATCAGGTTGTAAAGCTCATTTTTGCGACATGCTCCCATGACAGCAATGAAAAGAACCACATACAGAAATAACTATTCCTGGACTAACCAGAGCTTATTTTTTTATCGCAAAGGTGCATTAAAAATGAATTATAAATAAAAAAAATTGCCTTGTCGGTGGTTTGAACCCACAACCTCTCGTCTATTATGCCAAAGCAAACCATCTGAGCCATATGGCCTCGTATCAAAGACATTCTCTTCCACGCAAACTATGAGTCTCAATTTGGGTGAAAGAAAGTTAAACATGGTTCACGTTAGCGGTTATTTAAAACTCACTATTGTTGCTAAATATATATATATATATATATATATATATATATATATATATATATATATATATATATATATATATATATATATATATTTTCTGGAGCATTTTGTAAATAAAGCTGAACATTTTCAGCTGTGAAGACCTTCGATTTTCTGGCTGAGTACGTATCAGAACAACGTTTCAAGAATGCCTTGAGTTTTTATATCATGTTTATGTCTATATCATGTTTTACGTTCATCGTTGCTTTTAATATTGAATATATTTTCCACATTTTTGAATATTTCCATTTTCCCGATAATTCACCAAAAAACGAAATCAAAATATTTTCTGAAACAGAATCCGTTTTCTTTGTTTGTTTCCAATCCATGAAGAGTTTGTGATATTTTTCATATTCATCCTTTGATTTTTCTGGTAGTAAACTTTCCAGTATATTATTTGCTCTTTTTGTAATTTCAGGTGGTCTATTTTCATACTCTGTTTCTGAATCACTGGATAAATTCATGATTCATTTTATAGTTTGGAATTGGAAAGTGACAGCAATCATTTTGACACTTACTCAAATTATGCCACGTCGATAGATAATCATTGTGAGAATATTATTCTATCACAAGAGAGAGAATGTAAATACATTTAAATTGCATGGGGGCAGAGGTGTTGCAGAATATTTCTTCAATCTCAATAGAGAACTCTAGCATTCTGTAATCAAACAAGATTTCAGACTTGGCAAATTCTGTGATGATCGTAGAGAAAACATATATGACACTGAAATGATGGAGAAGCAGCTGCAGCAGTATTCTGCAATTTCTCAAAGTCCTTCGATTGTGGTAGCCACGAACCACTGCTGCAAAAGCTAGAGTTTTGTAGGTAAAGGAACTCCTTATGTAACTGGTTTTGCAAGTTCCGATCAGAAAGGAGTCAGGTAGTTGAAATCGAAGAGAACAACTCTCATAGAGGCAAAGTCTTAATGGGAGTACCACAGGTGTCAGTCTAGGGCCCAATGCTGTTTCTCTTGTATGTAAATGACCTAGCGTCTGTCGCATTCAGGGAAAGTTCACCTTTCTTGCATATGATATTACTATTTTATGGCAAGGGAATGACATAAATTGACTGAAAAAAGTAATTGTTCTTGATCTCAGTGAAATAAAAAAATAGTGTTAATCCAATTTACTATGTCTCAACTTAAATAAAACAAATGTTTTTACCTTCAACTTCAATTTTGATAGTCTATCTTTGGAAAACGAAATAATTACGAATGAACCGAAGTTTCTTGGTATGCATATAGACAACAAACAATAATTTGATGAACATGACACTAGCTCAATTGATAAAAATCCTCTAGTTGTATTGCAATTGAAGTTGTCTCAAAGGTACTAAATTCAGTTCAGCTGGTTGGTTGGTTGGTTGGTGGGTTGGTATTTGTCACCTTAGTTGAATTCCACTTGAGATATGGCATTGCATTTTGGGGATCATGCAGTGATCATCTGTTTGACTCTGTATTTAAATTAAGCTCACTTCCGTGATCACTGCAAACCATTATTGAATAAACAAAAAATGTTTACCCTTTCTTGTTTATTCTCACTGAAAGTATGCCTGATTCATATTCAACACTATAACTCTAACTGAAATGAGAAAAAAATGAGACAAGAAGAAAAGTTTTTATTTTCTTACCTATACCAAAATCTACCCTAACTCCCATCATGTATGGAAGCAAAAAATGTATAACCATCTGCCTATAGAAATATACCTTGCCCAAACAAGTAAAAAAAGTGAAAGGAGCACCTTTAGAGAAAGCCTACTATAACCTGCAGGATTATTACAATGACGTACTTACTCAAGTCATTCAACTTTGTTCAATTTTGTATACGTTCTAAATTCAAAATTTCAGGAAAATTAGATATTATGTTTTCATTGTCTTCATTGTTTTTATCGATTTTCTTTTCTATAATTTTAAACTTTCTTATTTGTATTTTAATATATGTTATGATTTTAAACGTGATATCGTGGAGTGATTTTATTTCTTCTACACTTGTAAGTTGCCCTTCAGTAATACATTTATTTTAATTCAAAAAATATGAAAATGTAATATACATTTTCGATTTAGCGATATTCCAAAAGCTTATTTTGGTATCACCATTTTTCCTTTTTACTGTTAACTCTTATTTCATCTATATCTGTTACAGTATATTATTTGAATGTTATATGTTTTATCAATAATAATAATAGTTAATTATGAGAATGAAACAACTACTTCCCAGGCGAATACCACAACGAACATTGACAGATCTGGCCACTTCTGGCACACTCTTGTGACGGTTTATTGCGGATTTTAACATTCCATATTACAAAAATTAAAATCTGAAATAGAGGATGTGCAGAAGGGCAAATGAATCAACTAGCCCCGCTCAGCAACTGCGTTTACTAGAATATTATTAATTTTCATAGTTATTTATCGTAAGAATTCTGAATATGCTTTTGAAAAAATAAGCTGAAAAGAAACAAATCAACGTTGAGGTCCTGAGTTGTCTGTAGAATGTGGTGTGCCTCAGGGGTCAATACTAGGACTAACTCTCTACCTACTCTACATAAATGACTTGGCCAACATTTCAGGAAAAATAACACTGTGGATGATACGAGTATATTCTGGAATAATAAGAATCCCGAAACACTTCTTGAAATTATCAAGGATGATATGTATGAGGTGAAAAGATTGCGCGACTCAAATCAGTTATCTAATAATATGGCAAAAACTAATATCATGTCATTCAAAGGTGAATTAGATGAGCTGGTCATGGTTATAGGAAATACTGAACATTCAAGATTTCTAGGCAATCATATAGATTGCAGATTAGAATTCGAGGAACATGTTCCAATTTTGAACAAAAAACTGTCTTCTGGGTGTTATGCGGTAAGAGTAACATCGAATGAACTTGGTCTTTCTTCCTCCAAGGTTGTGTACCATTCTCTAGTAGAATCCCACTTGAGATTTTGATTCCCATTCTGGGTGGTGTGTAATATGAATCTCACAGACTCTGTTTTTGTACTACAAAAACGTGCAGTAAAGTATATGTGCAAAGCAAAAATTCGTGATTCCTGCTAACCTCTTTTCATTAAATACAAAATATTAAAAGTATTTGCAATTTTTGTTTTGGAATCGGTATGTCTGATTAAAAAACATCTTCACAAATTTGACACTACATACTCACATCATGCCACCCGTCAAGCTGGCAACATTAAACTCCCGATTCCATCATTGACACTAATTAAAGTTTCGGTGATTTATGGAGGAGGTAAGAAGTTCAATCACTTACCAAAACATAATAAAGAAATTATATAGATCCATTGAAACTTTCAGAAAGGGAGTAAAAGCACTCTTGTTAGATAAACCCTATTATAGTATACAAACATTTTATGATGACATATTTTAACTCAAACTTGTTTTAATATGTTGGAAGGTGTTTCTCATGTGCCAGTTTTTTTTATTGATTTATAAAACATTTTAATACTAAATATATCAGTGACGGTTTTTTTTTCCTATTTTGTCTATTTTTGTGAGTATTCTACTTCAGATTAAGGCCCTCACTTCGTCAACAAGATCTTGTATCTTTGGACAATAAAGCATATTCTCTCTCCCTCGCTCTCTATATATAGATAATAATATATAATTTAATTTTCTACGTAATTATGAATGCAAATGAAAAATTCTGAAACAGATCAATTTTCACACATTATAATCATTATTAAAAATTGTTGGCTTTGCTGGAAGAACATACTGAGAGGTTTATCCTCTGGCTTCTGAACCATACCTACTGCCATGTATATACGTTCGTATTACTTATTGACAAATTATGTTTTATCTTTTTTTTGTATTTATATGTGGGTATATAATAAACGTATTTATTATTATTATAATTTTGGCCATGTGATTTGTGGCGCTCTGCATATTAATTCTTGTAGGAGCTTTACTAATAATCCAACAGATATTATTCAGCAGGAAGTATTTATTTCTGTTGGTGATTTGTCAATAAAAACTGATTCATTTCTGCGGAAATCTGGATTGTTCGCAATATAAGTCTTTAATACTGATTTTGTTTTCTATTGTTGAGATTTGTGGGCTTGAATCGAAGAAAACTCTATTTCTTCAAATCCAACGCTTAGTCAATTCATTTTGGATTTGAAGAAATAGAGTTTTCTTTAATTTAGGAAGAAATTAAAGAGAAAACAAAATCAGGCATCATAACAAAGGTCGTATAACTCACATATTCGTTAATATTTACTGCACCTGTATAATAAATTGCTATAAAAAATAAAGTGCCTCAACCTATAGGCTAGGTTAGGTTAGATTAACACGGTGGTCCGGGATGGAACCCCGTAGGCCAGTTGTGATGTCGTATGGGGTGGTTACCATCCCCATAATCACCGTGAGAACCAGTTGCTGCTGTTAATGAACAGCATGAGGTTTTTGATACCAACCGACTGAAGATCGGATGGGTTATCAAAATGGGGCTGTCCCAGAGCAGAAAATCTTTTCCTGGATAGGGCTGGGCAGTGACAGAGAAGGTGGACCATCGTCTCTTCCTCCTCTTCGTCTTGACAGCTTCTACATTAAGTGATTACGTTGTAGGATTCCCATACGTGCAGCATGGCATCCTCCCAGCCAGTGTCCAGTGATGGCCGCAACCGCGTTTCCAATGGAGTTCCTGGAAAGAGATAAAATATCTTTCGTTCGTCACAGGTTAAGCTCTGGCCATACCTGTCTTGACGAGGTGCAAGAAAGCTCCCCCCGCCACCTAAGGTTGGTTTGGCGGAGTACTTCCTTCCGGAGAAGCAGCCTCCGTTCAGCGATAGGTGCCCCTGGTCTAGTATTAGCGCATATAGCTGTGAGCGTCGTACCGGCTCTTGCTAACTCGTCCTCCATACAATTGCCTGCTATGTCCCTGAGGCCGGGTACCCAGACAACATTGACTCTTACTTTAGTCGCCAGCTCATCTAAGGCTCTACGGCATTGTATAGCCGCCTTGAAGGTCAGGTAGACTGAGTTTAGAGACTTAATGGCAGCTTGGCTGTCACTTAGAATAGATATTTCCTTGGACTCAAGTCCGGTTTGGAGTATCCATTTGACTGTTTCATTTATAGCTACCATTTCTGCCTGGAAAACACTACAGTAGTCCGGCAAACGAAATGATAGGTTGAGGGGTGGGGACTCCGAGAAGACTCCACTTCCTACTTTCCCCTCTAGTTTTGAGCCATCTGTATAAAAGAGCGTCCCATTTGGCTTAACTAGGTTTGCCGTCCACTTTTCTCTGGACGGGATGTCCACCGAGAACTTGCGGTCGAACATCGGGGTGGGTTTCGTGTAGTCTGTGTTATTTAGAGTGAGATTGAATTCCTTCAGAATTTTTGAGTGGCCGTAGTTTACCTTAGGCCATGGTGAGACTGAATTGAGTCTGAGAGCGGCGCGAGCTGCGCACTCCCTCCCATATAGGTCTAATGGAGTCAGATTTAGGATCATTTCCAGGGCTTTAGTCGGGGTTGTCCTGAGACACCCCGTCATGAGAACGACAGCTAGTCTCTGTACCTTTCCCACCCTTTTTCGGTTGACTTCCTTACATAGGGCTGGCCACCATACTAATGATCCATACATGAGTGTGGGTCTTACTACCGCCATGTATAACCAATGGACAATGCTGGGTCTTAACCCCCATTGTTTGCCAATGGTTCTTCTGCAGGTGTATGGCGCAACTGTTGCCTTTTTCACCCTTTTTTCTATATTTTCTCTCCATAACAGCTTTCCATCAAGGACAAGTCATCAACCTCAACCTGTACCAATTTAAAAATAGAATCAGGGCCTTTTTACTAACGAAATGTTTTTATACGATCAAGGAGTACCTTGATATGAGCTTGACTGAACTCGAATTCTTGTGATGGACGCTCCCCAAGTCATTCCTCATATTTTACTCATAGCTGATAGTTTTAATTTATTCAAGTCTATATACACTTTTAAGTTATTTATACATTGTACTTTTTGACGACCTACTAATTCTATTTTTATTAGTTTGGAAATAAATATCTATCTATCTATCTATTTAATAATGATTTTTGTCAGACCATTTCATTCATTGTAATCCAATCATTTACTTTTACTTTGCAGAAGATTGGTGTCAGGAACTGGAGAAACATGAAGCGATATTCAAAAAACTCCTGACTGCCAAGCTGAAGAATCTCGAAGAAGATAATACGGAACAGAACGAACATTTTGGGGCGGAAGGTTCTTTCAGAAAACTCACGGTGGACTAATCCTTCATTTCTGATCCTCATTCTATGGCCAAATTATTCAGTAGGATTAGTTAATTTGATATAATTTATTACTTACATATCGTTTCTATTCAATTGAAATATATTTATGTTGTTTACGATTTGAGTTTTTGTACTTTTTGGTAATTCTTTTCTAGACTTCTGATTTTTTTTGGAAAAAATGTGGAATAAATGAGTAATTTCAATAATGTAAAAAACCGAAAAGAATTGATTAATATTCAAGATTCTCACTCCATATGTCATGCTATAGCCGGTTTTTCTTGGATGGGTTCTGTTTGCTTGGATATTCTATCTGTCTCCACGTTTCGAAGATGTTCTGTTCTGGATTCAATGAGTTTTCTTCGTTTTACCAGGTTTTCCAAAGCATTTCTACTTGTTGACATCAGATTAGATGTGATCTTGTTTGATCCCAGTGTCAGTATTGCTGCTTTACTGTACCTAGAGCTCGGATAGATGAACAAATCCTCTCGTAACCAATTTTCACGAAAGTGATGGGACGGAAAACCGAGAAAACTTGAAAAATCTGAAATTATCTCAGAAACGGGTGATATTTTCACTATTCCTTAAAATCCTTTTTTTCCTTAAAATCGATAGTCCGGGACATATTTCATAAATATGGAAAATCGAGATATTGACAGTACTAATGAGATAAATGAAAATCTTAAAATTGCTTCGTAACGTCTCTCTACAAGCAACATCGATATTTCCAAACCGGTTTCCTCCAACTCGATTGAAAACTAGAAAATTCTTGAAAATTAAAAAAAAAACTTACAAAACTTGTACTTCTTCTCTAGAATCACAAAAAACAGGAAAACGAATAGAGACATCGAACAATTTTATGTGAACACTTTCATAGACCTTGAACAAGTCTACAAAAAGTTCAGATGAAGTTTCCCATCATTTCGAAAATTTTGTGGAGAACTTCTGAACTGTCGGGACAAAACCCCAACCATAGAAATTGAATATCCCAATATTGACTGGAAGAGAATCTGGTGTAACTCATTGAAAAATCCGAATATTCCAACGAATTCGAAAGCAAGTGTACACAAAACCATCAACGAAGTTTTTCCAGTAGCTGACAAACTGAAAGCTCATGGCTTGAGTTTATAAGACTTTTGTACCAGGTGTAACGTGGTGGATGATATAGCACATAGACTCACAAACTGCGAAAAGTCTAACGAAATGTAGAAATGAATCAGAGAAATGGTAGAAAGGAATAACACGTAAAAAGTAAGAATTAGTTAATCCTTGGATCGCACAAGTTTCGTCTTTTGAGGACTGTCGTTCGTAAGGTAACAACATCTGGTTAACAGAATAATCAATTTTAAATAACAAATTATGCAACTATTAGCAAAGGACCCCGCACACTTTTAATGAAAGAAAATCTTTCGGTGACAATGGCTGAATTTTTGGTTGAATTTTGTTGTAGCTGGAGCTATTCCGTTCAAAAGTCTCCATTGGCCCCACTCGATCATATGACAACATTCGGCGCTAGAGGGCGACACATTATGAATTTTGAGATTTTTGGAAAAATTTCATTGTATAAAAAAATATCAATATACCGTTCATATCCAATATTGAACTAGTGAGCGACTGGGCATTACTGACATTTGTGAGAAATATATTTCATAATAAATAAAAAACGAAACTGTTTTTCTACAAGGTAGTCAATAATATAACCAATTCTCAGGGTCCTACAAGGTGTTTGATGAGTACTTGTACAAACTTCGAAGGGGAATATTTGGCTAATTTTCAATTATTTTGAATAACTCTCGCAAAATTATTTTTTGTCCAAAATTTGATAAACAGTGTTTTGTTTTTTGAAAAGCGCAATCAAAATTTGGTATTCATTTTTATGTTAAACTAAGAACGCTTTCATTATTTATTTTAATTTGTCCTAAATTTCTGACAGTAAACTTTTGGGATTTCTTTGTGTTTATGTCTCATTTCTCCACCTTTTTTTAAACAGCAAAAGTGTACTTGTTCAACAACGCTATAGGGACAACGGTTTTTCAGAAATATTCAAATTTCTTCATCGATGTAGGTTACGGGGTCACTTATAAGGCGCCTGACAAAGTTGCTCAGAACTTTTCAAAACTGAATATTTGATAGATTCTGCTAAAATGAACAAATTTTTTGCTACAAAGATGTATTGAGAAATAGTTCTCGTGATACAAAATTTCGAAGAACCAATGCAGAAATTTGCAAATCTCTCAAAAACGGTTGCCCCTAGCATTGTTAAAAAACATACCTTTTTTTTCTGAGAAAAAGTGTAGGATTAAGATTTTAGATTTGAACGGTCCCTATAGTTCACTGTAAGATCAGTTGGGAGAAATTGAAATGAATAATGATAGCGTATGCATTGCCCTCTGAGTTCTACATGAAAATTGATTTCCACCTCAAATAAACCCCGTTTATCAAATTTTATTCAAAAAGTTGTTCAAAATAATTGAATTTAACATTTCAACTTCAATACCCTGTACATCCTAAACAGAAAATTTGCGGACACATGTTCATTTTTTGTACTTTTCATTCTGTAATTTGTCAAAGATTCACCATTTGAAGTTCGTACAAGAACATAATGGAGCACCCTGTATACCACGGCTTTTCCACGTAGGACTGGAAAAACCTATCTAGGACAATGTGACCATTCAATTATACAAATATAAAGCAAGCAACGGTAGAAAAATCCGCTGAATACTGATGATTTCTAATGACCACGTCATTGGTGCATGTTGGGAGTGGTGGACTTTTCAGTCCTACCATCAGTACCATCCATTTTGTAAGACAAAAGTTTTTTCGCGTACTTTATCGAATTATCTCGAGGTTCAACTGAAAAACTGATTATTATTAATGATTATTAATGACTTTTTTGCACTCACCAAATCGACATGATTGACGCCTGCGAATTTTAATAGCTACCACCTTCGAGAATTTTCGTAGAGAAAAAAGTTGGGCATCTCATCAAAACGAAGCGAATAGGCTCCCACACACGAAGGGATATTTTGCGCGACATGGTATGTGACAGATAGTGTCTGTCTAATTTTGCATATGGGGTACGTACGTTCGTGCTGAACGCCGGACCCCGTCGGTCAAATACGTCGTCGGTGAAGGGACAGGTCTCTACAAGTCAAATTTTGTTGCAACTAACGAAAGGAAACAGTCGTTGAGCTCGTCGGTTTAATCTTGGTTTGAATTTTGTGGTGTAATGGAGTGGACAAAAAAAATATTAACAGAGTCTATAGAATTATATGGGGAACGACCATGTTTGTGGAAAATTAAAGACCCGAATTTTCTAAATAACAATTTAAAAAGAGAAGCTTATGAACATTTGATACAATTTTTAAAAAGCAAAAATTGTAATGATGGTACTTTTAAGTATGTTAAAACAAAAATACAGAATATCCGAAATGCTTTTTAATTTAAGTAATTCTTCAAATCGTCTTGTTCGGTTTGTCTCAAAGTCATATTTTCCTCGTTCTGAAAGCCATTTCTTGACCCACGTTGTTCTTGTCTTTTTTGTATTATCCTTTCGACTGATGTTTAAAATACTTAAACCAATGAGAGCAATTAATTTTTTGTTCATTTTGTTTTAACACCGACTAAAGAGGTATTTTGGACCAGCTGGAAATACGAAGTCGCACTACCCAGTATGTCGAACTTTCAAATACATTCCAACTAATTTGAGGGCAACGTATGTACAGGAACCGATCCTTTGATAACTGGCGGACTGGTGTAGACACGACACATCAGATCGCTCTCAGACTAAGTCGGGGTCGTGGTGTGACAGATCTGGTCGGTAGACACCGTCGGCCGACTACATCGCTGCGTCTATGGGCAGCTAATCTGCCTGCTACTAATTTTTTTTTTAAATGGAATTGACAGTTTCGAAGCGTAGGACTGGGAACATCTACCATTCATTTTGTAGGACAATTTGACCATTCAATTACACAAATATTAACCAAGCAACGGTAAAAAAATCGGCTGGTTATTAATGATTTTTTATGACCACGTCATTGGTACATGATGGGAGTGGAGGACTCTTCAGTCCTATCATTCATTTTGTAGGACAAAAGTTTTTTCCAGTACTTTATCGAATTATCTCGAGGTTCAACTGAAAACCTAACTGTTATTAATGACTTTCTTGCACTCACCAAATCGACATGATTGACGCCTGCGCAGTTTATTAGCTACCACTATCGAGAATTTTCGTAGAGAAATAAGTTGGGCGTCTCGGCAAAATGAAGCTACTCAGGAAGATTCAGCCTGTTATTAATCATTTTTGAGGCTATCTTGCAAGATCGAAGGGAATGGACAGACGACAATACCAGGAGCAAACTTGGAGAGAGGATCTGGTACACGGACGGATCCAAAACCAGAGAAGGAACTGGTGCTGGAATATACAGTGAGGGGAGGAACTCCCAAATAAGCGTCTCACTAGGAACAAACACCTCTGTATTCCAGGCAGAGATGTACGCCATCTTGCAATGCGCGAGAGAAATCAATATGAGGGAAATGCACAATGCACGGATCAAAATATGCACCGATAGCCAGGCGTCGCTGAAGGCTCTTATGAACCCGAAAGTGACATCAAGACTGGTATGGGAATGCCGAGAAGAACTCAGTGTTCTCACAGAACACAACAAATTAACTTTGATGTGGGTTCCAGGACACTGCGGTATCGAGGGCAATGAAAAAGCTGATGAGCTAGCTAAAAAGGGCTCATCAACTCCATATATTGGCCCAGAACCCGTGCACCACGGGAAAACATCCATTAAAGAACCGTCAAAACACAAAACTGAAGAACTACTCAAGCTGAGCAGGAATCAAGTTAGAACAATAACGGGTCTTCTCACTGGTCACAGTCCAATGAAAAAAACACCTGCACAAAATGGGTCTGTACAACGGAGAACTTTCCTGCAAACAATGTAGTGAAGGGACAGAAACAGCCAAACGTATACTGTCAGAATGCGAGGCATTAGACCGCAAGAGACAGGCAATTTTTGGGAAACCCAATTTAACTCCCAAAGAATACAACAGCCAACCGGTGAAGAACCTGTACAGACTGGTACAGGGGACGAGAGTTACGGAGTGGATGCTGTAAAACCAACACGGAAAACACAAAAAGCCCAAGAGACTGAGATGTAGCTGGTGAAAGGACCAGCATCCGAGGAAAGGAAAAAAAATCATTTTTGAAAAAAGACGTGGAATCCTGATCTATATGTATATATTACATACAAAACCGATTTCAATTAATATTTGTAAACGCCTCCTTATAAGTAGTTTTGGCTCCAGAGTAGATTTATTGACTCAAAAAGTCTGTTTTGTGTGGATATTGTTAAAAACATGTACTTAGTTAAAATTGTTAAAAATTGTTATTGTTGTTGTTAATTCCGTCAACCGATTGCACCCCTACGCGCAACCCTCAGAAGTCTTCGAGAGACTTGTGTGAGCTAGGGAAGACGCAGCTCCTACCTATTAACGTGTGATGCCATGCACGAGACCGGTGAATCGGTGGATCGAACCCACGACCCCACGCATGCGAGGAGAACGCACTACCAGCCGACCACCACGGCCCATATAAAAATAAACATTCGAAAAGAAATAACTGTGTTGTAGAAAAGTCGAAAATTCTGGAGAAAATCTGTCTGTCGTGAGAAAATAATACGAATAGAGATATTCCAAATGAAAAATGCCTAGTCTCACTTATGGGGCCGATGATAAAGATTGGCAAAATATGCTAAATTATCCTTTCTTTTGACCCACGTTAAATAGTAGGTGGCATCTTCTATCTTAATGGCCGACTGACTGAAATGTCACTTGACTTTCTTCAAACCAGCAATGCTATTGTTTGGGAACTAATCATCTGAAAAATAATACATTTGGATAAGTGTTTTGGTAAAATCGAAACTTTTATGATTTCAAAAATTCATATCTCCGAATCTGGAAGCAGAAACTAATTTAAACTTGCATCTGTAACTTCTAGTGACTTGTACTACAATATCCCAAAGTTATGCAAATTGGCTAAAAGCTATTTTCCCATGTATTCGGTGCGGGGTCCTTTGTTTTATATGTGGTTTTTTCTTATAAAGGCAATTACTATTAGTTGACGCCAATTAGCGAACATTATTGTTATTCAAGACCGAGGTCAGTAACTTGACGGCGATACCCACCTTCACAATAAATTCTAGTCCGTTCCTGTAAACAGCGATCGCTGCAGGGTACGAATGAAAAAACTTCCGCTAAAGTTTGGGCGAATACAATCAACAGTTTCCTAGTGTTGAACAAAATGACCGGAGCACCGCAGCTTCTGCAATATTCTGATGCGGAGAAAAAAACTGTATTGGAGCATTACAATGTTTCGGAGAAACAATTTGAAGAGATGGTGGAGCAACTGTTGGAATGGGCACACAAGACAACTTTACCTGCGGATCGTAAGTACCTACAGACTGTTTAGAGACCATTACCTTACGTACCCGTAGTTTCCTTGGGTCCATACCAATGACATATCACGGATAGACTTCGTTATTCACATTTCGAGTTACGGTCACATTCTAAGTACAATTTTTATGGCTGCTTGTTTCGCAGAAAATAGTTGCCAGTCAACCCAAAAGTCGGCAAAGTGGAGTTTCTGCTAAACATTGTGCTTAGAATGTGACTCTATGGTGACCGCAGCTCGAAAAGTAAGTCTAACGGTAATATGTCATTGGTCCGTACTGTCTCATATATTTCAGAAATGTCCAAGACTTTCACTTGATTATTGTGAACACAAAAACATTTTAAAAATCAAGCTTTTATCTATCAAACTACTGAAGAGTAAAAATTAATATTTGGTGTATGGACGGTAAAGAAATTTTCATATTTTCATGAAAGCTTGATCCGTTTTTGAGTGTAATGACGTTTTACGTCTCAAGCTTTCAAGAATATACTTCAAGTTTCGAAATTGCTTTATTTTTCGTACAATAAATATAATTTTTCTACGACAGTGCGTTAAGGTGGCCGTTTGATCATCCTTGACAAACTAATCCGACAGAGGAGCCACCGGCCATTCGAATGAATATTTATCCAAGTATGCAACCATAAAAATGAAGCATCGTTACCGACATCAATTGCTACTATGATCGTAAATTGAAAATATCACGCCGCTGAGCAGTGATGTCAGATGACACAATTATTCTCGTTTTATTTTATATATTCAATCATTAATTCATATTCTGGCTGAATAATATCTAGAAAGATATCAGTTTTGACAAATATGCCGTTGAATAATGTTCTTGAAATATCAACTCCCATGTTCTCATGTTTTGTAGTACAAGCATGGATAAAGAAAAAAATGAACTCAAAGATTTTTATTTTTATAAATGCTTGGCAACATGCATTTGTATGAACACGCAACAAGTAATTAAGGAATTTGGGAATCTCTAACCCTTTCTGCACTCTTGAATATATTTACCAGATTGCAATTAAAGATTTCGTTTGTGCGGGTAATGTTTGATTGCAGTGGCCGGAGAGACATTTCTTGTTTCTCAATTATAATGATTAAATAGTTATTTGAAAATCAACAAACTGCAATGAGTGCGAGTAATGTTTGAGGGCAGAGGCTGAAGGCTGAGGTCTTCAATAACGAGCACTGGCAAAAGAGAGTGTTGTGATATGACTAAGTGAAGCTGTCACTTTCAGGCAAACCAGTGTGAGTTTCCACAACTCACAGAGTTTTTACCTTCCTGCTTAGGACTTAGGCAGGCGAAAGAGTGTTTTGAGACGATTTATACCACTATAAAATCAGTCATTATACACGGAGGCCTGAAAAAGGGCGTTTCAAGATGATTTATACAAATGCAAAATCAGTCATTCTGGATGGAAGCCTATATAGTATATTATGAAAGAAGTGCACAAGTAAGCTTTTAAAGCACGCGCAACGAGTTTCAGGGCAGAACGCGAAGCGGAGTGCCTTTAAAATGTTGCGAGTGCTTTGAAGGCGATTGTTCACGAGTATTATACGCTATTTTTATGATGCCTGCATCGTGACTTCAAAAACAATGCTGGAAATTAATTTTAGATCAGTATAATGTCCCTTATATTTTAATTTACCTGAGAAATTTGTAATGAACATCTGTTCTCACGAATTGTTGACAAAAAGGTTTACTTGACATTTAAGATAATATAAATTATTTTTCATTCCGCATTTGATGTTGTATTACGTATGTATAACGATTTCATTATGTTCCAAATCATCTCAATTTTTTTTCAATATATTCTCGAGATATTTTATCCGTAAGGACTATCCAAGCCAGACCTATTTCAGAAGCTGTTATACATTTGGAGGGCACGCTGGTATCATTTACCCAAATATCCGTTCCCTACATCCGTAGGGTGAGTGAATATTTGGTTCGAGATTCATGTGCCCTGAGCAGACGAAGTGAACCAAAGATGAAGGCCTTCTGCATTCATACGGCAAGGATTCCTATCTTATAAAGGCAAGCCAGTATAATTTTCAGATTCGAAAGCAAGGTGTCCATCATTAAACCAAGGACACCTAATTATCAGAACCACCACTTTAACAGAATGCTTTGGGTGAAGCCTGCAGAGTTCAAAGATTTATCGATATTTATTCCATTTTTTACTCTTCTTTTCCGACGATGTTCGTTTCGACAGAAGCTAAAAACTATGACGAAAATGGTTTTATTATAATTATTATTATAATTATCTATTATTATCTTTGACTCACAGTATATGTGTACCTATATATTGATCGAGGTTCAACACTGGACTATTTTTTTTCTATAAGTCTCTATGAAACTGTAATATCCAAGAATTTATGCCAGACCATTTTAAAATCTCAATCAATATGCAAATTTCCTATCGCCTCGAAAGTTTCGCCTCTGCTAATAATTCAATCATACTGTGAATTATTTTGATGATTTATCTGTTAATGATTGTGTCACTGCGGATTTTTACCTACACAAATTTTATTCAGTTCTTTTCTACCATTATGATTATCAGGTAAACATTTCATTATACCTTTATGAAATTGAAGAGAATTATTCCTTTTATTACTGGGTATATAATTTGTTTACAGAATAGCTCCATCACTCAATTTTTATTTCAATTTTACAATTTTCTACTGTGAAATCACTGTCCCCTCTATCAATCCATCAAAAGATACTTTAATATCGAAAGAAATATAATTCTCGTTCACAAAGCTTAAGGATATAACCTATATATAACTACAAAAGTTAATTTGAAATATTTGAATAGGTATAAGACATTTTGATACAGCAACGTCCGGGTCAATTCATCATTAAAAAAAAAAGTTTATGTGGATATGTCGCTACGCTTCTTTATAAAAAAAAGAAGTATAATATTAATGATTAAAAACCATCAGAAAGCAAATGGAAACATAGCAGTCACCGACTAACTCAATACGGGGGCCATGGTTTCTTTCTAAAATTTATACCGCGCCAGTGAGTTGATGAATCCAGCCTAAAACACAGACTGCTCCGGATCTCTAAGGAGATTTCTAAATGGAATTTATAATAATATTAAATAATATAAGCACAAGTGGTATGTAGTATGACGACTACCTTGTTTGAGTATTGGGGTTGGGGTTGGAATGAAATGCCAAACGCTCAGTTTACAAACCTCTTATAATCTGTATGATTCGATGCCTTCCAAGCTCCCGTTGTGTTCACAAAGGGCTGACAAGTACTAGTTAACTGGGACTCAAAGTCCAATGTAGCGAACAACAAAAATCTATAGATATAGATTATCAAAAATTATTAGGTTTGTAAACCACAAAATTAATTGTACAAATATCCTCCACTTTGATAGTGGGCCACAATAATCAATTATAATATATAATTAAATATTTAACTTATATGGAAAACTAGTAACTCAAATGAATAAATCTGCACACTGATGGTGTGCAACAAGTACCAATCAAAACCAATGATAATTAAATTATAAACAATAGTGAAATATTTATAGTGAAATTTCTTCCTGAATAACACTTTGTTATTGATAATAACACTTATAATAGGGTAAATAACTTCATGAAGTACCCTCGTGAAACAATGAATGATAATATCCAATAAGAAATTTGGATTAATAATAAAATCAAATAAAAATTAATAATGAATGAATTTAGGCCAAGAAAGGTTTTGTAAATTTGGAAAATAATATAAAAATGTGATCTATCCGTGTGCTTCCCCACTGCTGTCCAAACTCAATAAAATAAAATGAGTGTGAATAAATTTTGATGTAGAAAATAATTTATGCCAAGAGAGGTTCCGTAAATTTTTAATAATATATGTAAAAAAGATGAACTGTAAGATGTTTATAGTTACACCAGTCTGTACTCCTTCAGCGAAGTGGCTCAGGGTACCTGTGGTCTTGGTACAACTGGAAAGTCCAACACTTTCGCCCCCTCAGCAGCTACTAACAACGTACTGATCCCTTCGTCCTCTTGTCAACAACCTAGGGATGGGTAACTCGAAGTCTTTCGGTTCGTTCACCACTGTAGACTACTCGTGAACGGTCCCTCCTGTCCCTCCAAGACTTTCAGTGTCCTGAGGTGGATGAAAAGAATGCTTGACAAGTATAGCTGGCAGAATACAGGTAGCTTGGTTCAACTTGAAACTCCAACACCCTCGGCTGCTCAGACTACTGATGGATGGTTCCTCGTGTCCCTCCAAGACTCCCAATGTCCTGAGGTGGATGGAACTGGTTGATATACCCGTACAGAAGGTACAAATACCAGAAGCTTGGTTCAACTGGAAGGTCCACCAACTTCACCTGCTCAGACTACCGATAGATGGTTCCTCTTGTCCCTCCAAGACTCCCAATGGAATGGACTGTTAGATCGACAAAGGCGACAGGGCCAGCCAAGAGCTTAGTACAACTTGAACATCCAACACTTTCGTCTTCGTGGGTGGATTCTAACTAATCGTGGTATTACGGTTTACCAGGTGGAATGGAAGTATCACTCCAGATATAACAATTAAAGGCAGCAACAAAATTCTAATAACTTGGACTCGTTGCTTCCAAAATGGCGGTGTGTGACATTAACAATAAATCCCCATTACAGATACTCTCGGTGATATATCAAATACCAAAACGACTATACAAGTCCACAAATATCACCGGAGATTATTAGACATGTAAAATCAATAAAATCCACGATAACGTGATGAAATACTCAAAATTGATTACATGCGTCTGGTCACACAACTGCTTCAACGGAACACACGGAAGTTCGATCCCAAGGTTCTCTCCAAGAAGCCAAAAACGACGCTATTTTCCAAAAAAAACCATTTCCTTTTCCATATAGTCAAAAGTCAAAAACATGAAAAGTATGTTCGTTTGTCTTAAATTCACAGAGACTGTCAAATGTGATCTGTTTGTGCAGAACTGATTTTCAACAAATATTATTGGCAACGAATATTTAACAACATAGTAATGTAATGGTTAGTAAAAGTCAGAAGATATGGTAGGATCAAAATCAAATCAACTATAAGTTACCCTCCGTGCTAATAACGTCTTGCAACCAACAAACCAATGAATGACGTCACTAAAGCGCAAGAGAAATCAACTCAACTAAACGCCTACTTTACGAACAAAATCTCAAGTATTTAACTGAACTACTGACAGAAACAACTCGCTGAAATGTTCAATCAAACTACTGTCAGAAAATGATAACCTCACAAATCTTGTAGCAAATAATTACATTTTGAACGTTATTTCAAGATGACAACATTATAAAGTGACGAAAAGATTTCAATTAAACAATAATAAGATGGAAACGAATATGATGAAATGATTAAAATGGAAAATGCCCAGAACACATACCCAATCGAAGGTACCAATAACAATAAACAGAAAGAGATTCAGTGGTCAAATTTATGCCCCTCATATGCACGCCTATGAAGCGACAAAATTTATAAAAGAATTTATAAAAAGCATTTCTCGCCGCTCAATGCAAATATTCGTCAACACCTTTTATTCTATTCTATTCATAGTGCTGTGCTTGTTCATTGCCATCACCCAAATTCCAGTTCATTCATAATTTTGAAGATAATGAATTCTACTGAGGCGCAATCTATTCGCAAATGGCTGAACTGACTCAGTGAGTAATAAGATGCAATTTCTTTTAAATCTGCTAGATTTTGGAAAATAGCCGCCTAATTCCGAGTGCTGCTCGCATTTCTCAAAAACACGGTGTAAAAAATTGGTCTATGTTTGGTTTTGAACGATTTCAATAGATTTTCTTGATGACACATTCCAAAAACGTGAATTATATCGATTTGTTGACTTCCGCACAAAAAAATCACGAATTTTTTGAAAAAAATCAGTTTCGATAGTGTCAACAAGTACTCCAATATGTTCCAAATATATTTACCAATTTTGAGTTATTTACATGTGACCGATTCGCCGTCCGAACTGTAGCCAGCATGCATGCCATTGAACGGCCACCTTAACTACGCTTTTACTTTTCGCACAAGTGCGTAAAAAAATTTTTTACACACTGTTCATAAATTTATGCATTTTTGAAAAATATAGTATTTTGCGTCAAATATAACCCGGAAGTCTTTATGTGATAATACGACGACAATTCATATCAATAAACATTCAAATTAATGATATTAGTATTGCTACAATTTGGCAATATAATACCTGTCTAAGAAAAAAGCTTTGCATGAAACACTTTCGTAAAGGGCTTTTTTGTACTCGCGTGTTCTGTTGAACATGGCTTTGCCTCATTGAAACAAACAAACTTCACGCTCATACAAAAAAGTATGACTTTACAAACTTGTATCATAAATGGCTATTTTTATATTTCAGCTCAAAAGTTGATGAATTAAAATTTGTTACTGGAATAATTTTCTGGGATAATACCTACCATAGGTGTTTAAAAAATTACCGATAATTCTGAAAAAAGCGTTTTTTTTAAACTGCACCAGTTTTTTTTTCTTTGCTTCAAAGCATGAATTGTCTGACTCCGAAAAAATAAAATAACCGAATACAGTTTTTTCAAAAAAATCAATCTTTTTCAGAATTACTTGGATAATTCGGTAACAAATTTCAAGAATACAAAAAAATTCATATATTATTTATGTCCTGTCATTCATCAGTCACTTCAGTTGAATTGTCTCCTAGCGTGCTGTATTACAGCGACAATTTCTATCATATTATATAAACCAATCAAATGCCATAATATTTTGAATTTAAACCAATGAGAGAAGGACTTTCCGAAAACACCGTCTCCAGCCTGTAGTATTTTCAAACTGGTGTTTCGCCTCTTCCTTATTCATACCTACGTTTCCATAATGACAACAATCACTGTAACAAGATAGATAGAAACCCTGGTGTGATCTCTTATAGCTGTGAAACCGGCATACAAAAGTGTTAAGGTACGGCCTACTTGATTCGTGATATTTTTAATTCGTTGATACCGTTTCACCTCTTTAGCACACAGATGGCGGCAAAATTACAGATACATGATGACGCTTGGACAAGTATCATGTCATGTAATTTTCAACAATGAATTCTATTTGTTGTGATATTCATTAACCATAATTTGTAAACATTCAAATTTCAATCAAATAATTATGACTCAGTACTACGGAATGTTGGAAACTCCGCTATTTTCGACTTATACGCCATCCATCGACGAATGAAGCCAACGGTATCAGTGCAATTATTACAGTCTCAACAACTTTGTTGAAACAATAGCGAATCAGTGATAACACCATGGTTTCTATACATCTTGCACTGTAATTATAGAAACGTCAGTTTGACGGTTCAACTGACACAAGTAGAACCGTTTCTGCAGTACGCATTTAGTCCATAATTTTACAATGTTTTCGTGAAATTATCTGATATGCCATAATTTTGTGAATTGCCATAATTTTCTGAAATCGAACCAATCAGAAAAGGACTTTTTCGGCAACCATCCGACACTTTCTTTGGGAAAGTAGCACTTCCCGGCCTAGCCCGGAAAGTACTGACTTGGCCGGGAAGTGCTTGAATTTTGATATAAATATTGATATAAATAAGAATTAGAATGTTTCTGTTGGTACCTCTCTTCTGTTCGAATTTCAATATATAATACAAATAAGAACTAAAATGTTCGAAATATTCAAATTTGGAATCACAGCCAGGGTAGTTTACTCATTATCAAAATTCTGTATTTTGTTCTCCCCTGTACACCGTTTGGAAATTCCGAATTTTGATTACTGGAATTCCGTAATGCATGTTGATGTTGTTTATAAAGAATAAAATTCGATAATAAAAAAGTTTCCATATGGTGCAAATTTTTTAAAATCCCTGTATATAGTCATTACCACCTTTTGATCGGCAACCTATTTTAGGCGTATTCGTCTATTTATGTAACTTCATAATAAGTATGTTTCATCCGGTTAACAGATGGGTGAAGGTCGACCTCTCATCGTCTCTTAGTCTAAATGCGTCTCATTGAGTTGTTATTCTACATGGTTGCCGAAAAAATAGTGTACGCAACATGCTCGTCCTAGAATTTGGTCTACTCGTCCAAAAACACAGTATTTTCTGGGCTTGTTACGTAAATTACTATTTCGAAAACACTGTCTCCAGCCCGTGGTATTTTGAAATCGGTATTTCGCCTTTTCCTTATGCATACGTTTCCATAGTTACAACTATCACTGTAAACAAGATGCAAGATGTATAGAAACCATGGTGTTATCACTGATTCGCTTTTGTTTCAACAAAGTTGTTGAGACTGTAATTGCACTGATACCGTTGGCTTCATTCGTCGATGGATGGCGTATAAGTCATAATTATTTGATTAAAATTTGAATGTTTACAAATTATGGTTAATGAATATCACAACAAATAAAATTCAATGATGAAAATTACATGACACTTGTCCAAGCGTCATCATGAATCTGTAATTTTGACGCCATCTGTGTGCTAAAGAGGTGAAACGGTATCAACGCAGTGAAAATATCACGAATCAAGTAGGCCGTACCTTAACAATTTTGTATGTCGGTTTCACAGCTATAAGAGATCACACCAGGGTTTCTATGTATCTTGACAAGATGTATAGAAACCATGGTGTTATCACTGATTCGCTTTTGTTTCAACAAAGTTGTTGAGACTGTAATTGCACTGATACCGTTGGCTTCATTCGTCGATGGATGGCGTATAAGTCATAATTATTTGATTAAAATTTGAATGTTTACAAATTATGGTTAATGAATATCACAACAAATAAAATTCAATGTTGAAAATTACATAACATGACAGTTGTCCAAGCGTCAACATGAATCTGTAATTTTGCCGCCATCTGTGTGCTAAAGAAGTGAAACGGTATCAACGCAGTAAAAATATCACGAATCAAGTAGGCCGTACCTTAACAATTTTGTATGTCGGTTTCACAGCTATAAGAGATCACACCAGGGTTTCTATGTATCTTGACAAGATGTATAGAAACCATGGTGTTATTAATGATTCGCTTTTGTTTCAACAAAGTTGTTGAGACAGTAATTGCACCACCGATCTGTAATATAACTGGATGAGCAGAGCCCGTTTCGTTCCATGAAAAAAATACGCCAAATTGAACCCTCTCAGATTGCAAGTGCGCATGTGCATTGCTCCAAAATGTCAATGTCATGACGTCAGAGCATCATTTTTATCAGTGGCGTGTGTTTATTCGTTTACTGTTAGTGTTTGCACTAGCTGCTTTCCATTTAACGTAAGGAGCTCCTATGAGCTAGCCAGAGCGTATGACCATGCGTTCCATTTAGTGGGGCTTCAAGCACCGATTGATATTCCCCTTGCCTCTCGAGCACCACCCGTTTCATTGGTGCATGAAGCACAAGTAGACAAAAGTCAAAACGCGAATACATAGTTTTTTTGGCGAAAAAGTCAGTGATAGTAATTTCCGATCCCAGGGGCTTGTAGCTCTGGGGCTTCACACTCCTAAATGGAAAACGCCTACTATTTGATTGTTTGTGTTTATTATATATAGTTACACAAAAATAAACAGTAATGCTTCAAATACACTAGGTCTCAGAATATATAATTTACTACACAATAATTCAAAATCTGCGAAAAATGCATCCTGAATTTAAAAACAGCTTCCTCACTGAATATTAATATTATTCACTTGATGAATACTTCACATCTCAATGAACGAAGGTCCCCGAAATGTTATATATGTATTATTGTAGCGAATTTTATTGATGTCCTTATTTTTTTATTCATATACTTATTTATATCCAGACTTTCATCTATATTCTATATTCTGTGGTGACCGACTGTCTGACTTAACACTATCCTTTTGTAGTCTCCAGGAAAATAAAACTTTTGATTTTAATGTATATACATTTTTCCAATTCTTGGAGTAAATTTATTGTTAATAAATATGAATAAATATATAAAAAAATACTGTTTTTTTAATAATCACCTGTAAATAATTATTTCTATATAAGCTTCATTATTGATTTCAAATCCAGGTTGTGACAGATTGGTTTCAAGTCTGTTACTTGGCAGGTATTTTATACTGATTTTACTCCTATTTTAGTCTATCAGGTTATCCACTTGATTGATGAAAGTTAATGCTTTTGGTATTATGTGGAAACATTACTTTCCAAATACTTTTGACTAAAATACTAATCAGCATTTATAATTGAAACTTGTCTGGCAATTAGAGTTGTAGGGACTGAATATAAGGGATTTAATATTCAAACGTGGGTTCATGTTTTCTGGTCATAAATTGGGTAGAAATCAACCATTCACTTGATCTTGATCTATTTTATGATTACACAAGTTTTGGTTTTGTGCTAACTATTAATGAAATTTCAGTTTTGGATTTATCTGGCATCAGCAAAGTCCATCCTTCTGTTCAGAATTCCTATAAAATACATCAAAACTGAAATACAAACTTATTTAAAACGAGTCTAATTTGTGAGACCACGTTGCAAATAATTTTTTTTGAAGTACCCACTTCACAAAATTTATAATTAATAATTTTCAATGATATTAAAAAAATCCCTTAACTCAACCTTTAGGCGACGCCGCTGTTTGACATATCATCAACGCGCATGTGTATTGCTTCAAAATGTCATACACTAGTTGGCGTAATTTTCTTATATGGGAATGCTCATCCAGTTATATTACAGATCGGTGAATTGCACTGATACCGTTGGCTTCATTCGTCGATGGATGGCGTATAAGTCGAAAATAGCGGAGTTTCCAACATTCCGAAGTACTGATGAGTCATAATTATTTGATTGAAATTTGAATGTTTACAAATTATGGTTAATGAATATCACAACAAATAAAATTCAATGTTGAAAATTACAAAACATGACACTTGTCCAAGCGTCATCATGAATCTGTAATTTTGCCGCCATCTGTGTGCTAAAGAGGTGAAACGGTATCAACGCAGTAAAACTATCACGAATCAAGAAGGCCGTACCTTAACACTTTTGTATGTCGGTTTCACAGCTATAAGAGATCACACCAGGGTTTCTATGAATCTTGACTGTAAATGTAGAAACGTCAGTTTAACGGATCAACTTTTCAACTGACATTAATGACACAAGATGAACCGTTCCTGCAATACGTATTTATACCATAATAATATAATGTATTCGTGAAAATGTCTGATCGAATTTCCCTTGAAAATGCAGAATACTTTCACCTTGCCAGACGCTCAAACTGTGTTTCTGGTGACAGCAAGGTGAGAGCATTTTTTTTAAATTCAGCATTTTGTCAGGATATTACTACCGGAAATTTCCCTCACGTGTAAAAACGACCATAAGAGGAATGCAATTACCGCTGGCTTAGATGTCAATTCAAGTGAAGTCGCGCGATTTTAATGTCAGAAGTGAGACTTCAAATGTGTCATCTACCTACAAGTGTTCATATCGCGATTGCTACGGAAGTAACTGAGAAGCTTACGGACATAGCAACGCTAATCTGAAGTAAACAAATATCATTGTTTTCATATTTCTCGTCTAAACAAGAACGAATTTTTTGATTGGCTAAAAGAGTGAGGTGTGAAATTTCCTACCGAATACCACTCGTGCATTGAAAATTAACCAGATAATTCTAAAAAAAAACGTGTTTTTTTATAGAAAACCGCACCCGGGTATTTTTTTCGTTGTTTCAAAAAATTGCCCTCCTCCTTCGGAGTCGGGCAATTTATGCTTTGAAACAACGAAAAAAATAAACTCGTACAGTTTAAAAAAAAAAAAAACACGTTTTTTTCAGAATTATCGGTAATTTTCAATGTACTTGTGGTATTACCCCCGGTAATCCACCTAGTACTTAGCAGGATTACAGCTGTAATTCAAGGCATTTTAACACATGGTTAACATTTTTCATGCAAATTCCATTTTGTACCCTTTAACCCTGCGTTACCCGCACGGTGAGCGCGGCGCTCACTTTTTTTTTTTAAATGTGCGATAACTTACACAATTTTCCAGTAATGTACATATCCATCTAGATAATCCTAGAATAGTAATTTACGTAACAAGTCCGGAAAATACTGTTTTTTGGACGAGTAGACCAAATTCTAGGACGAGCGTTAGCGAGTCCTGGAAGTCTACGAGTCCAAAAAAACTGTTTTCGGACGTGTTGCGTACACAAACTTTTCGGCAATCTTGTAGAATAACAAATCAATGAGACGCATTTAGTCTTACAGACGAAGAGAGGTCGACTTTCACCAATCTGTTAACCGGATGAAACGATTCCAAATTTGAATATTTCGAACATTTCAGTTCTTATTTGTATTATATATTGAAATTCGAACAGAAGATAGGTACCAACAGAAACATTCTAATTCTGACTTATATTAATATTTGTATCAAAATTCGAGCACTTCCTTCCCGGCCTAGTCCAGGAAGTACGTACTTCCCGGACTAGGCCGGGAAGTGCTACTTTCCCAAAGAAAAAGTGTCCGGGAAGTGAACACTTCCCAGATGGTTGCCGAAAAACATATTTTCCAAGTTATTCAGTCTGGCTTATACCGTAATAAATGTATGTATATAGTGTCATTTGATATTTGTTTGAAGTAATTATTAAAGTGAGCGATTCGCTCACTTGCGGGTAACAGTGGCAGTATATTTTTGGTAATTTTTACAAAAAAATGGAGTTTATTGAGGAAATATAATTGTTATAATAATTTCATAGGGCGATTTGAGTATTATTATACTTAATGGATTCAAAAGAGGAGACCAGACACCAAAGTGTACAAAGTGCAATATTTTCACCTTTTAACGTTTTGTCGAGATCAACATAATGAAATGATATTTGTCTTTATTTTAGATTATAAATTATTTTATTTGACCTAAATGACATAGTAAGTTTTTTCATATTTGCGTCATTTTATGTAAGATTATAGGTAAACAGCGCCGCGCTCACCCGAGGGCAATGGTGTCATTATTTGTAATGCGGGTAATGCAGGGTTAACATTGGATTTTTTTTATTATATGTGTTTTAGAACCCTTTAAGAGACAAAAGACTCTGGTCTATTGAAAATCATATACTTACAATTGATTGATTCGATTAAGTTATCGACAACTTGCATCCCCCAACAGTTTTGCCCATCTCTTGGTATTCTTTAAATTTTTGCTGATGTGGGAAATTATTCTCCCTTGAAATATTCAGTTAAGAGCATATACCTATGATGTGAATCTCCTGAATATTTAGAACCTACCCACAAAGTATTGAATAAACACAACTTTTTACTTAGGGTGTCCTACAAGGATTGGGACAGATGACATCTCAGCACTCGAGAGTGGTAGAGAATTGTAATTTTGAGGTTATGAATTAAACCAATTGATGTAGCCTTTTATGAGATTATGTTACCCAATGAGAGTTTTGTTTTCGGTCACGTGACATCAGACTCAAAATTATTAATGAGACAACCTGCATATTTTAGCATTTCTATGTTCCTCCCGATAACACGATCCAAACAAACTATCATACTTGTGGTCTAAAATGATTGATTTAAAAACTACAGGTACTTCAATATCGTTTGTCCCACAACAAATTTATAGTTTATTTTTATAAAATATGAATGATTATTAAATTTTTCCTCGTTTTAATAGTCACAAAAAATGAGGAACTTTCCAAGTAAACGGGGTGACCTTGAACTTGAATAATTTGGCAAATGCTGATCGTTTCAGAAGCCACATGAAATGATTCTTAAATATTTTTATTTCCTATTGTTTACAAAATTGTTGTACTCAAATACGTTGTTTATAAGATAATTATTTTTTTTTGGAAACAATCTTCGATGCAAATTATGGTTTAAACAAAATCGTTCCCTACAAAAAAAAAATGTGTATTGCTTAAGAGCGGATTTGTTAATTAACCAATAAATATTTTTAATGAACAATGCTTCTTTAATCCTAATTCATCATGATCTTTGATAACTAATAAATTTGTTTTTATTTAAATTTTCATTGTTTAAGTAATAAACAATTTGTTATAAACAATAAAAAAAAAATTATACACGATTTATCTTCTTCTACATAACTAATGAAATAAAAACAACCGTGTGTGATTTCTTGGGAAAAATTATTTATTTATATTTTTTAATTGTTAACTAACAAATCCCTTTTCAAAAAATGAAACAAAATATTGAGGAACGATTTATTTCAAACCATAATTTGTATGAAAGCTTATGTCTCCAAAAGCAAATTCAAATTGTCTTATAAACAACGCATTTGTTTATAGCAACTTTGTAAACAATAGGAATGAAAAAAAATTAAAAATACTTTTCATTTGGCTTCTGATCATCAAAAAACGGATTAATAGTAATATAATGAAAAAAATTATTGACAATTCAATCTTTTTAATTTTAAACCTAAGTAAATTGTTGATAACAAAGTGGATTTTTTTTTCAAATTCCCTTACGAAATCTCTTCTGAGACCTTTAAAAATAGCTCCAAAAACCGAAAAAAATGTCAGAATTTTTATTCAATAATTATTGCACTTGCAATGTCGGAAAATAGCTATTTATGATACAAGTTCGTGAAGTAGGACTTTTTTGTATGAGTGTGAAGTACAAAAAAGCCCTTTACGAAAGTGTTTCATACAAAGTTTTTTCTTCCACAGTTATTATAGTGCCAAATTGTAGCAATTATATCATTAATTTGAATATTCAAAGATATAAATTGTCGTCGTATTATCAGTAGTAGTATCCCGACAAAATACTGAAATTTCAAAAAATACTTTCACCTTGCTGTCACGAAAACTGTGTTGCTTAGAAACACCACGAGAGCTTGCTCGAGTGGTGTTTTGTACAGCAACACAGTTTGAGCAACACGAATACATTAAATTATTTTGGACTAAATGCGAATTGCAGAAACGGTTCATCATGTGTCATTAATGTCAGTTGAAGAGTTGAACCGTCAATCTGACGTTTCTCTATTCACAGAAATTGTTGTATCTATGGAAACGTATAAATCAGCAAGAAGCGAAACACCGATTTGAAAATACCACGGGCTGGAGACATTGGGTGAGGTGAATAAAATCTAGCAAATGCTCATACTATATATTTATCCCTTTCACTTCTCTATGAAATGAATAAGTCTATCTCAAGAAAGTATTAGCATTTACTTGAAATTAATTTTATTCACATCCCCCAGTGTTTTCGAATAGTACCTTGATATGGGGTGTAATTGATCTTCGGGGGTGACCTTGATCACTCCTTCCAAGCTCTAAATATTCAAAATTCCCGCGCGCTACAATTGTTTCTCGACTGCGTCGCCAAAGAAATCGTTTTTAGTAATGGCGCCCGCAGTGATCCTGTGTGTTTTCGAGTTGTTTTAAATTTGTTTTATTGGTGATATTTGCTTTTATATAGGTAAGTAATTTTTGTATCAAATACGTACCTTCAAAAATTTGTGTGTTTTCTCAAAAACTATTGCAAATAAGCCTGTCTGCATTACAAAATCGTATTTGTTGATATACTTTTATACTGTGACTTTAATATGCCGCCTTTATTGTTCCCACTTGAATCGTTATTTTGAATTTAATTGAGTGGGGTCAACTTGATCACTACAGAGGAGTGAAATTGACTACTATATTGTTGTGGGATTGATCACAGTTTTTGATCAATGTCACCCCACCGTATAATGCTGGCATCAAAAACCTAAGGCTTCCTGTTTTATTGAAATACTGTTTTGTTCTAGATAGTATACAAAATGCCAAGATTTTACAAAAGAAAGTTGGGGTCACGCAGATATAAGGATTATAATGAAGAATCCATTGAAAATGCTTTGCAGAAAGTAACGGACGAAGGCTGGAGTTTGAGGAAGGCTTCAAAAAGGTTTAAAATTCCTTATGGTACCTTAAATAATAGGTAAGGAGCAGCGGTGGTCAAACGGTATTTAATTCAAACGAGGAAAAATCTCTCCTTAAGTATGCAGCAGTGTGTGTTGAATATGGATTTTCTCTAAGCTCAACCGATTTGAGGCACATGGCAAAAAGTATGCTGGATGCTCAGGGCCGTTCAGTAGAAAATCTCATGGATAACTTGCCCGGTGTTGATTGGGCCAATTCACTTCTAAACAGAAATAACACTGCTGTAACACAAAGACTCGCAGCAAATATTAAAAAAGCACGTGCTGATGTTTCCAGAGATACTGTGAATGCTTATTTTACCAACTTGCAAACAACTTTGTCTGGCGTACCCCCATCTAATATATGCAACTAAGATAAGACTAATTTGCTAGATGATCCTGGGCGCAAAAAACTTATCTATCATCGTGGTGTTAAATACCCAGAGAGAGTATGTAACTTTACCAAATCAGCAACTTCTATTATGATGTGTGGGTCTGCAAGCGGAGTTCTTTTGCCGCCTTACATAATTTACCGTGCCGAAAAAATGTGGTCGCAGTGGACCGAAAAGGGACCAAAATTAGAGCCTTGTTGCACTGAGAGATGTTGTGCGGCTGGTTCTCGCTATAACAGAACCAGTCATGGATGGATGGACGCACAAACATTCAATGATTGGTTCAAATATACATTCCTACCACACGCAAAAAGACAGGAGGGCCGTAAAATTTTAACTGGGGACAATTTGGCCTCCCATTTCACTGAGGAAGTGATCAAAATGTGTGAAGAGAATGATATTGGGTTCGTGTGCTTACCCAAAAATGCTACGCACCTATGTCAACCTTTAGATGTTGGTTTCTTCAGACAATTTAAAATGGCTTGGCGGGAAGTTATGAGGCGCCGTTTGGGTAAAAAGTGTTTTTGCAAATATGTAAAATTTTGTGTCAATATATTTAATAGTTGAAGCAATATTTTTATTTTGCTTTCCGATATATTTATTTTATGCCAAGCACAATATATTTAAATTTCAAGCGTTGCAAATATATTAAAACGTAAATGCCCATATATTTATAAATTCGATCTATTTTATGTCCTTAAGAGATGGCGCTGCCGACGCGATTCAATACACCCTTTAATTTTTTCAGTTCTAAGTTATTTAACTTTGAATAATCCTATGATTATTCAACAAAACTAATTAAAAAGTATTCTGAGAATATTTTCTGGCAGCTGCGATATCATTAGGCAGCTTTATTCTCGAAAGTGTAATAAATCGCGTAGGTAGCGCCATCTCTTGACAACATGAATTAGATCGAATTTATAAATATATGGAAATTCACATTTTTGTATATTTGGAACACTAGAAAAGTAAATATATTGCGTTTTATCAAAAATAAATAAATCGGAAAGCAAAATAAAAAATATTGCCACAACTAATAAATATATTGACACAAAATTTTATATATTCACAAAATACTTTTTACCCAAACGGCGCCTCATAGGAAGTTGTCATTGACAAAAAAGATTTTCCTCAGTTGCCTAAAAAAACATTAGTCCAGATGGATCTGAAATTTTCAATGGATAATAAACAAAATGATATTGAAAGAGACTTGATATCTTCATTCGAAGAAACTGGCATAGTACCTGTTAACGCGAACCGTGTGCTGGAGAAGCTTCCCAGGGAAGATCTTGAAGAAGGTCAAATACAAAACATCGATGTGGGTTATTTGAAACAGCAAAGGTTTTCTAATACACCAAGTCGGCGTAACAGGAAGCGAACCAAGCTTGTTGTCGAACCGGGCAAAAGTGTTACCGCCCAAACTACAGATTCCAGTAGTTCAGAGAGTGATGTAGAAGAACCAATAACTAACGATGATTCCGATGATGACATAGAGGCCGAAAATGCTCTTATGTCGTTACAGGAAAACGAAGACATGGAATATATGGAAGTAAACAGAGACGATATAAAAAAAGGAACATTTTTACTTGTAAGAGTTCTTGGTGAGATGAGAAAAAGTGTTAGTTATCGTTACGTGGTAATTGTACAGAACGTTACGGATGATGAAGAAATTGAAGTTTTGGGGATGAAATCTCTTGATAGAACAAAGACAGCTTTCAAAATAGAAGAAAATGATGAATTCGCCGTAGATTTCACAGACATTATCGGACATTTTACCGGAACCCACCCTTGATGATGTCACAGAATATTATATTTTCAAGAAGACAATAGATGTCAAAGAAATGTAGGCATTGCATAAATATAATATGTTAATATTAGATAATAATATTTTTAATTTATTGGCCTTTCTTATTTTGCCTTTTGACTTTGTGTTGATTGAGAGTTTACTTTTAACTTTGTGTTTTTTAAGATTACTTTTAGCATTGTGTTGGTTTGAACTATTTCACCTATGTTTTTCCTTATGTTTGTATCCCATTTCAATAAAAGTATTATAGAATAATTTTATTTGGATTTACATATTTTATTCTTACATGAAAATGTGATTAAAAATTCGGTGATCAATTTCTCCCAATCTCATCCCAAAATATAAAATGTCACGTAACTTTTTAAAAAAATTAGTGAACCTTGATCGGGGTTAGATTGATAACAATGTTATTCATTGTACTTTAAGCTGGGGTAATTAAAAAAGACTGATCAAAGTCACCCCAAAACATGTATGAGGTTGATCAGCTGATTTTTTGCCAATTCTGCCAAAACCAACTTATTCTTCAAATTTTTAGTAGCTATTATATATTATACTATTTGTATAGTTTGTCATATCTACCAAAAATCCCTTGTAACCAGATATATAAAAAAGTTATGGAGAACTTGAATAAAAATTTGATCAATTACACCCCATTTCACGGTAATTTACGTTACAAGTCCAGAAAATACTGTATTTTTTGACGAGTAGACCAAATTCTAGGACGAGCGTTAGCGAGTCCTGGAAGTCACATACTTTTTTTTCAGATACATAAATAGACGAAAACGCCTAAAATGGGTTGCCTATGAAAAGGTGGTCATGACTATATATACAGTGAGTTTCAAAAATTTGCACCATATGGAAACTTTTTTATTATTGATTTTTCAGAAAATTTTATTCCTAATAAAAATTGGTGCATTACGAAATACTTATATTCAAGTTATCAAACTTCTAAATTTCCCAACGGTGTACAGGGGGAACAAAAAATGGAATTATGGTCAAGAGTAAACTACCCTGGCTGTGATTCCAAATTTGAATATTTCGAACATTTTAGTTCTTATTTGTATTATATATTGAAATTCGAACAGAAGATAGGCACCAACAGAAACATTCTAATTCTTATTTATATTAAATTTCGGTCACTTCCCGGCCTAGTCCGGGAAGTACGTACTTCCCGGACTAGGCCGGGAAGTGCTACTTTTCCAGAGAAAAACTGTCCGGGAAGTGAACACTTCCCGGATGGTTGCCGAAAAAAGTCCTTTTCTCATTGGTTTGAATTCAAAAAATGATGGCATTTGGTTGGTTTATATAATATGAGGGAAATGGTCAAATAAAGACTTCCGAGTTTTATTTGACGCAAAATACTGTATTTCTCAAAAATGCATAAATGTATAAACAGCGTGTAAAAAATTACTTTGCGCACAGTTGATGATTTTACGAACAGGTGATTTTTCACGCACTTGTGCGAAAAAGTATCACTATACGCACTGTCAGCAGTGCGTAAAAGCTTAGTTTACGCACTGTCGTAGAAAAACATATTCTTTCCATAATATTGAGGTTGTGTCAAATTTCACGAAAGCGGCCTACTAGATTCCTCAAAACCCATCCACATTTCTTATTTTGCAACATATTTCACAAATTTCACAAAGGAGACCCCACAAACCGTTTATCGACGAAAAGCTATTAGAAAATGCTTTGCAATGGTCCAATAAAATACAGGGTGTTGCATTTGGAAAATTCGATTTTTTGTCATTTGGGATTTTACATTTAAAAAAAATCGTAGTTGGCGATGGGACGTCGACTTCGAGTTCTCCTGCATTTCAAAAGATGCGCTGAAGCTCAAGGAATCGTCTAGAAAAAAGTATGTTGAGTTATTTCGAATGGTTCGGAAGTTATGGGTTTTTCTGTGGGTCCATGCACGACGCTATTTTGACAAATAAATTGACATAAGTCAATAACTATGAAACTAGGGTGCGTTTTATTGACAATTTAGTGGCGAATCCAAAAATGTAAGAAAAACGGAGGGTTGTCATTTAAAAAATAGAACTTAGTTGTGTATTTTATTTTGAAACATCCTGTATAATAATGCAAATATTTTCAGAGTGTTCTCATTGTTGAACCTATCGTTAAAAAAAATCAAGACGATTGCTCGCATACAAAAATGTAATGGACCATGCAGGTAACCCTGTATATTGTTTCACTGAAGAGCTTTCCTTTTACACTATCATTGACTTGTCTATTTTCAAGATTCTTCCGATAGTCCACCAAAATGAAACCATTTCAACGATTTCTTAGAAGCAAGAATACTTAATGAAATGAAGGAATTTCATGAATTTCAATTTTAAGTGCCATTATTTTTTCTGTTACCACCCTCCCGGTGAACATTTTTCAAATTGTTACATATGTGGAACATAAACTTAACGTCTTATGAATGATGGTCAACATCATCAATATGTATCCATTAAACGTATTTTCTGAGGCGATAAGTCACAATTTTCAGCGTTGTATCAACGTCATTCTTCAATGATCATAATTTTATTATCAAAATGACGTATCATGCTCATTGTCCAAATAGCATATTATAACATATGTCAAGTAACTGATTCAAAACTTATGTTTCCAATACGACGGTCTTTTCTGAGGCGATAAGTCCCAAGTTTCAGCGTTGTATCAACGTCATATTTCATTGATCTCATTTTCATCATCAAAATGACGTATTATGCACAATGTCCAAAGAACATATCATAGAATATTACAAGTAAGTGATTAAAAAGTCATGTTCCCAAGACTACGGTCCTTTCTGAGGCGATTTGTCCTAAGTTTCAGCGTTGAATCAACGTCATAATTCATTGATCATATTTTCATAGTCAAAATGACGTATTATGCAGAATGTCCAAAGACTGAAAATGGTTCTCATGGTATATTGTAGGTTCAAGCCAAGTAGCCTATTAGGCCCTTTATGCATGTTATCATGGTAACCCAAGAGGTCCAATAACTAATGGACAATTCACAAAAGCTTATGATAGTATTCATATACTGTTACTGAGTTTGAGATGATGCTTCCTAACTTCAATAGCAGCGACACCTATCGTTGGGTAGAATACTTTATATTGATTATATCGATCAATATCTGAACATATTTTTTAAGGTATTTAACTTACGTCAGGCAAAGTATGCAAAAATACATAATTATTTGATCGTAAAATGTATCAATTTGAATTAATCATTTTCATAACTATATTATGAGGAATGAAAAATATGCACGTTTCGTCTGATACAAAGAAAACTTTGAAGGGACAATTATTGTAAACATATATAAATGATACGTTTACATTTGATTTTCAAAATGACCATCACCCATAGGAGATATATAAACGATATAATAGTTTATATTGATTATTTTGATCAGTAAATGAACATATTTCTTTAGATATTCAACTCACGTCAGGCAAAGTATGCAAAAAAGTACCCAAAGTTACATAGTTACCATATTACGAAATATGTAAAATATTCATATTTTGCCTGATGTCAGGAAAAATTTGGAGAGACAACGTTAGACAATGTTTGGAAACATATCAGTAATATGTTCAATTTTCAAAATTACTATCACTCAAGAGATATGTTTACGATATAATAGTTTATATCGATTATTTTGATCAATGAATGAATGAATATTTTAGATATTCAATTTACATCAGGCAAAGTATGCAAAAATATATAGTTATTTGGTAGTTAAATGTATCTAATCTAATATAATATTTTCATTACTATATTAGAAAATTTGTAAAATTTTCATATTTTTCCTGTTGCCAGAAAAACTTTGGAGAGACAATGTTTGGAAACATATATAAATAATATATTTATTAAAAATTTTCAAAATTACCATCGCTCAACAGATATATAAATGATATAATACTTTTTATTAATTAATAACATCAATAAGTGAACATATTTGTTCGGCAATTGAAACGTTGTGAAACATTTGAAAGAGATGGACGTCCGAAATATAAGTAATCAAGTAATAATAAGTAATCAAGTTACTACATCGTCTAAAACATTCAAACAAATATTTGTTCAGGTATTTAACTTACGTTAGAAAAAGTATGCAAAAATACATGGTTATTTGGTCAGAAAATGTATTGATCTGAATGAAACGTTTTTATTACCATATCATGGAGAACGAAAAGTACACATATTTTGTCTGACACCAGGATAACTTTCGAGAGACAAAGTTTGGTAACATATATGAATAATATGTTTACATTCGATTTTCAAAAGTATAATCACCCAGGAGATGTATCCACGATAGAATAGTTTATATCGATTATTTTGATCAATAAATGAAGATAATTCTTTAGTCATTCAACTTACGTCAGGTGAAGTATGCAAAAATACTTAGTAATTCGGTCGTTGAATGGATCGAATACGATATAATATTTTCCTTTACTATATTGGGAAATATGTAAAATATTCATATTTTGCCCGATGCCAGGAAAACTATAGATAGACGATGCTTGGAAACACATATAAATAATACGTCTATTATTGGTTTTCAAAATTATCGTCACTCAAGGTATGTACTAATAATATAATAATTTATATTGATTATTTCAATCAATAAGTATATATTTTTTTTGGGGCACATATATTACGTCTGGCAAAATATGCTATAATAATACGTAGTTATTTGGTCCTACTATTGATTATATTCAAAAGTACATAAAAAATATGTTTATATGCAATCTTCAAAGTTATCATCATTCAAATGATACATTTGAGATTTAATTTTATCAAAAATGCAACATAATTGAAATGTGTTAAAGCGAACGTTCGATGTGAAATGGTTTAATTTTGGTATATCAAATAGTCATGAGTATGACCGATTTTTGAAGTACGCATCGGTTAAGTTCATTCAACATAAAGCATGAGACATCTGATGAAAACCATTATATGACTTTTAATTGTAAAGTTGAATGTTCACCGGGCTGTTGATAAAGAGCCTGCATGATGAATTTTAATTATGTTCAATACATTCGAATGAACTTTATTTTCTAAAAATAACTGTAATTCAAATATAAACAATAACTATTGTCTTTTTACTTGCTTTCAGAATGAACCGGTATTTTACGTTTTAATGAACTGGACATAAAAACTTAAATACAAATTTTGTATACTACATCGTAAATATGAAGCCACTTTCCCTGGAATTTCTCTTACATATTTTGAATGATTTCTTTGAAAATAAATCCATGAATATTTGAATCTTAATGAATGAGTATTTGCTATTTCAGAGATCACGAAGAATATGTTGAGATTCGGTCTTCTGGCGTGTAAAATGAGTATGGAAAAAACGAAGTTGGCGACTCTGGGTTATTTTAGAACAAAATCTGCATACCCGGATTTCTATCAGAGAATGTTTCCGAAGTCTGAGGAATACAGAAAATCCAAAGTGCTGGCGTGAGTATGATGAAAATATTTTTTTCTACGACCGTGCGTTTTTACCCACATTCCCGCACTCATTTCAGTTTAGAAAGTGTCACTTTCCCGCACTAGTGCGGGAAAACTTGCTTTCCCGCACTAGTGCGGGAAAGTAAAATATGTCAATTTATCGTTATTAAATGTACATTTCATTGATTTTACCTGTATATCACTATTCAAACTAATATAGGTTTTAATATTCAATCTAACCCAGACTATTTTTCATTCATTGGAATGAAGAAATTGCGATACTTTCATATATCCACCCTATACATTTCTCAAAATTAATGCACATAACAATCAAATTAAGCTGAGTCAAGAGGTTTGGTGTGGTAACCAAAGATTTGTTTTGACAACCAAGTTGTCATCAAGACGTCAAAGTTTCAAGTCGAAGCGTTGTCAAAGTGTCCGATTCTGGCATTTTTCAAATTATTTTCAATAAAAGCAATATTTTAATGGATTCGTCAGACGAAGAGCTCCCAGAAGCAATATTAAAGGCCGCAGATGAGGTAAATTCAGACCTGTTACCAAGTAAATCACGAGAAAGATACGAACAGCAATACAACCAATTTTTAAACCAGTTTAAGGAAAAAGGAGTGAGTAGCTTCAGAGAAGAGGTTTTTTTGGCGTATTTTTCATTGATATTAATTAGTGGATTTTCATGGAATGTTTTGTATGTTGAAATAAAATATATATTTTTAATGTGCTTTTTGAATCTTTACGCGATCGTAGAAAAAATAATGTTCCTAATTCATGCGTAAAGTGTCTTTCCCACCCTTGACTGTTTGCCCGAACTCCGCTTCGCGTCGTTCGGGTCAACGGCAGTCGCGTGCGGGAAAGTATCACTTTCCGCACTTGTTAGGAAAATTACTATTATTTTTATGTGTGATTGAGAGGAATTAGCATCGCTCGGCTTTAATCCTGATAACTTGAAATGACCATTCAATCGATTCTTGGAAACTGCGGAATAGTTGACGATCTTGTATTTTTTTTACTGACCTAATCTACATATTTTTTGTCGATTACTAAACTCTCTAGAATACCTTGAATTTCGATGGCCTTCATTGAAATTGAAGCAAAGTTGGTTATGCGATATCCAACGTTCTATCTAAAATTACAAAAAAAAATGATGAAAGACGTCCGACATTATGCATGTTCATCGATCAAACTGGAGCATTTGATACTGTTCGTCACCAATCAGTAGCTACTGAACATTTCAGAAAATATCGGATTCAGAGGAACACAGAAATTGAGGTACAGATAAATGTCCTACTGAAGATGTTGAATTTGGGGTCCCTAAAGGTACCATATTAGGGCCTATTCTATTCAATATCAATATCAATGATCCAATCCAATTTGAGTTCTAAAGCACTGATAACTGGAGAACACTCAAAAACATTGTTGTTTTCATTGAAATAAATAAATGGTTCATTAATTGCCTTCTGTCAGTGAATTTCCATAATATTAACTATATTTTCTTCACTTATTACCATAGGTAATTGCCAGAATATGAGGCGCTGGCCATTTCGACTAACGGAACTCTGACCTCAATCAACAAAGTGTCAGATACCAAATACGTTGGTATAATATACCAACGTATATACAGAGTTAGTCAAATGTATATGGACCCACCCATTTTTCTCAGTTAATATGAGGATTATCTTTAAAGAGTTTCTTCTATCAATTCAAATATTTTTAGGATGTGCCATTGGTGGAGAAGTGACGTCATTTTCTTTTTTTCCAAAAGGAACCATATGTCATGTTTGGTATCTCTAGATAGCTTGTTTTTTTTTTCATTTTACTGGTACTAATATTGTTTCAACTCTCTTCATAGGTACAGTGTGTTTCGTATTTTTGTGTCCACCGTTGTACTAAACTCACCTATTGTCTAATTTGTTAAAAAAAAATCTCAATCAGTGAATGTAGCCAGGTGGATATTTTAGGCGATATGCCAATAATAATATTTATTTTGCTTGTTAAATAGTATAAAATTATCACTATTAATATTTTTGTACAATGACATTCAGACAGTGGCGTAAGTAAGTTTAAATAAAAAATTATTTTTATGTGCCACATTGACAGTTGTTTCATTAAAAATTTCACTTGCGATATTTACAATTAACATTGGCCTCATAAAATAAGTAATGGTCATAGAATATTCTCAAAATTTACCTCAATGGGTCAGCCATTCGAGACGATACATTCTTTATCTCAGATCACGAGTTCACATACAAAATTATTTTTCAGGACTAATAAATAAGTAAATGAAATAGCATTCTTTCATTTTAAAAATAGTAATATTTTGAACTATTGAAACAACTATTTCTGTTTTTTTTTATCTTATTTAGGAATTTAGGATTAGGGGTCTTCAGTTATTCTGGAACTAAAATTTCTTTTGACATTTTGTAATAGAAAAATAACTAGAATTGTTCTTCGAAAAATAAGCACCTGAGAAATATATACATACGTACACTAATGACTGAATCAAATTGCCACATCGCTTAAATATATCCAACCAGCTTCATCCCCTGATTGAAAAAATTTTGAAAAAATTAAGCAATAGAAAGTGAATTACAGATGTGGACACAAAAATACGAAACACACTGTACCTATAAAAAAAGTTAAAATAATATTAGTACCGCTAAAATGAGAAAATAACAAGGTATCAAACATTACATATGGTTCAATTAAAAAACAATGCCGGCGACTTCACTTCTCCACCAATGGCACATCTAAAAAATATTTGAATCTACAGAAAGGTGCAGAGTAAAATACCCGTCCATTTTCAAACTTTTTTTTGATAGCTTTCATATTACCTGAGAAAAATGGACGGGTCCATACATTTCACTAACTCTGTATATTATAAATAAATATATTATATATACATATACAGATTCTTGAAATGGAATGATGAAATGAAGTCATGAAAAAATAAGATTTCTACATCAAAAAACTATAAAAAGATCCACACCTTACAACAAAAGAAAATAATTTACTTCTCTCTAGCTGAGAGCCATCTCAGATATTATGCAATAGTAGCATGGGGATCAACTGCAATTTCGTTCATGAAAATATACAGTAAGCTTCAAAATCACTCTATTGATCACTCATGGAAAGAATTATGAATGTTAGATACTCGACAATTATACCTTCTAGACAAAAATAAATAAAAAATTATTACACAAGAAATATATCTGAACAAATTAAATTTCCCAGACAAGAAAAAACTCACTGCAAAGGTTGTATCCATACGAAGAATAGGAAAATATTTCCTCAATACATGCATGTAAATTGAGAATAATGTTGTGGATGTTGCAGAATCTACGACTGCAAATTCATCAGTGCGTGGATGGTTCCAATACATATGATTTTTGAGGGAGATTGTTAATACTGCTTTCAGAACCTACTAAAACTCATATTTTTTTTACTTTTGTTATAATGTTTCGATGTTCAATTTTAACACTATTCCAACTATACCGTTGTTATGATTCCCAAGCGAATCGCTTTCATGAATATTATTAGACGGTTAGCTGAGTTCATTCACTCTACATTTTATACTGGATGTTCTGTAATGTTAATGTTATGTACTTAAACAATTCCTAAATAGATAAATAGATGGATAGATAGAATTTATTGATCAATTGTGCTACATTTTGTACATAGGAAAGGTCTTACTTGTTACGTATATACTACATAATACGAGGATGTATTGATATCTAGTTAGCCTAGACTAGTTCCCTGCATAAACAAAATATTGCGTTACCACGAACAATAACTTATTAGTAGTGTCAGTGTAAAGTTTGTCGTCAATAAAGTAAACCAGAGTTACGCAATAAATTGAAGAAAAAAAATATGTCCACCGAAATTGTGAAAATCGAAAAATTGGAGCATCGAGCCATCATCAAGTACCTGTATTTAATAAAAGGGTTGAGAGGTAAGCAGATTTACGAAGATATGCTTAATACCCTTGGTGATCAATGTCCTTCGTATGCGACCGTAAAAATTGAACTGCAAGCTTCAAAAGAGGTGAATTTTCCATTGAAGATGATGAGCGATCTGAAAGGCCAGTTTCTGTGTCCCCGAAAATATTGATGCAGTTCATGACATGATTTTAACAAACCGTCGAATTGGGCTAAAACGGATATCTGAAGCACTGAATATTTCATACTAACGCGTTCATCATATAGTTCACGTCAATTTGGACATGAGAAAAAATGCTGCAAAGTGGATCCCCAAATGTTTGAATGTTGACCAAAAGCGTGCAAGGGTAGTAGCATTGTTTATATAGAAGTAAGATAGTTAGTCAATGCCTGTGTAATTGGTGTTGGACGCAAACGCGAGTGTCATCTAGCGTGATTGGTTACAAACATAAAAATTTGACGTCATTTTAATGCAGGTTCCTTCAAAAAACCCTGATTTTAATGCTGTCCCATTGTTTCAATCAAGTTACGACATGACTTGGAGGCCAGATCACTGAAGTTACGACATGACTTGGATGCGAGCTCACTATCGCCATCTACATGTCGCATCCATATTGATCAAATTATAATCCCATAAGGTTGACTAACTATCTTCTATATAAACAATGGTAGTAGCATCGCGTTCGATCTGTGCTCGACTTGAAAACGATGTAGACTTCTTAAACCGAATTGTTACTATGGATGAGACTTGAGTACATTTCTACGATCCAGAAACAAAGCAACAATCTATGGAATGGCGACACTCCGGTTCTCCAAGACCTAAGAAGTTTCGTGTCCAAAAATCTGCTGGAAAAGTTCTTGCTTCAGTTTTTTGGCATTGCAATGGAGTATTCATGATTGTTTTTTTTTTGGCTAAGGGTAGAACAATAACTGGAGATTACCATTCGACATTACTGACCACTATACAGGAAAAAATTGAAGAGAAATGACGCGGAAAGCTAACCAAGGGTGTTTTGTTTTTGCAGGACAACGCCTCTGCACACAAATCTCATGTTGCAATGCAAAAAATTTGTGATTTAGGGTTTGAATTACTAGAACCCTTATTCACCAGATTTGGCTTCGTCCGACTATCATCTATTTCCTCAACTGAAAAAAGTTTAAAAGGTCGTAAATTTCCTTGCAACGAGAAGGTAATGAAAGCTGTGTAGGTCTGGTTTGCAGAGCAAGAAGAAATATTTTTTTTGAAAGGTCTAGAGACGTTATAGGTTCGCTGTAATAAATGTATCCAATTAAGAGGAGAATATGTTGAGTAATAAAATATTTTGACATTGATATTTTGTTTGGTTCTATAGTAGGCTGAGAATTTTTCAATATATCCTCGTAGATAAAATGATTAATTAAATTATCTGACATGAAAATAAGGCCAATAATTAAAAGAAGAAGAAGAATTCAGTCCTGAGATTTTTATATTCAATTTGACTGATTAAATTATTGAAATCTCGTAGCTCGACTGGGATGAGTCCTGCACGATTCAATGTTGCGTTCCAATTAACAGTACTTGCTCCTAAGGAGGCGTATCGAGTCGGTAACAAGGCCTTTCCAGAACACAAAGTAGCAAATTAACTGAGCCAAACACCAGAGAAAAAAAAATAAGAAAATGAGATATGAGATGTGGTATGATATGTCAAACTAAAACAAGCAATACAGGGTGTCAATTCGATACCTTCCCACTCTCAATATCTTCCTTTTAGAAGATAATAATATGAAAAATCGAAAAAATAGGACAATTTTATTCTTCTGATTAATCGTTTCAGCCCTCTTGGTTCAACCCCATAGGAGGGCTTTATTTTACCCTCAGAAACTCATATGGGAAGGGGGTTTAAGTTACACACCATTTCAAAAAGCGTTCAATTCTCTTTCCAATGTTACCCTGATCATTTTTATTTGAGCAGTTTACGAAAAATACATTTCAAACTTTTAAACGATTTCTTATTTTTGGTTATTTTTTTACAAAATGAACCTTTAATTTGCGAGAAAGTAATTTCTTAAATAGGATCTACTTAAGCCTATGTTATAAACTGTTCAGAAGGTTGTCCATTTTGTTCTAAACAGTAATGAAGTCTTTTTTGAACTACTCTCTATCATTTCGGAAAACTTCAGAGGGATTTGACCGGCATGCTGCTGCAATTCGTCAATCAAGTTCATCAGTATTAACTGGTTGTATTTTATAAACAACGAATATGAGATGTCCCAAAGAAAAAAATCTAATAGAGTTGAATCCGGTGATCTTGGAGGCCATACAATGCTCCCCATCCGATAATTCTTCTATCCGTGGATCTTTCCTTCAACAACTATCAGGCGGGAAGAAAATAATGTAACAGATCTGCATGCAAAAGTACATTACACACTTACCGCATCAATTTCTAGCTTGGGAGTTATAAGAGGATCGATAGATTGCCAGTAAAGTTTTCCTCAAGGAATAAAGGACCAATAATGGCAATTCTGATAATAACATTCCAAACATTAACTTTCTGTGGATGTTGTTTATGTCTTTCTAAAATTATATGCGGTTTTTCGTCCCTCCTATATCGACAATTTTGTCTATCAATATTGCCATTCAAGGAAAATTTATATTCGTCGATGGAACAGATGTTTACCAGAAGATTAGTGATGGCATTGACATGATTTCAACAAACTCTATTTTTTTATCATAATCATCCTCATGAAGCTCTTGAAGAATCTGCATTTTATAAGGATGAAATTGAAACATTTTTCAGTGATTTTCTTACAGTCTCGCGTGACATTCCCGTATGTTCGCTTCTGATCAAAAGGAGTTCGTGGGCTCTGCAGCAAATGTTCCCAAAACTCCAATTTGAGCTTCTTCATTTGGTACTCTGGGGATATTTCTTTTTTCATTCTTCATCGAACTAGATTTGTAAAACTTTTAAAAAATAAAACATATACCGGTGACTCATGTTTCAATTTGGATTTCTTTCATTAAAAAAGAAATGTTGCACTTTTCAACCTCTACTTGAGTTAAAATTATTTCAATTCAATCTTGAAGAATGTACACCATTTTCACAATTTCATACACTTATTAAAGTTATCACTAAACAGTCCAACCAGTTAAACTGCATTGGCATTTTTACCAAATCGTTGAAATTTTTCGAACAATTTATTGCTTTTTATAGCATAATTCCCAAACAAGGAAGGCTATCTGAGGATTTTCAGAGATGAGAAATAAAAATAAAATCAACCCAACTTATCTACCATCTATTAGATTCCTTTTGATCTCAATTTTTTGGAGCTCATTGCTAATGTTGCCCGTGACAAAGGGTTGGAATGGCATCTAATCTTTTTATCTGTTCTACTGAAAGGATACTCAATACAAGAATTTTTGTTCAAGTGATAACCCAAAAATCTTACATGGCAGTGCAGGCAAGTTCTCTTTCACTCAGAACGTCATTTTTCGGAATCTTCACATCGAAAAATAATAAGTGAGTGTACAATCAAAAACAGAATGACTAGAGTGTCATTACTTTTAGCAGCATATTATAGAAACATTTTTTGATTTAGAATAAAAATAAGTCTCAACAATTATTTCTCTTTTATATAAATTCGATTTACTCCAGTATGCGATGCGTTGTACTCAATGATAAAACGAAACTTTCATCATTTCATTTATAATACGAGTATAGGAACAATGATGATAATAAAAAATAAGTACAATAGTGAGGGTACTGGTCGAATAAGTTCTTTATACCATTTTTAAAAACTTCTTCATTCGTAATATTACTCCACAAAGAGTTGTTCCTTGATTAAGGGCGCACATCTTCAAGTTATTTTAAACGAAATCATTCACATATCTACATAAAACTACCTCCTCCTTTCAGAAAGACTGCTATTCTGCCTAAGATGACTCCAGATCTGCACAGAATAACAGTTTTTGCAGTGGATGACCCGCATGCAACAGCTCCTGATGGTCTAACGTACGAAATAGTGGCATTGATGCAGACTGAAATGAGGATCAGATTCGATGATTTCTTCCTGTCCAACATTATCATCTTTGACTTCAAAAACTACAATCTGGGTGTTTTCGCAAAATTCACACCGACAATAATTCATCAATTGTTAGATATACTGGTAAGTAACTCAAAGAGAAGAGAAAATCTTGCATTCACATATCATTGGACTTTTGCATGATGGTTAGACTCTTTGAAATATATTCATGAAGCACAAACAAGCAGCTCTAAAAATTAGATGTGGAACATATAGAGTCACCGCCAAAAAAGATGTACCATATGGGGAAAAAGATCATTGTTAGAGTATTTGAAAAATGTTTCTGGGAGAAAGTTTGTGCATGTCAGATAACCTGAAAAGCAATTTTGACATATGTCCCGTGACCGCTCATATGGCGCAAATTAGAAAATGATACCATGAGTAGGCCAAAAGTGGTGTAAGATGACAAAATATTGAAAAAAGTTATTCGAAAAAGTTGCGCGGAATCAAATTTTACACTTACATACAGAGTTTCAAGTGACAAATCGAAAAAATTTCAAATTGCAATTTTTTTTTCAATATTTTCCGATCTCTATACAAAAATCAATTTTTTTCTGAATGGCTTTACTGTAGTGGCAAATTTGTTTATCGATGATAATGACAAAACTTCCTCATTTTCTCCGCCCCAAATGGCACTAAATATAAAAATGTGGTTTTTGCCAGAACCCTTGCTGTTACATTGGATCGTACCTAACAGTTATATCAGAATTCCAAGACTATTGAGGTGATATAGCAATATAAAAATATTCTCGTTTCCTGACTATAATCAAGTTTTGATGATTATCGTGCATGAGCGTTTCACTTTTCACATAAACTTGAAAATATTGCGTCAAATTAAAGATGCTTAAAGTTTATGTGCAAAGTGAAACTCTCATCACCGCAATAGTTTTGGAAATCTGATAAAGCTGTTAGATACGAACCAATGTAACAGCGAAGGTTTTCGATTTAGTGCCATCGCAGAGAGAATGAGAGGCTTTTGTCCACTATAGTCAAGCCATTCAGATTAAAAACCTTTGATTCTTGTAGAGTGAGATCGGTAAATATTCAAGAAAAATGCAATTCCAAATTTTTTCGATTTATTGCTTGAACTCTGTATGTGAGAATAATATTAAATTCCAAGAAACTTTTTCAAATAACTTTTTTTGATATCTTGCCATCTCACCTCACTTCTGGTTTCTTCGTGGTAGTTTTTTTTTTCCAATTTGCCGCCATACTAGTGGTCACGTGACATGTGTCAAAATCGATTTTCAGGTTATCGGACATTCAAAAACTTTTTACCAGAAATGTTTTTCTAATATCTACTCTAACAATAAACTTTATCCCATATGGTACAGGGAAGTTCTGTTTTCACACTACATACATGAAAACTGATGAAAAAATCAAAAATCATGCAGTAAAATCCATGTAGTCAATCAAGCATAGGTAGACATTTGACTGATATATTTTTTTTATCGTTGGACCTATTCATTGTTGAAATGCAAGGAGTCCTTAAAATATTTTCAGAAACATTCGAAATATCTAGTAAATACATTAATATGAAATATCTCTTTTCTTATAGAAATTAAAATTCCATTTGTACATAAAAGCAAAATGCCAACTATCAAATGTCAAATACTTGACATAAAAATTTCCACCCATTAATTTCGCCCAGGGTACCCTGGAGGATGAAAATTTCCAGAAATTTTTTGGGTCGCCATGGCAATTAAACAAAAACCAATTTGAATTACTAAAAAATTGAAATGTAAAATTTTCAGCAAAAATTTTTCATTTGCATTATTCACTGCACTCTAACACTCATAGGTAAAAAAAATTATCGCTTTCATCAAAATAGTGTCAAGTGAACCAGTACATTTGTACTTTGTACTTTTGAGAATAACATCTGAATGCATTTAATAACCTGTGACCAACATAACTGATAGAACGAAACATTTGATCCAAAAGGAAGTGTCTAGAATCCCGAACACGGGATTTGCTTGAAAAAGTGAAAATCCCGAACAAGTGTTAATGACTATGTTCTGTACCAGGTTAGTTTGCTCAGGTTAGGTTTGAGTGTTAATTCGCCGCCAGAGGCCAAAACGAAAAATACTAATTTTGGATGGTTATTCTGCCTACGTAAGATTAGACAGGTCAGGTTATATCGCTGTGCTAGAACAATTCTAGAAAATCTGGTACAAAATGATACTGAGAAAATGCTCTTTCTGGTTCTGTATAGTAAGATATTTTATTATTATTATTATTAACATAGCAATAAGGGCAGAGGAAATCCTGTTATGCCCAAAACTAATAAAAATACAAATTTGAAGGAACTTAAGTATAGGTTTATAGAGACACTTCACAAAATCTGTCATATCTGTTCATATATTACATTCAAAAGTTTGAGTATGAGATAACAGAATTCTCACTATTGCAATATGTATTTTTTTTAAATTTATTGTTTAATAGTGAGACTTGTTGAAAAGTCTGTTTTTATTGTTCGATATGCGACTCATATTCTCACGTTTTTTTTTTGATGAAATAGTAGGACATTTTGAGTTCTTACTTTTTCCCCAGATATAAGGATTTTTTCTATGAAATATCTTGATTTTTAAAGTTATCCTATTATTGCATGATTCAATCTAATATGACTGCTTTTTTGAAATATCTTTGTAGTGCGCCAAGTTAATAAATAAGTTCGACCAAAAACCGAGATATCTGCGAAACATATTTTTTCCCAGTATTTTTTGTTCTTTGGTGTTTTGGCATCGACTGCTATGGTCATTAGCCATGTGTTCTTTATAGGCCTTGTTACTAACTCCATGCGGCACTTTAGGAGCAGCACTGTTAATTGGAACGCAACAGTGAATCGTGCAGGACTCACCCTAGTCAAGCCACGATATTTTAATAATTTAATTTGTTAAGTTAAATTAAAAAATCCCAGCCCAACCAGGGTTCGATCTCCGGACCTTTCGACTCAGAGTCGGACGCTCTAATCACTGCGCCACTCCCCGACATTTTCCCAGTATTATACAAATACATACTACAAAAAAAAAATAAATAACAAAATTGACATTTTATAACAATAATGATATTAAGGTTTCCAGTTACCTTAAACATCAAACAACATAAAATGACATTGTCATCAGTTTGAGAAATGTGAATATCATCAGCTACAATTATAACATTTAATCTCAATTTCTCGAAACTATGTTTTTCTAGTTGTCCTAGTATTGTTCTAGCACAGCGATATTGGCTAATACACTACAAATTTTCAAGTCCCTGTATTGATGCTGTCTTCCCGCCATTATAGTGATGGTGAGAGGTGCCTAGTCGTTAAGCCACACCTCTTCCGCGTTCTGCTCACCCGCGTTCGGAACTCTAGCCTCGTCTAATAATAAAAATAATAGTAATATTTATTTTATTTTCCAAAAAATTAAACTTTTTACAAGGTGTAATATAACAGGAAAAATAAACTTGTTTAATCCTGAAGCTTGTATATGATATAATACCTAGTTATAATAAATTACTAATGCATGTACATAATTTAATGATTTTAATAGCAATTAACAAATAATAATGATTACTGTAAGAGCAAACGTAATATACAGGGTGTTTACTAAATGATGTCATTAATATTAGGTGGTGATTCCTTGTCATATTTTATGAAAAAAAGTTCATATAAACGTATGTCCTAACTTGCTTGGTTTTTAAGTGACGGAGTGTCAAAATTTTAATAAAAAATCGGTTATTTAATAATTACTCGAAAGCTTTCTCGCCGATTTTCATGAAACCTGGTGTGTATATTGACAGTTACAAGGGGCTTGTTTTCATGAGGTTGGATCTCAAATCATAATCAGCGAATGGTCACCTGTTTGATAAATATGCTAAAAATCATTGTACGCTAGTGGTTTTCTCTAAGTTCAAAATGTTTATCAAATCAAACCGTATGACAAATAAATGAAGAATAAATCGTTATACCTAGAATGAATCAAGAATAAGCAAATTGACTACTTATAAACTCTGAATAACTAATGTATAGGTTATACTTGGTCTAAGTATAATGTCAAAAGTTATACCGACCTCTACCCTTGTATAACTTAGATATAACCTGACAATCAATTGACATTAGTTTTTTCAACAATTTAAACATGTTTTTGAAATAAATATGCTGCTGAAGAAGTGAAAAACCTCATAAATAAATGCAGAATATGCGAATAATTACTACCTTCAAGTTGAGTTATACAGTGATGAAGAGTTCAAAATGAAACAACGTTCTTCTAAAAATGGTGTAATCTTTTTATACCAATTGATTCTATCAGTAGGGACAAACGAGGAGTCAGTTTATCTTTCATTCTACAGATACTCAGGTGGTTTGTGATCACAGTTTGAAGAGCAGAAATATTGTTATACATTGGCGTCGAAGTAATCATAACTCTCGTATTTTCAGGGGTAATATAATAAGTGGTATGATTATTACCGATAAGTTTTTGGAGTATTAATGAATTGCAATCCCAAAACTGAAAATACAACGACTCCGCAGGACGAGTTGTATTTTCTTGCATTGGGATTGCCAATGAATTGATATTCCAAAAAATTATAGGTTATTAATCATACCACGAATTATATTTAGGACGACAATATATCGATTTGAAATAAAGAAAAATCCTGTCACTGTTTTAATTTGACGTAATTCACAGAAATCAAAATATAACAACGTGAACACTAAAGAGAAAAATTGGGGTCATATTACAGGCATAATCTTTCAAAATATCAGCCAGCTGCACAATTGTGGAATTCGCATTGACAATTGGTGCGTTTTATTGTCGGCAGAAATGTTCTACTAGTAGAAGTAGAATTTGGCATATCTGTTTTTTGAAACCAAATATATCTACTTTCTCTACTTTCGCTACGATCGAATTTGAGGGTAGCAAAAGTAGATAATTGGTTGAAAACGGAAAATTCCTAAATCATAGCAGAAAATGACACTAGTGACAATAGGCTTGTTCATTGAAGACTGCTCTAGTTGATCGAGATCACTTTTACATATGTTTATCTATCTCTGACACTTGTACTTCATTTGTACGTCTTTCTCTTTTGAAAAATCAAATTCAAGCCAGTAGAGCAATCAGAGTACGTCTTAACGAACGAGACTATTGAAAGTATGGATTTAATTTCTGTTCATTTCAGTTTGGTTGTATTTTGAAGCTAAAAAACTTCATTTACTCACATTGAAACGATTTTGGTAGTGAACAGCCTCTAGTTGAAATAAATATGAGTGTTATGGACGTGAGTAAAGTTATAGATGAAGATGGTCGAATACGTATAGGTTTACAATGAGTTTATTTAAAAAATGTGGGTTCATATTGATTATCAATTCATTGAAAACCTGTTGAACCTTGATTTCAAAATCATATCCACAAATATAGAAATGGATACCAACAAAGAAGATGATGACTCCGAAAGTAGGTAGCGAAAGTTCAAAAACATCAGTGGGATGATATAGAAACATTGTGTCAAATCAATTCGTGTATAATGAATAGAGAAAAATTGTCCAGATTAATATCAAAAAAATATTTTTCAGTTCCTATTTGTTCCCAACCTACAAATATGCTCTCATGTTTTAAATATAATTCCGGCTTATTTGCTAGTTCACTCAAAGCTGTCTCGAAAGTGGGGTGTTAAGGTTTAGGTATCACTTCTTCATAATAAGTTTTACATTCTGAAAAAGTTTTCTGAGTGAAAATTATTAAAGGAAATCACAGATATGATGAGTTTATTATTGCACTTGAAACATTCCCGCCTAGATCTAATCTTCGAATAGATATAATACTACTCGCACCTTCTTCCATTGTCTATTTGGGCTGTGGTAGGTAGTTGTTAATGCAACCAAATTATTCATATTGAATTTCTCATTCATAATGAGGAAACTATAAGTTTCAAACTGTTTACAGATATTTAGGAAATTTTAGAATTATCTGACTTCTATTGGAAACCCTGAAATTACGTTTTTATGATACTCTACTTCTTCTATTGTAGATGTAAACTCTAGTGGTCAATAAAACGCGGCTATTAACCCCTGTTTGTGCAAAACTTGTTGAATTGCCTGGTAATTGATTCTTTATTTCTGGCCGTATTCAACGGAATACTCTTTTCCACTGCTTCATCTATGATACCAATAGCAATTTGTCCCCAACGATCGCTCATATTGATTAAGAAATATAACTAGTCAAAACACAAAGATTTGACGTTTATAATTTAAATCATTATTTTCACTTGAAAGCTAGTAAAACAAAAACTAAGCAGGTTTATCACCGTGAAAATACAGCGACAAGCTTATTTTCACTGTAATTCCGATTCTACTGGCTGAATTTCAAAATTTGAAATAGACTGATTGGTTGTTAAGCAAGGAGATATATTGTCAATGAAAGTACATTAAAACAACGCTTTGGCGTGGAAGATCACTAAGAGAATCTGGCTATGCTTGCAGTCCTTATTTATTTACACCTGTTTGGAATCCATCAACTCGCAAAGAACAATCTTACAATAACGCTCACATCAGAAGTCGTAATACTGTTAAAAGATGATTTGGTGTTTGGAAAAACCGATTTAGGTGCTTGCTAGCGGGGTTCAGAACATCTTTACAAAATACAAAGATGTGTAAAGTGGCTTTGGCAGTGTTGCACAAATATCGAAATTGATTTGAATGAGAATCTTTTCATTGGCGATGATATACATACACTACCTCAACCAATAATATAATAAAGTCTTTAGGTCTTTATTTTCCATGATGCCCAGATATTCTTCTATAATGTCTCTCAAAAGGAGCTGAAATATAAAACAAACAAATATTGATATTGAATTGGGAGTGAAGAATCAGGAACCCATTTTCTTTATTTTACCAATTGCCACAGCGTTCTCTTTTATTGGAGGGCCCCTCTCATAATTTTCGAAAACCGTGAAATTTCATTATGACGACATGATGAAATAACACGAAAACCTTACAGATCTGTCAAATTTGACGTGAAATGTGGCTGTTCTGTGAACTAATGAGTCTGCATACACACGTAAACAAGGCGTTATTTCCGAGTAAATGGAGAATAATGAGGTTATACCAAGCTTATTTGTCAAAACATATTTTTTGGTTATACTGACCTTATGTTTGGAATAACTATTCCTGGTATAAGTTTGGAATAACCTAGGTATACGACTTTTTTATTTGTTAGTGTTAATACAACTCTCTTATAATGCCGTGAATTTGAAATAGCAACACTTTATCAATCGATAGATTTCCTTAATTAATTTATATCTACCTGAACTCTTTTATTGGTTTCGTCGTTGATGGAATGGTTGTTTGTTGTGTTCCTGTGCCAATTATTGTCAAATGTTTCTATCAAAACTGAACAATTACTTGTGCATAAAATTAAATAGAATTTCAAGGAAATATGGAGTAAGTAATTGAAGAAAAGATCATTCACAAAATTTTCTGAATTTTGATGGTGCGTAACCACCATTTCTACGCCAATGACTTTTATTTGAAATTCACAGACTTATAAGGAAGATTTGTTTTTCATTATTTTTTCTGAAAAAAATATAAAACTTATGGAAAAACAGTGGCGTACAATGATTTTTACTGTAAATATCAATCTGCCACTTATAATTTGAAATAAATATAATTTCATGAAAAGAAGACCCTTGCTACAGCTAATAACCACACCAGATTTCATCAAAATCGTCAAAAAGACTCTTGAGTAATTGATGATATGCCGATTTTTAAATGAAACTTTGTCACCCCGTATCTCGGAAACGAAGCAAGTTAGGACACACGTTTATATGAAATTTCATTCATAAAATATGAAAAGGAATCACCACCTGAATTTAATGACATCATTCGAATATTCATATTCATAAAATCGAACGAAATTCGACCTTTTTTTCAGATAGGTACTTAAGGTTACATAGGACAAATTAATCGTTTTTATGTTGGGTTAAGTCCAGTTTATTTTGTCATATTTGAGTTGTAAAATAAAATTGGGTTTGTGATTGTGGATGACACGTTGAATGTAATACGTGTTTCAGTTCCTTTTTATTTATTTGAGGAATTAAATGCTCGAACGAGTTCTCGAACTGCGTTCTTACAGTAAAAACTTCTTGCGTGAATAAAACGCTATCGCAAAAACTTTCACTAATTTGTGTTTTATTATTTTGATCAATAGATGTCGTTGAAAGCGAGACTGGAGCTTATTCATGCAATCAATTTGCCGCCCTCACTAAATCAAATGATGATGATAATCAAACCGTTGATACCCGTGAATTATCTAAACAGGGTAAGTCATTTTCAGATAATATTTGATACCTACTATTGTCATCAATATTGTGAACCTGTTGAAGATGTTTGTAAATTTTTGCTAGGCTTTAGTAACAATTTTCAATATTCAATTTCGTATCCTTTTAATAGAATTTTATGATTTATGGAACTTTGAATGCAATCTTGTATTTTCGGGACCTTTCAGTGCAACTTTGTATTTTCAGAACCTTTGAAGGCAACTTTGTGTTTTCGGGACCTTTGAATGCAACTTTGTAATTACGGAACATTTGAATGCAACTTTGTAGTTTTGGAACCTTTGAATGCAACTCCGTGATTTCGGATCCTATGAATGCAGTTTTATGTTTTCGGAACCTTTAAATGCAATTTTGTGTTTTCAGGACCTCTGAATGCAACTTTGTATTTTCGGAACTTTTGAATGCAACTTTATACTTTCAGAACCCATGAATGCAACGTTGTGTTTTCGGGACATTCGAATACAGTTTTGTGTTTTCGGAACCTATGAATGCAACTCTGTAGTTTCGGAACCTTTGCATGCAACTTTGCGATTTCGGATCCTTTGAATGCAATTTTGTGATTTCGGAAATTTTGAAAGCAATCTTGTGTTTTCGGGATCTTTCAATGCAACTTTCTATATTCGGAACCTTTGAATGCAACTTTGTAATTTTAATTTTCAGAGTTAAGTTAAATATTTGAATGATGAACGCACATATGAGATCAGAAACTAATAACTTTTCATTTACCAATATTTCGATAAATGCCACTTATTCTCTAGATCTTGATTATCAAAAATTACCGTTACTGGGTATTTTGCTACTCTGTGCAATAAACGAAACTATTGCCCCTTTATGATGCAATACTAGCATGTTTCAATTCTACAGTGTAACTCATTTCAAATGGAAACACCCTCATAAAAAATACATTTCTCAACAGATTTAAGTGAATTTTCTTACATTAGGTATATATTCGGAAAGTACACTACCAAATTTTATAATATAAAAGTTCTAGGGCCAACCAATCTTAGATATATTTCAATTTGAAAATTAAAAAAAAATGATTCACGTCACTTTCGAACGGTTGATTCCATCATAACGTTGGAATGAGTCCTTCAATGTAAAAGCGACACAGGAATGAAATTTAAAAAATGAGCTATTTAATCAACCAACTACTTCTATATCAGAATATTCATGAAAATTCTCACTAAAACTAGATTCAGACACTCTTGAAACATCACTGATCAGAATTGCATTGTAATCTGATATGAATAAAAAAATGAAAGTAATATTTGAAGAATTAGTTGTTTGATGGAAATAACCTAAACTATACAGGGTGTTTCATAGCAAGGCCTATACAGAATACGTGGCTAATGACCATAGCAGTCGATGCCAAGACACCAAAGAAAAAAAAAAAAGAAAATAATAAATGCGCAGAACTTCAGGATGTGATAGCACGTCCAAAAATATGAAAAAAAAGTTTCTATCAACTTACCCTCTAAATGCACCATTTTCGAGCTACAGGATGTTGAAATTTAAAAAAAATAATCGTTTTTTGCGAATATCTCTGGAACCGTTTATTGCACAGAAAGGAGATTCAGTAGGCAATTTCTACTCATAATTAGCTATGTTTTGTTAGGATTTTTTATTTTTTTAACTTCATAATTGGTGAAAATTTTGAAGGGATTGTGGGTGTTTTTTTCTCCAACTTCCACGCCACTGGAAAAAGTACAGTTTTGAGCCTTCTATATGAACCGCCAATATTTTCTACACAAAAAAGGTATTTTTGGTCATGAGCTCTAAAGTTGACCGTTTTCAAGAAAAATCAACTTTCATGTTGTTTAAACAATGTTTTTCCTCGAAAAATTGCTGCGTGCATTGAAGCTAACAGCGGACATTTCCAACAATTCAACTGAGTATGATCTTTATTGTTTTTTTTATTTTGCAATTAGGAAGTCAATGTTTGGTTTTGTTACTTGTTTTAACGTTTAAATACATTTTGTATAATTAGGAAAAAAAAATTACTTAAAAAAATTTACCATGATTTTCAACATGAAAGTTGATTTTTCTTGAAAACGGTCAACTCTAGAGCTTATGACCGAGATTACCTTTTTTGTGTAGAAAACATGAGCAGTTCAAGTAGGTGGCTCAAAATCATTTTTTTTGAGTGGCGTAGAAGTTGGAGAAAAAACACACACTACCCCTTCAAAATCTTCACCAATTATGAATTTTAAAAAAATTAAAAATCTGCACAAAACATAGCTTATTATGAGTAGAAAATGCAGTCAAAATATTTTTTTTTCTTCATATTTTTGATTGAGCTATCACATCCGGAAGTCCTGCGCATTTATTATGAAATACCCTGTATATTTTGTAATTTTTTTGTATCGCACTCTTCATTTTCTAACATCAATGCCATGCTTGTTAATTTCACCAGTTTAAGATATTTAAATGCATTGTCACCAGCAGAAAATTATAACAAAATTTCAATAAAACGTGTGAATTGTAAGACAGCATGCTTCAATGGGTTGCAAGATGTACAATTTGTTGACGATACAACTGTTTTGATTGAAGAAACTAATGAAGAATAATTGAATACAACGTTGGATGATAAAATAACACTTAGTGCTTGTAAATATTCACAAAATTCTCTTTTTTTTTTGAGAAAACGATATTAATGAAAAATTCGTTGAAATTATTTCAGATCAAAATTCATACCAACTACGAGTCCCTTCACCAGTGTATTCCGAGAGAATGCCTACCATCAGACTTTGAAGGAACGCTACCATCACTAGAGGACATTCAAGGTGAGAAATATCAGATACATCGATTGTACCAGGATTTCCTATAGTTCACTCCGAATATTTCACTGGTAATTGAATGCAATATTCTTCAGAAGGTCTTTTTGCGTCACTTGAATTCATATTTCTGACATTGAGTAATGGCTGTTTTCATGCTTCTTCGTGATCAGGTATTGGTGATAGCATCTTCTCCACCAGTATTATCGTTATGTTCATTCATCTCCTCTGCTACATCCTTCTCTACATCGTCCTTCTGGCCTGTCACAAGTCACATGTTCTGCACTAGTGTGAAGAACCCTCCGGTCGGATCTGATGAAGGTTCGAAACGTCCTGAGATGTTTACAAACTTAACACAGGTAGCACACCTATAAGGAAACAATACAGTTACAATGTTATGAAAATTTTGAAGCAGTATTGGCGAGAAAAAAATGTGAACATATCGCAAAATCGATCCATTGTTACTAAAATGAGATTGTCGAAATATTTTATAAAAAATGTTGGCTTCGAAACGTTCAGAGATTTTGGTGCCATATATTGGGATAATGTTGTCACATTTTATGGAAATGTGAATAAATGTGAACATTTTGTGAAATTGGTCCAAAATTGCTTGGACATTTCACAAATAAGTAATACTGATGAAAAATCTTGGAGTTATATTGGCGTCGAACCATTCAGCAATGCTGGTATCGATTATATTCGTAGAATAATCAAAATGAATATGTCGCCTTGGATATGTGAATAATTTCCAAATATTGTCGAATAACTCATCTCACTTAGACATTTTTATGCTTTTTGGTCGTCATGACCACTGAGTGATCTGTTTTTCAGGTCTTAACTGACGATATACAGGGCAATTCAAATTCGACCCCCACCATTGGGATCTCCTAAATTACAGGACATACGTCAAAGCTTAAATTGGGGCAAAGTTGCGTATTCTGGTGCTTAACAAAATACTGTTTTGAAACTTGGAAAATTCCGAGTATTTCCGGAAATATCGGGAAAAAACTGAAAATCGCAAAAGTACATTTTCATTGATACTTTTTTTCAGCTACACGTTTTCATGTTCAGATGTTTCGTCTTCTGGCATTCATCATCAACTTTTTTTCTGTTATGGGCGCCATATTGTTTTTTTATACAAAAATATAGTGATTCTCATTCTGATTTCATTGATGTATAATTTGTTATGATTTGCACTTCTGAAACCACAGATATTAAAAAAACACACTTCTGAGATGGTCATGACTCCATCGAAAAATTTTGTTTAATAAACACTAGTTGTGAGAACTCATTAAACATCATAAGTTTGCAAAAATACTTCAGTCGAAATGTCCTCATTCTCAAATGAAGAAAATCGAGATATGTTGAAACTTTATTATATATTTGATAGGAATAGTAAGAAAACAGCACAAATTTATTTTGAATTATATCCGGAAAGACAACAGCCGGATAGAACATTATTCGGACAAACACTTGGCTGAGTACGGTGCGTTTCAAAAACCAAGAATGAAATATGGAAGCAGAATGGATCAAAATATTAGACGTAACTTATTAGCCGAGGTAAAATAATTGTTCATTCCATATTCGAAGAAGTATAATTATTTTTGGTACTTTTTTAGATAAATGCAGATCCTTCCAAATCAACACATCAAGTCTCCGCAGAAATAGATGTGCCACAGACGAGCGTTTGGAGGGAATTAAAAAAAATGGTTTTAAATGTTTTAAGATACATATTTCACAAAAATCACATTCAGGTGATCCTGAGAGAAGGATGGAATTTTGTAGCTGGCTCTCAAATAGGGTAGACCCTACAAACTTCTTGAAAAACATTATTTGGACCGACGAAAGTACTTTTTCGAACTGTGGTGTTTTTAATAGAAATAATGAGCACATTTGGAGTGAAAATAATCCACGACACTGCAGAGAAGTCAGACCACAAGTTCGGTTTCGTTTGAATGTGTGGGCTTGAATTTATGACTACCGAATACTTGGACCTCATTTCTTCTCTAATACTTTGAACGGGGAAACCAATCTTCGGTTCTTAAGAAACGAATTCGAAGAATATATGGATGTTAATTATAACAGCTGTTGGTTTCAGCATGACGGGGCTCCTCCACACAATAAAAGAGCAGCTTGCGAATATTTACACCAAAGATTTCCTAATAGGTGGTTAGGAAATTCTGGACAGTGAGGTGGCCGGCAAGGTCACCTGACCCTACAGTTTTGGATACTTTCTTGTGGGGCACTTTAAAGAACAGAATCTATGGAGAGCAAGAATATGACACAGTAGATGAACTTAGAGACAATATCATCACGCAATTCAGGTCTATCAGAAGAAGGGATATTGTTAGTGCTGTTCTTAATTTGAGACGACGAGCTCGGTTATGTATTCAAGAGGAATGCCATCATTTCGAACACTTGTAATACTTTTTGTGCATTTTTTAGAAGCTCATGATTTCATTCTTGTTTTTTGAAACGTACCGTACTCAGCCAAGTGTTTGCCCAAAATTCTATCAGGCTGTTGTCTTTCCGGATATAATTCAAAATAAAGTTGTGTTGTTTTCGTACTATTCCTATCAAATTTATAATAAAGTTTCAACATATCTCGTTTTTCTTCATTTGGGAATCAGGACATTTCGACTGAAGTATTTGTACAAACTTATGATGTTTAATGAGTTCTGACAACTAGTGTTTATTAAACAAAATTTTTCGATGGAGTCATGACCATCTCAGATGATGTTGTTTTTTTTAATATCTGTGGTTTCAGAAGTGCAAATCATAACAAATTATATATCAATGAAACACAAAACTGAAGAACTACTCAAGCTAAGCAGGAATCAAGTTACAACAATAACGGGTCTTCTCACTGGTCACAGTCCAATGAGGAAACACCTGCACAAAATGGGTCTGTACAACGGAGAACTTTCTTGCAGACAATGCAGTAAAGGGCCAGAAACAGCCAAACATATACTGTCAGAATGCGAGGCATTAGACCGCAAGAGACAGGCAATTTTTGGGAAACCCAATCTAACTCCCGAAGAATACAACAGCCAACCGGTGAAGAACCTGTACAGGGACCAGAGTTACGGAGTGGGTGCTGTAAAACCAACACGGAAAACACAAAAAGCCCAAGAGGCTGAGGTATAGCTGGTGAAAGGACCAGCATCCGAGGAAGGAAAAAAAATACTGCGATGAAATCAGAATTAGAATCACTATTTTTCTATATAAAAAAACAATGTGGCGCCCATAACAGAAAAAAAAGTTGATGATGAATGCCAGAAGACGAAACGTCGGATAGTAAATCTTAACATGAAAACGTGTAGCTGAAAAAAGTATCAATGAAAATGTACTTTTGGTTTTGAGCTATGTTGTCAAATAACGATAGAAAAAAATAAATACGAAAATTCCGATTTTCTTTTTTAATCCTGATATTTCCGGAAATACTCGGAAATTTCCAAGTTTCAAAACAGTATTTTGTTAAGCACCAGAATACGCAACTTTGCCCCAATTTAAGCTTCGACGTATCTCCTGTAGTTTAGGAGATCTCAATGGTGGGGGTCGAATTTGAATTGCCCTGTATATAAGAAGCCGCCTGGCGGTTTCTTACCCAGATTGTCTTTCAATATATTTCAATACTGTTCATTGAATAGACGGACAAAATGCAAATTTCAAATGCGTAAACCAATACCAGAACCAATATTGACCCAGTATAGAAAAATTTCATTTGTTGAATATTGGTGAAATGATATTTAACTGATTTACTTTCAAAATTGGATATACAATATAGATTTTCATTCATAAAATACAATATTTGTTCTTGATGATGGAAACAATGTGGAAACAATATGTGAACAATATTGTTTAATCGAGTTAGGTGGAAATTGTACAATCAACATCAAACTAAAATGGGTTAGTATAACTTGTTGAATATTAGTGAAGTACAATTCAACAAATCAATCAATCTTGTGTATACAAAAAAAAATTCATATGAGAAGAATACTTTACTATGGATACTATATTCACAGTCTACGCCGAAGCATTTGAGGAGGTGAATCATCAGATACTTTCGAACAAGCTCACCAAATATAATGTATCAGAAAACTCATATACGAGGATGTATTGATATTTAGTTAGCCTAGACCAGTTCCCTGCGTAAACAAAATATTGCGTTACCATAGCAACGAGCAATAACTTATTAGAAGCGTCTTGTGAAGTTTGACGTCAAAAAAGTAAACTACGCAATAAATTAAAAGAAAAAATATGTCCACCGAAATTGTGAAAATCGAAAAATTGGAGTATCGAGCCATCATCAAGTACCTGTATTCAAAAGGGTTAAGAGGTAAGCAGATTTCCGAAGATATGCTTAATACCCTTGGTGATCAATGTCCTTCGTATGCGACCGTGGAAAATTGAACTGCAAGCTTCAAAAGAGGTAAATTTTACATTGAAGATGATGACCGATCGCCAGTTTCTGTGTCAGTCCCAGAAAATATCGATGCAGTTCATGACATGATTTCAACAGACCGTCGCGTTCATCACATAGTTCACGTCAATTTGAACATGAGAAAAATTTCTGCAAAATGGATCCCCAAATGTTTGAATGTTGACCAAAAGCGTGCAAGGGTAGTAGCATCGCGTTCGAGCTGTGCTCGATTTGAAAACGATGTAGACTTCTTAAACCGAATTGTTACTATGGATAAGACTTGGGTACATTTCTACGATCCAGAAACAAAGCAACAATCGATGGAATGGCGACACTCCGGTTCTCCAAGACCTAAGGAGTTTCGTGTCCAACAATCTGCTGGAAGGGTTCTTACTTCAGTTTTTTGGGATTGCCATGGAGTAATCATGATTGATTTTTTGAATAAGGGTAGAACAATAACTGGAGATTACTATTCGACATTACTGACCACTTTACAAGAAAAAATTAAAGAAAAAAGAAGCGGAAAGCTATCCAAAGGTGTTTTGTTTTTGCAGGACAATGCCCCTGCACACAAATCTCATATTGCCGTGCAAAAAATTCTTGATTGAGGGTTTGCATTACTAGAACACCCCCCTTATTCACCAGATTTCTCTCCGTCCGACTATCATATCTTTCCTGAACTGAAAAAAAGTTTAAAAGGTCGTAAATTTTCTTCCAACAAGGAGGTAATAGAAGCTGTGGAGGTAGGGTTTGCAGAGCAAGAAGAAACTTTTTTTTTGAATTTTCTAGAGACATTGCAGGTTCGCTGTAATACATGTATTCAATTAACAAGAGAATATGTTGAGTAAAAAGATATTTTGACATTGAAATTTTGTTTGGTTCTATAGTTGGCCAAGCATTTTTCAATATACCCTCGTAATTTAATGAAATCTTATCTCACTTGCAAACCACAACTGGTCAAATTTGGAGAAACATATTTAGGAAGCTTCATTGCTACCTCATATTATTCATATATGATCTCTCAGACTATGTTCAAGACTCTCTCTGTCTTATATAAGCAGACGATTCCAAAATTTATTGAAGGATGTCTTCCATTGAAGACTATGTAACGAAAATAAAATGACTCTAATAATATCCAAAAATGTTCCATATGTACTTTTACCTGAAGAAAATTTCCCTATAGATTATGAGTATAAAAGAAAAATAATAAACTGAATAGTAAAAGTAAAATTGAAGAAAATCGGGTTTGAATCTCCATGCAAATATGAAATACAATACTCACTACAAATACATTGTAAACAGAGCCTTCAAAGTACTTGGATTTGTTATCAGAAATACAAACAAATTCAGCACTAGTACCAATATCCGACTGAACAGTGTGGCTTTTTTTAGTTCCCCCTCCTCTTAACTTTTGAACAGTTTGACTTACAGACATGGTTCGAACACCGTTTTGATTAGTATCACCTATAATACTTTCAGAAATGAAAGAAATTCTGATTGCGGGGTGGGGGGAGGGGAAACATTAGTTTGAAAATTTCAACTGGCAAGGGGGTCAAGTGACATATCTTTGAAAAGAGAATTCAATTCTCTCCTCAACCATCTAATTTTGTTAGGTTTCGATAATACTTTTTTTCTCCATGTGCACTCGAAATAAAGAGTATAGTGCAGGTCAGTACCCGTATCTCGATAACTTTGAACGGTTTGATGTGGAGCAATGGGATAAAGTTATTTTGAATGTTATTACCAGTACAACTTTTTGAGAGAAGATACATTGCAATTACTCGACAGATGGCGCTGTGGGCACCTAAACTTGAAAATTTCGAAAGACAAAGAGATCTAAATTGTGAAAATACGTATTATAGAAAACTCGAAAAAGTGTATGGTTGAAAAGAGAATTGAAAAAAAGCCGCACTTTATAATACCCCATAGTTGGACCACTTCTAGATTATGCATCAGTGATATGGTCACCCCAGACTAATAGTCATTAAACGCTTTCGAAGATACTTGTACCTGAAAGAGAATCATATTCACAGTATCTTATGAATCCATACGGAAAACAATCCCTAACAGACAAGCGAAATCTGCAGTCTGATATATTCACATATTATATTTTCAACCATGATAATAGAAAATATTATTGCATCCATATTGGTCAAAGTTATTCAACCAATGTTTTATGTGACAATCTACATTCAGAATAGGTTTAGACAATATTCCAACAACATCAATAATCAATAATTTCGTGTTCCTGGTATTCACCCATATAGCATCAACATTATTTTCACATTTGAAATATATTTATAACTTCCAAATATGAGAGCAAGAATCAGCCAATATGATGTGCTGGAAGAAGTTAGATTTTAACAGCTAAAACTAGCTTCTGGGCTAGATGAAGTAAGCGTGATACCAAGAATTCAACAGAAAAAACAAGACTACTAGAATATGAGTATATTAAAAATAGTAAGAGCAATGATTCAAATCAAATCAAACCAAATTTATTGTTTTTAACTATGTTAACATATCATCTGTCACAGCCTATATACTTGTATATTTTCTCTTCATCTTTCGCGAGTTGGAAGGATAAGGACCAGGACAGCCAGTTGCTTGCCGAGCCATGAACTTCCACAAGTCCACCACTCGGTTGCAACGCCTAGCCGAACCCTAACCCTCCTGGCGGAAGACACTTGTACGGCTCCCACATTCTAAGTGGGCATGTCCGTATATACTCTAAGACAGGTTGGTAATGAGCAGAATCCACGCCACCTGCGATGCTTATGCGTCGGTCGGGAGATGTTCTAAACAGAGACTGAACGAGCTAGATCAATGTGGCCAGTGGTATGCAGGAGAAATCCCGGAAAAAGCTCACAGCAAAAAGCCGGGTTTAGAGATTGGTCTTACTTTATCCCTTGGCTGCCTTTTTCAGGCCCGTTTCTTTGTAACGTTCTTGGAAAAGATCCAGAGCTTGATAGATAAGAACCCCGTGTTTACGGTGGGCGTTGTCATTCTCCCTAATGCGAGTGAGATTTCTCGTCAGGGGGCTCTTTGGTAGGAAATATTTATAAAAGTTATATGATAACTTTCTAATATATGTCGGAACTGAGTCGACGCCGCTGATCTCCCGGAGATCAACCAGGCGAATGTATCTGTCATTGTTTGTGATAATACGAAGTATCATGTTGATTTCATTTAAAATATGAACAAGATGTTCATAAAGTCAGTTGTGGAATCATATGCGACTGAAAGTTGAAATTTAGTCGCTATTTTCCATCGTACAAGATAACCTCTCTTGTACAAATTGTGAAAGGCTTTCGCGGCCATCGTTGAATGAATGATGGTAGTGTTCAGTGATCGAAACTGTAAACATTTCTCTTGAAAATGCCAACCACTCGTGTTGGCGAAACGTCGAGTTTTTCTCTAAATAAACGTCGGCCTAAAAACCCGAAAAACCATCATTCAACCTCTCTTGTATTTATTCAATTTTCAATTGAGAATGTTTCTCTTTAAAACGAAGTATCTTGTTCTGCATTCTATCCAGCCTCGAGAGAGGCGTGGGGGAAAGGCTACAAAACACAAGACAAGCGTATAACATTGCGGGCCTGATAATCTGTTTGTATATCAGGAGCTTATTCTCTAAGCTCAGCTTGGAGGTTCTGGCTATCAGAGGGTAGGTTCGCTTCACAGCAGACCCCGCCCTCTGGATAGCCAGAGTGATGTACTTACCGAATGTCATACCTTTGTCCAGTACTACCCCCAGGTATTTCGCCGAGGTCGATTCTCTAACGTAGGTATCCCGGACCCTCATCCCACGAGGAGGGAGAGTCAAAAAGCAACGCCTCTTCGTGAAGTTGACGATCTCGGTCTTCCCCACGTTGACCTTGATTTTATTTTTCTCCATATAAGGCACGACGTCCCAATCCAAATGGATTTGGATCTTTTGAGTATCGACCACGCTTGAGAATGAATGTGTGTATAATGCTGTGTCATCCGCATATATCGTAGCATTCCTCTCTCGGACCGTGGAAAGTCGTGTGTATATAGTGAATATAAATGAGGAGAGATGCTCGAACACCTGATTCGACACAGTATCTCTTGAAAAAATACAAATAAATGATCCAATGAGAAATTCCATGTGATAACGGTTGCACAAATAGCTCAAAAAAGCTGGATTAGCTTACGTTCCGTCAGTTTACACACCCATATTTTGCAGTCACACATTATTATTATTATTATTGATTTTTTTTACAGAAAAATGGTGCAAAGAAATAGAAAGCCGTGAAGATGAATTCAAAGAAATTCTCTCAGCAAAATGGCATGATCCGGATAGCAAAAGAGAGGAGCACAGTGAGCAGCTTGGAATAGCAGGATCATTCAGGAATTTATCCTTAGACTGATGTTACTTTTGTGGAAGAGCTCATGCTATAGTCAAAGTATTTATAGTGTATATGTGTATATACAGGATAAGATGTATTTTTCATTGGCAAAATTTTATTCAGAATTTCTGTTATGCTTTGTCCCATTAAAAATAAGGATTATTTATTTATAGTGACATTTAGGGAGAATGCAATATGTTGATAATAACTGACAGGATTTGATTTTTGTTTGTTGCATTTTGGGTATATATTCGTATGTTACAATGAGGCTGCTATTCTTCAATTATCAAAGAAATGATCCAGCTGATTTTCAATGTCTCAATCTACCCCATTTGATGTATTTATTTATATAGGTTAATAATAAATTATTTAAATAAAGATTTGAACTCTAATGATTTTGAAATTCCTACAAAGACTCAGGTGGTACGATGTTGCATATTAATGCTGCAAAAAAATTGTGATATGGTCATGAAATGGAGTAAGAAGAAAATAGAATATTTTTGAAATTGCGATTGATTTCGATGAAATAATAATAACAATAAACTTAATTCATGAAATCTGTACCTCAGAGCCAGACAGACGTAAGTCCAAAAACAGCGATTTTCAGGTTATTGGTGGTTTGCACATATAATTTCATGGTCCATCCGGCCGTAACGACGTATGTTCTCTAAAGATTCATCCTTTGTTATTAGGGACGGTTATAAGAGCGTAAGTCCTAAGCTTTATTCGAGCCAAAAGAACGTAAGTCCATTCAATACCTAATGGCTCTGAAATGTATCCAATACACATAAAACGTCCAATTGGACTTACGTTCTTCTGGCAGTAGTTTCGATAGATAGAGTTATGTTCCAAGTCCAGTTATCCTCTTGTTTTAGCTTGTCAGTGGTTAGATTTAGTCACGATAACCATATAAGATTGTTGTGTATGACTAATGCTAGCTGTCTAGAAACAAATTTTTGTTTACAACTTATTTTAATGAATATATTTTTCAATAAAAATAGCATACCTGCCCCTAATATTTTTAGGTTTTATTATACCTACATTGGATGTTATTGTAATAATCATCAATACCAAACCCCATATTAATGTAGGGTTGGGTAAACAACTATAGATAATTTATCATATTCAGTACATGCCCTTAATCCTGGTAGTTATTAATAATTATTGATGATACTTGATACAGTGGAAAAGAAATCTAAGAGGAAGGGTCGTTATGCCAGCGACGATACCAAACGTGAGAAAAACAAAGAAGAAAATAAGTAACGAGAAATACAGAGATCTCATGAATTTGATGCAGTGGGTTCCTGAAGAATATAGAGCCTTCTTTGAAAGGCTTCCACATGGAGAGACGGAAGGAGACTTTCCTGAGGATGACTCCACTGCTCTGGAGTAATGAAATATTATATTGTAGTTCGTCTATGTTTTTTATGTTAATTAAAAATTTTAAATGAATGCTTGCGTAGTTATGTTTACTTAAAACGACGTAATCTTATTATCACTAAGTCCCAAAAAGATTCTTGATATAGAGCCATAATGGCGTAAGTCCTCTCCTGCCTAATTAAACCACGATAATTATATCAATTGTAAATTATTCACACAAAAATTGTACATGAATGAATAAGGTACGACCCTTTCAATGTTTTTGTTGAATTTTGATATGATATCTCGAACAATAGCTTTGTAGCTTAACGATGAAATTATTATTCTCACTTTTATTGGTCTCCTGTAAAGTTAGCACAATGTGACTTACGTCCATCTGGCTCTGAGGTACAGAAATAAGCATAATTGTTGAGAAAACATAAAATATGCATAAATAAAGTTGGTAATCAATAAGTGCAATGCACATGTTCCGATTATGAGTAAGTAGATAATGCATGAAATGCAATAAAATACTATAAAATACAACAAAATACGATGAAGACAAAATAAAAGACAATGAGACGCAAAAAAGCGCAAAGAAAATGCAGTAAAATACAATAAAAATATTGAATGCCACCAATGCCATAAAAAGCCATAAAATACTATAGAATAAAATACAATACAGATAATATGAAAATACCATAAGATGTAAAAAACGCAATGAAAAATCAGTAAAATATAATTTATAATTATGGTTGAGATTAGTCATTTATTCATTCAGTCATTGTTATAATTATTTTGACTCTATCTAGGAGTTTGGAGTAAAAAAGTTTTCAGTTGTGTTTTGAATGTTTTTTGTTGCTTAGAGATTTTATGTTTCTGGGAATAGAGTTGTATATGTCAGTGTCGATATAGGAGTAACTCCTCTGTGATAGCGATTTTTTTACCAATGGTTGCATAAGTAGTTGGCGCCTTCTGGTTTCATACTGATGGCATATTTAAGTTGAGAAAGTATATTTTTATAGCTAATAGGCATGTCCACTAATTTTTAATTATAATGCATTTTGAAAGTTATTCCTGTCTAAATGGTAATGTTACCAACACAAAAAGTCTCAAAAATGAAAATGAGATTAAATGACCTCAAAACAAAAATGATAAAATCAGCGAGGCTAGAAAACGTACCCTGTATGATGTTAGCAGCGATTGACGTCATTACTTTGATAGTGTGAGCGGAGCTCAGCGGAGTGCATTATAATGCCGCGCGCATTTATGTGGGTGTCGCTGGATTTCGTTTGTATTAATTAATGTTTCAAAATGAGTTCTAAAAAGTGGTGTTTTGTCCTTGGATGTGAAAACACATCCAAAAATGATATGATGAAAATATTTATAACAGTTCCACAAAATCTTTCAAAGAAAAGAAATGGTTTACTGCTGTAAAAAGGAAGATAAAAGTGTCAGTGAAAACAGTTTTTTTTGTTGTGAAGATTATTTCAACGTGAGTTAGGAGGTGAATAATTTAATGTTGATATGGAAAACTATTATGAATATAAGTTTAGTAAAATGTTAAAGCTCGAATGAAGCCGGAAGAAGTACTGCATATTTTCAGTTGGCACGTGAATAAAAAAACAACCACTTCCCGTTTGAGTAGCCAAATAAGATAAAGAAAAAGAAAAATTTATGAAATTTTGAATAAATCTGAGTTGAATATACGAAAGTGCTCTATTGATAATGATGATTCAACAATGCGAATACAACCGTGTACATCAAATTTGCCCGAAGGCACCGATAACTCAATGTTTAGGATAGATTTTTTTTGCCAGGCTCACGTAATTCACTATCGTAGCAAAGCCATCCAGGTAACATAACCAAAAGCTGTAAAAATTGTTGGAACATCGCCTATTACATTTGCGGTTCCCGTCGTTTCGAGCAGAGACAAACTAAAACATTTGTGTTTCAAGAGTGACAGTAGTATATCTGAGGTCGCAGACGATACTAAAGGTAGTTCTTCGTTATCAGAAAGTTTTAATTTGTGTGACGGTTTTAGTGAGAGTAGTAATAAGTAGAGTGATGAACAAAATAAGCAGGTTATGTTCAGAGAAGTGTTTATGGACACAGCGAAAAATAAATTGCTAATTCACACGGGCGTTTCCAAACAAAAAGAAAAATTTTTAGAGCTATTGGAAACCAGAAGTTCGTTGAAAAAAATTATTAAATATTTATTAATATATAAAATTAAAACGAACGATTCATTTGCAAAAATTGGTGACTTTAGGATATGAATGATCGGTCGGGGTTTTAGGTCGACGTTTATTTAGAGAAAATCTCGACGTTTCGCCAACACGAGTGGAAGGCATTTTCAAGAGAAATGTTTACAGCTTCGATCACAGAACATTACTTGTAGGACATGACTTATCTCTAACTTTATATTCTAGATCAATTCTGGCCCATACTATGCAGTTTTCCCCTATTCGCTTTATTTGGACGTGACCAATAGCAAAATCACCGTAGCTTTCGCGGGCGGAATTGAAATAATTTTTTTAAATTATTATTATTATTGAATGTATTGGAGTTTTATCCCAACACCAAACCATTATTTTTAACACCTTGATACGTGTTTCACTCACCAAGTGATCATCCTCAAGAGGAAGATAAAACTAAGTTTAATCTCAGACTAACCTCAGTTCAATCTTCCTGTCGATGTGTCATTACTATACCAAAGGTTCCGAACAGTATATCACAATTATTTTTATTAGCAAAAACCATGAACTGCGATTTGAATTATAGAAACACATATTAATATTTACCACTTTTTTTAAATTTCAGCCAATATTATCACGAAATCCAAGCAAACTGTAATCGAACACGGAAGTGCCATATATTTTCATTTAGAAAATTGCCTTATCGCCGCTATTTTCACCTGAACTATAGAGTTTTGCATTCTTATGACAAATTTTTTATAAAAGTTGAACATGATTTTGAAACAAATGTACATATTAGCATCACTATTGTTGGTGGCAGGATCACTAGGTATGTCTCTGCTGTACAATGAATTATCAGAATATGAACGTATACACATATTACTGTTCAGCATTTGCTCCACTTGTTTGCGGTTGATTTAGGTTTTTGCACTCTGTTAAAAAGTTAGACACCATAACAACATCTACTGTTGGTAAATTATGAGAATCAGCCTACTGAAAACCCTCTTCCATCATGCAGTAGCCAGTAAAACAACACAGGAAAGACAAGGTGACGTACTTCGACAGAAATGCCAGTGTTCAATGCGAAGTGAATGCACCTGTTTCGTTTTGGCGCGGGACTCACGATCGAATCACAGCATAAGTAACAATCAGCACTGACACTCGGCCATGCCGCCTTTGATGTTGAAAAGTATCTAGACGCCATGTTGGGAAGTGCTGTTGTGAGGGCAGGACTCGCGCAATGATTTCGGACAGATCCGCACTCGAAATTTTCCAGATCCGATTTGAAATAAAATCAATAAATCTCACTAAATATATGAATGGATCCAAAATCAATAAAAGTAAGTCTAATGTCGATAATTTTCCTGGGCCAATAATGCTTTGTATTTAAAAACAAGTTGTTTTATTTTGCAATGGTATTCAGGGACAAGTAAATAATCAGCTTGAAGTATTCTTTGAATTAAATGTACGTGTGATTGTGACTTCACTTTGAGTTGCAGTTCACCAAAGTCTTTTGAAATATACAGTGTGTTTCACTTCTCATGAAAACAACCTCTTATGTTCCGTAATTTTTGACGAACAATCATGAAATTTTCAGGATCGATAGATTCACTAGAAATGAACTCACTGTACAAAAGGGGTCATCCTACGTGATATACACTGCACGTCAGCAGCGATGGAACCACCTATTTTTCCGGAAATTTATATTAGGTGGCAAAAACAATAAAAGTGCATCGATATGACTGATGAAATGTATTAATTTCTAATCAAGGAATATTAGAAGGAATTTCGTTTGATGTAATAATTCGTGTGATGTATGTGTATATAAGGTTTTTTCATTTAATAGGTTCCTATTTTTATTTCAGAAACATAAATTATCGAAACAAAACTGAACTGTAATGAATCTAAGTAGCTTCTACACATTGTTTGTGGGGTGTTTTTTCAATATTCATAGAATCTGAACGACCCTCAAATGAAATATTTCAGTAGTAGGGATGCTTTCAGGTTTTTGAAGGTAGCCAGCTGATAGCAACTATCGAAGGAAAATAAGATATAAATACCAATAGTCCTTTTTCAGATATTTATTCCTGTTTCCATATCATAATTTTGTTCTTTCTTCTTTTTTTCTCAATATTTTTCTGACATTTGAAATTCCTATTAATACACTTCAATGTATAAAATAATATTACTCCAGCATATAACCTCAAGAGGTGTGACATTGGGAAGTTTTCACATGGGTGGGTATACACAAATGTTCAAATACAGATACAAATCCTGCAATTACATTTTTTCCTACAATAAATTTTTCAAAATTGCTTTGAAAGCATACTTATTCCAAGGAGGAAATGAAATGAACAAAATGATTCTTGGGCATCCGGAAGTTCCCAAAGGTGTCAAGACTTCCATTTAGAAATGCTCTAAAATAACAATACAAAGATTCATCATCTAAATCACAATGTGTTTTGGAATAGCTTAAAAAAAATTTTCAACTATGAATTTTCAACGATTTTTTAATCAAATATCATAATATTTTGCTGGAGCACATCATTAGCTGGATAATCAGTGTCAATTACAGCAAATTTATGATTATCAACAACTTCTTTGGGTTCTGAGTCTGACACTTCATTGTTCTTTGGAAAATCTGAAATTTTCAGCAATACATTATCTGTATCTCCCTCACAATATTCACTTCCTGAATTCAACAAATTCAAACACAATATTCCGGGCCGACACCTCGCAAAATGGCGGACTCATCGACGCAAAGGGTGTGCGCGAACTTTTCCCGCCAGTCAGAGTGTCAGTGCTGATTGTTACTTATGCTGTGATCGAATCGCCGACGTCAGGCCAATCGGAGAGCGTTTCGTGCATTCAAACGTATGCGGCAATTTCACATGAAGATTTTGGTCTATTGCCTTTCTGGAATTTCATTAAACAGATCTAATTCTAAGGTCATAATGGATGGTTTTATTGTATTTATGAGCAGTTTTATTTTTTTGTGAACATCCCTATTGTATCGGATACATTAGAAAAATGTTTTTTATCGATATTGGCAACAATAATATCGCTGACAAAACTCTGGGTATTCCAGAAACATGTTTTCAAATATAATGAAAGCTGTTAGTGGCATGTTAATGACTCTTTCAAGAATTTTAGAAAAGGGTGGTTAAAGACGTAGGTATAGGACGTAAATAGGAGAAGGTGAGTGGATTTTTTTAGGTAGTTCGAAAATCTAAGCTTTTTCCAGGTGGAAATTGATGATATAGACTTAGTAATTATCAAATCATATCACATCAAAATTACTTTATTGTCTGAACAATGATAATTCCTATTGACAAAGTGAAAAACAGAACAGTAAAAAACAAACATCAATAATAATTGAATATATGCATATTTTTCATACAGACGTCGTTACATATTCAAAATATATTAAATATTTACCATGTCATCCATACATAAAATTTGTAGAGCGGTTACTACACGTGCAATTATTCATATAAGTAAACGTCTATAAATATATACAAAAACAAATAAATAAAATAAATTTCAAACAATAGTACTATTTGTTACTAGACGTTAGTTTATTAAAGTTGGAGGTGTTATTTATGGTATAAAAGTATAGATAAAAATGAAGGATATACACAAAATTTAGAATTCTGATCAATTCAATTAATTAAAATATGATAAAAATAAAACAGAAATAAAATAGAATACAACAGAATAGCACATACAAAGTGAATACCGTTAGGTATCAGTCGATTTAAAACGCACAACAAACAAAAAAAATCTAAAATTTCACGGAATAAAATTCGTCCAACGAGTAGAATGCTCTGCCGAGTAAAACATTTCTCACAGAAACTTTGAATTTTTTTATCCATGCTCGTTTTAATTTCATTAGGTGAGTGATTGAACATTTTTATGCCATTATATAATGGAGTTTTTTAATTGAAAGGGCTTCAGTTATTAAGCGTACATGATGAGATGCAGTCTGATCCACTTGCATTCAATTTCAGGCTATTTAAAATGTCATTCAGTTTGGAAATAGTAAGGAATTTTAAATTCAAATTACAAAGAAATATCAAGACAATTGTTCGTGGAAGATAAGGGAATTTATTTTCGAAAAATGTACCTAACTCTAGTTTTCTAGCCGTCGCTCGTCTGAATTACGAAAAAACGTGCCTATTTGACACAAAAAAGACATATTTCTATAAAATTTTATCTAAATTTGAACTCGAGAAAAAATTTAAATGATGAAAAATCGGTTTTTGCCATTTTGACGCTCAATTTGAGATTATGTCGGAAATCGCAAAAAGACATTTTCAACCCCTAAACTGTATCCACATTTCACTATTTTTGGTGTTTTCCTGTTTAATTTTTTTTCCTTAAACTTGGAACTCCAATAAAATTTTCCACCTGGTCCGTGCCTGTTATACTTTTTTCTTTTTCATAAAAATTATAGGCACCAGTCTAATACGGAAATTAGGGTGAAATAATATTTTTTCCCATTTGTACTCTACCAAAAAAGCAAAACTTCTGCAGACTTTCGAAATGTTGAAATACCAGTTCACATCCTCTGATAAGTTTGCAAAACTTCAAACAAAACGAAAATGTTTGTTTTATGAAAAAAATATAAAACCTAAAATGTGGAAATTCTTTAAGTTCTGCAAATTCGAAAATAACATACTATGATACGAGTGCAAAGTGAGCCTTGAAAGCCAAGTTTCATAAACACTGAGACCGATATTCTCTTCATTCGCAACCACTGTAAAAAGCTTTTGTAATAGGGAATTACACTAGCTATTTTTTTTTTGAAGATTCACTTGTCAAACTTGGTAAAAAATAACATTTATTATCTTTTTAAAATTGGGTTTAATCCAGAAAAAAATGATTGGAGTAGAATTCAAATACTATCAAAATTCGCGCAAAATATCACAGGTATATTTCATTGGACGAGTACACGTAGCGTCAAAGTCTCCTGACGTCAAGATCTCGATATATTGCCTATTTTCCTGTGATTTTACACTGTGATTCAAACTGGAAACAATTCTTTCCTGTACAAAAACCATTCACTGAGGACTCAAGGACGTTTAGAATAATAGAAGTGACGTCAGCCCGCGAAAATGTGGCGTTTAAATCTCTCTAAATTTGGAACGGTTTTGAAGTGGATTGTAGTCGATATGAAATGAGTGAATAGGTTCTTGACATGATTTTACATGCATCATAGATACAGATAAGATCATTTGTTACAAATAAAACGTAATTTTGTATTATGTGATTGATTCCCTATTATCTCAATGCTGGGTGTATTGAAAATGGTGCGTCGAGGAAAACAATTCGATTAATAAATGATGCATTTTCAGACATGGTTGTAAATGTGCATGAATATGTTGAACGATTTTTCATTCACTCATCCAATTAGCAGAAATTTTGTCAATTTTTCAAACAAAACACAATGGTAAACTATGAGAAATAATAAAAAACAAGGTTCTGTAACATTTACAAAGTTGCAAACTTAAAGTACACTTTAAAACATTATTACTAGCAGTATTCTTTCAAGGTGTCACAATTTTCACTCGAGTTTGAAGGTCGTCGTTTCGCTAGCGCGAGTGGCTAGCTTCTTCCGAGGCTTATACATCATGAATAATCTCAGATGACTGGAGATTCAGTCTGCGAAGATTGTATTTATTCTGATTTAGGTAGTCTTGTGCGGTAATAGGGATGTCCTCTAATTTTTAATTATAATGTATTTCGACAGGTATTCCTCTCTAAAAACACATTACCAGCCCGAAAAGTCACAAAACTGAAAATGTATTTAAATAAACGCAAAACAAATATGATGAAATCAGCGAGGCTAGAAAACGTACCCTGCACGAGGCTAGCAGCGATTGACGTCATTTCTTTGATAGTGTGAGCGGAGTGCATTATAATACCCCGCCCTTTTAAGTGTTGATCATTTACATCAGCTGTGGGTTTCGCTGGATTTCGTCTGTATCTGAATCTGTTTCAGAATGAGTGATAATAAGAGGTGTTTTGTTCCTGGGTGTGTAAATACATCCAAAAAATGATATGGAGAAAATATTCATAAGAGTTCGAAATCTTTCAAAAAAAGAAAAGGAATGGTTTACTGCTGTAAGAAGGACGAGATAAGTAAAAGAGGTGTTGGCGAAAACAGTTTTTTTTGTTATGAAGATTATTTCAACGTGAGTTAGTTAGTATCACTAACGAAATATTAAATAATGTAATGTTTACAGCTTGCAGAAGATATGGAAAACTATAAAGAATTATAAGTTTAGTAGAGTTAAAGCTCAAATGAAGCCGGGAGTAGTACTGCATATTTTTACTTGGCAGGCGGATAAAAAACAATCACTTCCCGTTTGACTAGCGAGATAAGATCGAGAAAAGGGAAAATTTCTAAAATTTTGAATGAATCTGAATTGAGTTTTATCCAAACATCAAACCATTATTTTCAACACCTCGACACGTGTTTCAATCACCAAGTGATCATCCTCAAGAGGAAGATCAAACTAAGTTTAATCTCTGATAAGCCTTAGTTTAATCTTACTGGCAAAGTGTCATTACTATACCAAAGGTTCCAAACAGTGTACTACAATTATTATCAGCAAAGATTATGAACTGCGGTTTGAATTATAAAAATACTTTATTATTTACCACTTTTTATGAATTTCAGCCAATATTATCACGAAATCCAAGCAAACTAAAATCGAAGTGAACCAATGTTATTTTAATAAACACGGAACATTTTTATTCAGAAATTGCAATACCTCACGTAACTTATTTTATTACCGCTAGTTTTACCTGAAATGTAAATTTTTACACTCTTATGACAAAATTCATATTAAAGTTGAACATGAAATCGATACAAATGTGCATATTAGCATCACTATTATTGGTAACAGGATCACTATATTATTATAGTCTCTGCCATATAATGAATTATCAAAATATGCACGTATACACTTACTGTTTAGCCTTTACTAGTTTGCGGTTGATTCAGGTTTTTGCACTCTGTTAAAAAATCTGACACCATAACAACATCTACTGTTGGTAAATTATGGGAATCAGCCTTTTGAAAACCCTCTTCCATCATGAAGTAGTCAGTAGAACAATTATCTCAGGAAACAAGGTAACAGCTTTATTTCGAAAGAAATGCCAGCGTTCAATGCGAAGCCATGCACCTGTTTTCGTTTTGGCGCGGGACGATCGATTCGCTGACGTCACGCCAATCGGAGAGCGTTTCGTGCATTCAAACGAATGCATCAATTTCACATGAAGATTATGGGCTAACGCCATTCTGGAATTTCATTAAACTTCACAGATCTAATCCTAAGGTCATAATGTATGATTTCATTGTATTTATGCACGGTTTTATTTGTTTGTGAACATCCCTGTTAATTACCACACAAGACTACCTAAATCAGAATAAATACAATCTTCGCAGACGGAATCTCCAGTCATCTGGGATTATTCATGATGTATAAGCTTTTGAAGAAGCAGCCACTCGCGCTAGCGAAACGTTAGGAAGGAAGAAAATACGACGGCCTTCACCGAGTGAAAATTGTGACACTGAAAACTCCGGCCGCGAAAGCCTTAACCATTCTGTCAGTATTCTTTTTATTGCTGTATTTTTGCAATGAAAACAAAACTTGTGCAAACTAAGTTTTTTTGCCATTCGAACAATGTTCCGTTAAAGGCAGACTTCTAATTTATGTTTATTGATGAACTTACAAACCAATGAAGTTTGAATACTTCTGTGAATAATTTGAATTGATTGTCTTTATCTACTGTCCTATCAGGGAGAGACACTAACTCAAGGTGGCACAATCACTTCTCAGCCCATGATAGGTGCACAAACATTAGACTTCATCAGGTTTGGCATCAAGGCAACCCAAATTACACTCATTTTCGTAAGAGTTCTGTCGTCTATCGATACCGATACCGAAAAAAGTTGTAAAAATAACTCTTGTTAAATTAGTGTATTAGGCTTTGTCATAAAACGAAGACATAGGTTTATGTTTGGTTAAAAATTGAATATCTTCCAGGATATCCTGCTGACGATAAACCATAATTATGGAAGAGTTCCTGATCTATCATCTTCATAATTGCCAGCCTCGATATTTTTGGTGTGGACGTTTTTTCGCAGTTTCCGTTCTTGACTGAGGATTGCGTCAGATACTTAATTAGAATAAAATAATTGAATGAGAGAATTCGTTAATGAATTTAATTCCTATATTTCCATAAATAGATGAACCAACGAAATAACCAGACGTGTCAGTTTTAAACAAAATGATCCCTACATCAGATTTGCTGAAATACTCTGAAGCAGAGAAAAATGCCGTTTTGGAATATTTTAACGTTTCATCCAAGCGATTTGATGACATGGCTGAACAATTGATGGAATGGGCAATCAAGTCTTCTCTTCCCGTAGAATGTGAGTATAGACTTGCGCATTTTCCATATACCGATTGATTGAGAGATTGTTTCGACTAATACATGTAGGTACAGTGCTTTCATTTTGATTTTCCCACTTTTAAAGGGCTGTGATATATTTACTTTTTGAGTTTAAAGGTCGAATAATTTTTTTAAACTGTCAAATGTCATTATTATCGGCGTAGCTTCTTTTTTTAATGGTACACCCTATATATCATTAAATATTCAAAATATTTTTATTCTCGATTACACTGAAATGAATAATATTGTAAGTGATAACAAAACGACTTGGTTAACACTTTTCTTGTTAGGGTAGCAATAATTTTCAATGAAATTTACCAAACTACTGATTGTTGCATTACCACAGGAACAATATGGAAATTGTTATCAAAAGATTGTTAGTGTGACAATACATTCCAGTTGAAAGAACAATATTTCATTGTTACAAGAACAATATGCAAATTGTTATAGAAATATTGTTATTTTGATAATACAATTCAATTGACTGAACAATGTTATTCAATCGTTTTGACCAAAAAAATCCAACCGAATACTAAAATTTATTTAAGCAATAAATGTCTTGTCATCACTATCCAAAACTGAGAAATTCTGTTATAGAAACGATGCCTTTTATTATTGCCAGCGACAATTCATTGACATATGAACTAAAAACTGACGTTGTCACATAATCACTTTCAACACTAGTGTTGAAAGTAAAATGACAAATGAGATGACGGATACAGGGCCAGTTTTTCTTGTTCCAGTTAAACTCCAGATAGCTAACTAATAGTTCAGATTGTGATCCTTCAAACGTCATTTAAAGGATGTCGCCCACCATCTAAACTATAAGTAAGTTATCTGGAGTTTAACTGGAACCTGAAAAACTGGCACTCAGTAATATGAATCTCTCTAATAGAAACAGTTTAATCAGATATTATAATAATCAGAACTCCTACTTAGAAAGAATTATTCATAAAAGTTCACATGTATTTGGCAGTTTGTGCAATTGGTAATATCAATTCCCAGTCAGGTTAAGGTGTATTTAGTCAACATCATTTTAAAATTGTGCTTAAATATATGTTAAAAGCGAAAGTTGAATCTGTTATATCAAATGGCGCCATTTATGCAACAATGTTAAGTTTATGCTAAAAACCATTGATATTACCGTTATGTTCATGATACTGCTTGTGCTAACGTTTACTAAATCCACCCTTACTGACAAAGTAGTATTAAGTCCAACTGTAGGTCCTTCATTACTGAAAATATCCCACACTTGTCTTTCTTTCCATTACTTTAGCGCAAATTGGTGTAAACATGATTGAAATTGTAATTTTCTAGAACATAAAGATATCCACGTTTATTATTTTGTTTTCAAAAATTGTCATAGTTTTTAAACGTATAGTTCTTGGGCATTTATTATGATATAAATGATTTTCTGGTTTATAAACTCACTAGCCGAGTGAGTTACTCAAGTCTAGGAGGCAACACATTTATTGAAAAACAAAATGAATCCAATTTACAAATATCAAACAAGTTGAAACCATTAATTTTATTTGCACCTATAAGTACTGCTCCACTTGACCTTCATTTTCAATGCAAGCAATATATACTTTTTCTGTATGTTCTCTAATTTTCAACAAAGTGTCTCTGTTGATTTGCACCTGTCGAATGCCATTCCTAATTCTTAACTTTAGATCGTCCGAAGAAAAACAAGGCGTGGAATAGACAATATTTTCAACGTGACCCCATAAGAAAAATTCACACGTTGTTAAATCGAGACTATTAGGAGGCTATCTAATAGTTTCCGAATTTCAAATACACTGTGGATATTTTCTATCCAAGAACCTTCTAACTGGAACTACATAATGTGCCCCATACTGTTGCCAAATTGAATATCTTGAAATGAATAGTGGTAAATCATCAATACTGGGTCCTGCTTTCAGAAAATTTAAATGAACCAGCAAATTATAGGATCCAAAACATGTTCACCAATTAATCCGTACCAAACACCAACGGACTGCCTACCTTTCCATTATTTTTTGAGATTTTAATGATTTAATTTTTTTGAGTTTCCCCAACTTTTTTGCCCAACTTTTTTCCCCAACGTTTTTGTCCGTATCAGTAGTAGTCCTGGTCTGTCTGAAATTTTTTAGAATATATTTGTGTTCTTTTAATAGCATAATTTTTGTTTTCTAAAATAGGGCTTCTACAATACTTTGTGGACAAATTGACAAGCAAACAGAAATTCGATTATGATGGAAACAATATTGGGTCAAATAAAAAGTCCTTACCATCATCTCTCCTGATTCCATTTATTTTTCACATTCCAGATATAAATAAAAACGTTATGAAGTATGGACTGATAGGATGCAAAATGAGTATGGAAAAAACCAAGAAAGCTGTGATCTCATATTTTAGAGTACATACGGAATACTCAAATATTTTCATGCGTCTCGTTCCGAATACCGAGGAGTATAGAAAATGTAAATTATTGTGGTAAGTAATGCCAATCTACCATTTCCTGCGAAATTTCCCGCTACAACTCGAAAACGTATAGGTGACGAAACAGCACAATTTTTCGCAAACAATTTCGCCTTACTTGTTCAAACCAGGTTATCTCATCAAAGAACTCAAACATATAATTTATGATGTCAATGAAAATTAACATTAATAACTTTCATGTTCGATCATTTATTTTATATTATTGAGTAACGTTCTCTCAGAAGCAAAGCCACCAGTAGTAACCTTATCGAGCGGATGCTCAGAATGAAGAGGTAAATGTAGTGGTAAATGGTAAAAAGTCAGTATCCAGATCGTATTTTCTTTTGGTACCACACGGCTCTATTTTGGGTCCATTCTTTTATATAATTTATGTCAATGACTTCTATAGCGCTCATTTTGTAATGTGTGCTGATGACAAATCATTGCTGATAAGATAAAAAAATATCACCTCAACAGTTGATAAAGCATCTGAAGAAACTAGGAAAGTTCAAATGATGGCCTATTACTGAATGACAAGAGAACTGTGCTTTCAGTGAGATTCCATCAATCAAGGATCTATCGCGTTCACTGTTTGCTGGTGAAATGTATGAATGGATCAATTCAACAATGGAAGGAGACAACATGTTTGGGCTTGAAAATGACTGAAAACTTGAACTGCAACAATCATATAAATATGGATTGTAAAAAACGTGCTCCAGTTTCGTATTTATTGCTTTCAACAACTGCGATGCAGTGTGAGTAGATCTTCATTATTAATCTAATATCATGCACATTTTCACTTCATTATTTCTAATGCAATTGTGGTATGGGGAGCATCTAGTGATTGCCTCAGGATATTTATGATTCAAAAAAGAGCTTTCAGATATATTGCAGGAGTAGGTAGACGAACCAGTGACCATTTTTCAGAGTCTCAGAATCTCAACACTCAGACAGATACTTCAGACTCTCGATAGAAATACAAACCGTATCACTAGAAAGGTGCAACATTTAGAAGTGTCAACTGTCAACACACAGATTGACAGTAACAACGACAATATGAAGATAAATTTTATCGTACAATAACGACAATCTTCAGCTACAGAATCGCAAATATCGTTAATGAACGATTGTCGTTCACGAACGATATCGTTATGCGTTACAGAATAGATTCAGATTCATTTATTCAACTACGTTACATTTTCGAAATGTTTGTAGCACGTCAAAAAAAATACAAGTTTATAAAAAACAGATAAAGGAGTAGCAAATACCTACTACTATAAATAAGGTGATAATATATTACGAAACAATTAAAATGAACTGACGGATCAACTCGCTAAAAAATAATAAAAATTTGAGCATGTTCACAAATATCTATTTTGGAAATTACTAACGTATTCATCGACAGAGTAGAAGCAATATCTCACTATTTCAAGAAATTTTTAAAATGAGACAATGAAACACTTAAAAATCATCTGGCGAATGTTTGTAAAGATTGAAGTCCAACGTATTTCTATTGGCGATAGCGATTTGTTCGAATATTATTTGCGGATCTAGTATTGTGATCATGAACGTCAGATTGTTTGATTAGCATATTTGCCTTCTTATGAATTCCTAACAGGACACTATATAGATATGAGGTGGGTAATGACATTATTTGAAGTCTCAGGAAAAGAGGTTGACAATGATCTCTGTATCCTGAATTTGTAATGAGTCTTATTAGTGAGGTGGCTTAACGAAATTACCGTTACCTGGCGGATAAAAGCACCAAATTTGGTATGAAGGTACCTTAGGGTATACTAATGAATGTTAGCCTAAGAGCCCTCTAGAATTTCTAAACAATTTTATGTACGGCTCTAAAATCAATAATGGCCTATAAATACGTCAAAAAATCACGTTTAACACAGGCTAGTTTAATATAAATTTTGTATTACAACGTCAAGCCAGCTAAGTATAATACAATCTCAACTTGGGGTGGTCTATATGTTAAATAATATCCAATAAAATATATCCCTATCATTAATTACAGTAATTCATAAGTACAAATGTAACGCTAATAAAAGATCCAAAAAAGTTATAGCTATTTATTCCATGGAATTTAGTATGAAACAGTCATGGTGAATTACATTTGCATTTGCATAGTGTCGAGCAGTCCAGATTAGCTTTCCAACATTTGCAGTTGATGCAGTCTCCTTTGCAGGAACATTTAATCAATTCCCGGCATGACCGGAAAACCTCTGGAATTGTCATCCAAATTGGTACCCATGACTATAAAACCAAAATCGTGCGGCTAAGGAATCACTTGCTGTGTTTGTGTGCTAGTCGTCCAAATACCGGCTTGATAAACTGCCCTACGGATATGTTGTAGAAGAACATCCTCAGTTGGTGGAAGTTTGTCCATTGCTCGATTCTTCTGACAGAAGAGCTCTTTTCTTATCTGGTTGATCTGCTTGATACTGCTGAAACTACAGAACAGCAGTCAGTCGCTACAGCTTCTTAAAGTGTTCGGAGTGGGCTTTCAGCAGTTGGAATGGATGAGTAGCTGAATACACAAATGTATCAGTGACGTCTTGGAATGCTTGTCCATTCCAAAGGCCACCCATATATCGGCCAAAGGTTGAGCCACTATTAGTTTATAGAATATGCCAATAAGGATGACAATCACATCTGTGTCTACAGTACGCACAAGAATACTCGTTGCCCCTAGCTGTAGTGAATGGAGTACATGAACATCTGCCTCTTCATGATTGCAGTTTTCTGCTTTCTGTGATGTGACATACCGGGTGGCTACGGAAGTATTGCCTACGGAATATCTCAGTTATTGTATGAAGTAGGTTTGTGAAATTTGAAGCGTCGATATAATGACATAAGAGCTAGAATTTGAGCATATTGACATGCCGAAGTTAACTTCCGGTCTGAACGGAAGTAACATCAACTTTCTTATTTTGAATAGAAACCCTATTTTTTTTCTTTTCGCTTTATTCAGCATTCAATTCCCTTTCTAATGACATATCACAAGTTGGTATCTAACCAGAAACTAGATCAGAAAAAAATTATTATTGAAATTCACCGAGTAGGCCGTGGAAGCAAAATGAAAGCCAAAAATTGAAAAGTTGGCTATGGAAACCATACGTCACTTGATAACACTTGATAACAGTTGTGATATTTTATTTTCATTCGCCAAAAAAAAAATATTGGAAAAATTGGGAAAAAAACAATACTTTGTAGGTCCATAACTTAAATAGGAACATACAACATTTTCTTGGCTGTACTATTCCTTTCTAATGATATAATAGAAAGTAATTTTTTGAAATGAAATACCAAAAAATCCAATTAGTATTCTTCAAATAACGAAAAAACAGATTTATCGAAAAAAAAAATTCAAATTGATAGGATTAAAGATAAAATAAATTCAAAACAAATGTTCGAAATGCATTCCCTCAGCGTCAATACATTTATTGACTCTAGTGATATTTTCATGAAAACGTTTCTCAACATTTGGGGCGTGATATCTTGGAAAGCTCTACGAATTTTTACTTCTAGCTCATGTAGAGTTGTAGGCTGTGTGGAATACACCCTATTTTTAAGATGCCCCCACAGAAAAAAATCGCACGGAGTAAGATGGGTTGTTATAAGTCTCTCTTGAAAGCGATTTTGAAGATAATTTCTCGCTATTCTTGAATTATGCGGAGGGGCGCCATCTTGCTGGAAGTACATTCTCTCAGTTATTTCCGCTGGTAGGTTGTTAATGAATTTCGAAATTTCATTCGTTAAAAAATTAAAGTATCTCTCTCCGGTTAGTTGGCCTTGAAAAAGAATGGGGCCAACAATATGAGTTCCAACTATTCCTGCCCAAACATTCACACCAAATCTCTCCTGGAAGCCGCCTTCTCGAAATCGGTGCTCGTTTGCTATCGCCCAGTACCTGGAACAAAAGACCGTTCACACTTTTAGCACTTTACACTTCGACTATCGACAATAATCCAAATAAAGTACAGTACCTACCTTGTATTATTCCTGTTAAATAATCCATTGTTGGTAAATCTTGACTCGTCCGTAAACAAGATATAATAGTTAAATAGGTGATTCTCAGCATTTTGTCGAAGAAACCAATTACAATATTCCAGGCGCCTTTCACCGTCATTTTCATACAAATTTTGATGCAACTGATACTTGAAGGATTTCAGTCGATGTTTTTTCAAAATTTTCCTAGCAGAGTCCTTACTTATAGCTAATTCGGCGCCAATCTGCCTTGAGGAAATTGTGCTATCATATTGTACTAAAGCTAATACATTAATTTCAGTTTCCTCATTAATAACAAATGCTTCTTGGTCTTCGTGAACATCAGGCTCAGTTCTTAATTTTTCTTCAAGCCACTGGAAATACCTTCTTGACGGATGCTGCCTCCCTAGATATCGCTCTAAATACAATCGTTCAGCGGCATAAGAATTTTTTAAACATTCACCATAAATGAGAAGCATGTCAATTTGTTCGGTTCGTGAATAACGGGGCATTTTTATTCAACTAACTGATTTCGATTTCCAAACCCTTTTGAAATGGCAGAATCAAAAACACTTTTTCGAACGTCAAAATAATATGGATAGCAGCGTTCGTGACAGCTCCCATTTCATTTTTGTTTCATTCCAAAATACATCTTAATCAGCGTACTTGTTAATATTTTGGTTCGAATGATTATTGCAATGGAATAATTATTCTGAATAGCACAAACATCGTCCATAGGTAGATATTAGAATATCTATGGACGATGGCACAGACCAAGTACGTTTATGTTCCTATTTAACCTAGAACCTACAGGATATAATTTATCATTTCACATTATTTTTAATTTTATTTTTGCGTATGGCGATAATCTGTTTTGTTATTTGAAGAATAATAATTGGATTTTTCGGTATCTCAGTTCAAAAAATTATTTTCTATTATATCATTAGAAAGGAATGGTTATGCTGAATAGTACAGGCAAGAAAAAGTTGTATGTTCCTATTTAAGTTATGGACCTACAGAGTATTGTTTTTTTCCCAATTTTTCCAATATTATTTTTGGCGGCTTTTTATAACGCCGACGAATGAAAATAAAATATCACAGTAGTAGCAACTGTTATCAAGTGACGTATGGTTTCCATAGCCAACTTTTCAATTGTTGGCTTTCATTTTGCTTCCACGGCCTACTCGGTGAATTTCAATAATAATTTTTTTCTGATCTAGTTTCTGGTTAGATATCAACTTGTGATATGTCATTAGAAAGGGAATTGAATGCTGAATAAAGCGAAAAGAAAAAAAATAGGGTTTCCATTTGAAATAAGAAAGTTTATGTTACTTCCGGTCAGACCGGAAGTTAACTTCGACATGTCAATATGCTCAAATTCTAGCTCTTATGTCATTATATCGACGCTCCAAATTTCACAAACCTACTTCATACAATAACTGAGATATTCCGTAGGCAATACTTCCGTAGCCACCCGGTATATATCTTTGCCTGGTGGCCATTTGAACTCTACAATCTTGAAAGTCAAAAAGTTGAATAATTCTGTCTTGTTTATTGGGTCACGGAGAAAGTCCATTCAATTTAGTGGCAGTTTGGTGTTGCCAGACACTTTTCTTCTAATCCCTTTACCCCTTTTTTCCCGGGTAGACTACTTTAAACTGTCTGGAATGTAGGTGTCCCAAACATCTAACTTTTGGGAATTTTCATAATCAACCGGCTGCCCCCTTACAAGCAACCCTCAGAAGTCTTCGAGAGACTTGTGCGAGCTAGGGTAGATGCTGCCCTTACCTTTTAACGTGCGATGCCATGCTCGAGGTCAGTGACGGCGCGGTGGAAACTTGTGTACCTTGGCATAGCAAGCGAGAACACTACCGGCGCGCCTCCAAGACCAATACAACATTACAAAACTGGAAGTACTACGCGTTGTCTAAAAGGTACCGTGAAAGATAGAAATGTATGTTTCGCTACTTGGACAACGTTGACGCATATTTGGGTTGGGGGCTCTCATGGTCCAATGCTATGTCTTCGTGGGTTGCGAAATATAAAAAAAATTAAAAAACACATAATATTTCTAAAATTTTTGAAAATTTCAGGGGGCTCCTAGGCTAAAATTAGTAAGTATACCCTAAGGTACCTTCATACCAAATTTGGTGCTTTTATCCGCAAGGTAACGGTAATCTTTAAATGCAGTTCTAAGCCACCTCACTATATAGCTCTTCTCTGAAGTTTGAAAATCTTTATAGCTCCACTGGAATTTTCCCAGAGAATGATCCCAAAACTGATGTGAGAGTGGAAAAGAGAGAAATATGTAGTTTTCAGTGTATCATAGCTGGTGATATTCTTCAGTTGACGTAAATGAAAAAGAGTGCTACATAATCTACTGTTCAATTGTTTGATGTGATCATTCCAAGAGAGATTGTTGTCCACAGTGACTCCAAGTAATGTTACACTGTTCACATCTGACTTAGCGGTTCTAGCAAAAAAAACAAGTTTCTGCCTTACTATTTACCTCTTCAGATATTCTCGCATGTTCTAATAAGTCCTTATAGGAATAAATGAAAGTAGTATTGTCTGCAAACAGAACAGATTTATGTGGGTTCATGAAACGACTGATATCATTCACATAAATGATAAATAACAGCGGCCCCCAAAACTGATTCTTGAGGAACACCATGCTTAACAAGTTTGAAATTCGAAGTAGTACTATTGGTCGTAACAGCTTGATGTCGACCCTCTAAATATGATTTCATTAAAGACAAAGACACTCCCCTGATGCCATAGTAAAATAGTCGCTCAAGATGTCGTGAGAGACGCAGTCGACGGTCACAGAGTGTAATTGCTGTGTGTTGCCCTAGCTCAATGCCCTCGACTACATCTCTAACGACTTTTAAAACAGCCTGCATTGTAGAGCGGTCATGGCGAAAACCAAATTGCGAATCGTTAAAAACTTAAATTTTTCAAAATATGCGGTGAGGCGTTGTTCAAGGATTTTTTCAACCATTCTACCAAATGAAGATATTATAGAAATTGGACGGTTATTGTCCACAAGTGAAATATCACCTTTTATAAAAAGAGAAATAACTCGGGATAGTTTGAACGCATCAGGAAATATACCAGAAACGAATATGAGATTGATCAGATAGGTAAGTGGTTGTAAAATGATGTTGGAAGTTTCCTTAAAGATTTCATTTGCGTCAGCAGAATTTTTCAGTGACTTTATTACATCCAAACCGTCATCTGCAGTTACTGGAGCTAAGAAGAAAAAACTACTGATAACAGGGAAGTTTCTGAAATTCAGTGAATCAAGACTTGATGCTGTTGGAAGAGATTTTATGATTTCATCAGCAATTTCAACAAAAAAATCGTTGAAAGTATCGGGATATCGCGGGTATGAAAACTAGTTTTGTTTTTATTTTTTTTAAATTTTATCATTTTTCAACATGATTTAGATTTTTTGTTAGAGGAATTGATGAAATCGTCGTAGCCCCTCCTTTTCGCATTTTTATTCGAAGACAATAATAGAATAGACCTCTCATGTCTGCTGCGATGCCGATTATCGTACAATCTCACTGTCTCTTTTGCGTTCTTTCTCATTTCGCTATGAAAACATATCATCTCTAACTTTTCTGCATAAAAAATTAGCTTCATTTAAATTTTAGGAAGAACTGATACATAATGGAATGCAGTTTCGCAAAATCTGAAATCTGAATTCGAAGAGGAATTGTATGATATACCAAAACGGATGAAATAAGGTGATTAATGTACTCCATCTCTTTACTTTCAGTAACACATCGGTGATGCCCAAACTGACTCCAGATTTATGCAGATTAACAATTTTCGTGCCTAATGACCCACTTGGGAAAGCTACAGATGGCGCAACTTACGAAGTTATGTCTCTAATGCAAGCCGAAGTTCGTATTAGAAGCGTCGATTTTCACGTGTCGAATCATCTCATCGTAGACTTGAAACACTTTAACTTGGCTGTATTATCAAAATATACACCTACCATCACTTACCAGTTGATCGACATTTTGGTGAGTTTTTTTAATGTATTGTTGTTTGCTTTTATTGACTGCTATCGCAAATTAATATTTGAGTTGTATGAGTAAGGGCACTTATGTTGCCAATTCAAAAATGTGTTATGAGAATATCCAAATATATATCGCAAATTACACTTCAGACATGACTATGACTATAGAACCAAACAAAATTTCAATGTTGAAATATTTTATTACTCAACATATTCTCCTCTCAATTGGATACATTTATTACAGCGAACCTGCAACGTCTCTAGACCTTTCAAAAAAATTGTTTCTTCTTGCTCTGCAAACCAGACCTCCACAGCTTTTATTACTTCCTTGTTGGAAGAAAATTTACGACCTTTCAAACTTTTTTTCAGTTGAGGAAAGAGATAATAGTCGGACGGAGCCAAATCTAGTAATTCAAACCCTAAATCTCGAATTTTTTAAAGGACAACATGATATTTGTGTGCAGGGGCGTTGTCGTGCAAAAACCAAAATTCCTTTGGATAGCTTTCCGCGTCTTTCCTCTTTAATTTTTTCCCGTAGAGTGGCCAGTTATTGTTCTACCCTTATTCAAAAAATCAATCATGATTACTCCATGGCGATCCCAAAAAACTGAAGCAAGAACTTTTCCAGCAGATTTTTGGACACGAAACTTCTTATGTCTTGGAGAACCGGAGTGTCGCCATTCCATCGATTGTTGCTTTGTTTCTGGATCGTAGAAATGTACCCAAGTCTCATCCATAGTAACAATTTGGTTTGAGAATTCGTTTTCAAATCGACCACACATCGGACGCGATGCTACTACCCTTGCACGCTTTTGGTCAACATTCAAACATTTGGGGATCCAGCAATTTTTCTCATGTCCAAATTGACGTGAACTATATGATGAACGCGTTTGTATGAAATATTCAGTGCTCCAGAGATCCGTTTTAGCCCAATTCGACGGTCTGTTGAAAGCATGTTATGAACTGCATCGATATTTTTGGGAACTTACACAGAAACTGTCATCATCTTCAATGGAAAATTTACTTCTTTCGAAGCTTGCAGTCCGATTTTTCATGGTTGCATACGAAGGACATTGATCACCAAGGGTAATAAGCATATCGTCGTAAATCTGCTTACCTCGTAACCCTTTCAAATACAGGTACTTGATGATGGCTCTATACTCCAATTTTTGGATTTTCACAATTTCGGTGGACTAATTTTTTCTTTTAATTTATTGCGTATTTTTGGTTTACTTTTTTGACGTCAAACTTCACTTGACACTTCTAATAAGTTATTGTTCGTTGCTATGAACGCAATATTTTGTTTATGCAGGGAACTGGTCTAGGCTAACTAGATATCAATACATCCTCGTACACAGGGATTACATTATAAAAAAGGTTTGAATTCTAATGTAAAAGGATACAAGTATTGTACCTTACGACTATAGGGATATTTCTTCATTTTGTTTTCCGCCAATCTTGTTGGTAGTAGTTTCACTTTTAGCAACGGTATCTTCAAGATGACATCTGAAGGAAATCAAGTCAGTTTTCTTTACGTTAAATAGTAAATTAGAATCACACCATTGTTTTATCCTTGTGTTGCCAAAATATAGTGCTGTCATCAGCAAAAACAGTGAATGAACCTGAAATTTGATATATCCAAAGAAATGACAAAAAGGGTGAAGGGTGAAAAATTGAATAATAGAGATGATTTAACGAAGAGAATGACTTCAACCTGAATAGAAATACGTTGGATATCATTAAGAAACAGATGTTTAGTTCAAGAAGAATGTGAATTATAAATTGTAAGCTATAAAAAGATGAAGTGTGAAATATTAAAAAGTGATTGTCCGAAACATCAGGAAAAAACAGAATACCAGTTACCAAGGAAAGGAGTGAAGGGGATGAGAAAAAAAAATTGAAGAGAGAACGTTTGTAAACAAATCAGCTTGAAAGAAAAATACGATAGAATTCAAGAACATACCAATCACGATTCAATTAAGACAATAAGAAAACTAATTAAATGAAAACGATTAGATAGAGCACGCAGAAATGCCTAAGACGAAATAAACTATAGAGTGGGGCAAGATGGAAATATCCAGATAGTACCTTGATAAATACATGAACTGAAAGCAGCTATAGTCCGGACAAATTTCCGAAAGTCTGAGTTTGAGTAGTAGATTATTTTGACAAAATTGTCCTTGAGCAGTAGAACAAACTGTATTCAACTCATTTGAATTTTTTCTATAATTTTAAACCAGTTGACTGTGAAAGGACATTTATTTTGATCAAACGAATCGGCCATTGTAAGGAACTAAATGTGGACAGAGTTTGAAATTTGAATGAATGATTCAGTAGATTTTAACCAGTAGTATTAATAGGAATAATAACTATAGAAAAATAACCATTACTCAGTTTGGAAACATAATATTTTGAAGTCTCACATCTTCATTCATTGAAATTTATATAAGAATTTTTTACATCTTTTCTATTAAAAAAAATCATTTGCTTGGACTGAATATACAGGGATAGCGTTACTTGAAGAATACAAAGAAAATAGAAGAATTGTTCATTTTCCTAATTTAAGAACATGCTGTTTGGGTTACATGACACTCCATCTACCTTCTAGAAAATTATGACGATCGTAGTATGAGACCTCATACATAAAACTTGGCTTCTCTACCAGAACGATGTAATGGTTATATAAAATACGTCTAAGGAACATTTTCAAAATCTCTTAAAATGTTATGAAAAGATCAAGAAGTCGAAACCTGGAGTTGAATTTTAAAAACTTGTTAGGACAAAACGGAAATAAACATTAAATCAGAAGTTTTCTTGGCATATATAGCACGTATTATCACAACATATGAATCGTCAAGAAATTTTATACAAAAGCTACAGGTAGGTACTCCTGAAGAATCTTATTGAGTAAAAGGTCATCTTCCGGTGGATGAAAATACTCCTAACGAGTACCAAATACTTCAATTATACTCTTTATTCTCCCAATATTAAAGAATAATTTGCATTCAGTTGAATGAACTTGATTTGAATATAATATCTTCATTTCAAAACAGGTATTTTAGTTGTATACGATTTCTTTCATTGCATATTCCAGTTGTTTTTCAGCTCACAATATAGGTAATCAAAATTTCATAAAACAATTGTATAACAATATAAAAATTGATTATATTACATTTCGCCCCTCTTTCTACAGACCTAAAGAATATAGGCTATTTGTAATGATACAAAAATTCTTTGTATCAATTTATCCAGGTTTTGAGAGTGAAAAATAAGGTCGAAAACTGGATGAGAACAGTAGATAACTTATTGTACAACAGGCTGTTATTCGATATTCCTATATTCCTTTCAAGTCACTACAAACTCTTCTTGGAACTGTAAGTGATTGAAATGATATGATTTTTCGTTGTTTCGTTGTTTTCTAGTTGTCGACGAAGAGCAGAATGAAGAACGTCCATTTATTAAACGTGCCACCTCAATTAGAAACGATTATGAACATTGTGAAACCTCTCTTACCCGACAAAATTTTCAGCAGGGTAAGTTAAACATACTCAATTATCATAGAATTATCCAAGCATAAAAGTTTGATGATCTAGTTAGTATACCTCAATTTCCAACCGTTCACAGAAAAACAGAAGAATGATATTGTCTGCGGATTACGCTTTTTTTATATCTCTTAATGACTTCCGATTCTTTTTTATTGCATCTTATTCATGGGAATTTGGAAATAGAATAATGCCATTGAAAACCGGTTAATATTATATCAGATATCCTTTTACATAACGGAGGACTTAACTTCACAAAACCACTTCACGGTCAGCTAGATGAATATCTCGTTTGTTACAGATCCGTATTCACGAAAATCTGGACTCTCTTCACCAGTGCATTCCAAAGGATTGTTTGCCATCAGACTTGGGAGGAACAGAGCCATCCTTGGAGGAAATTCAAGGTTTGTATTTTACTATGGACCTCAATTTTTTCAAATGTGGGTTGATCAATCAATCTAATGATTATTTCATTGGGCCAGAGCTGAGTGGTTAAAGCGACATTGTTTTAATCACTCTGGCTGCCACTCAAAGGTTTAAACCCTAGCGACTGCAGTCATTTTTCTGATGGCCCGAGAAAGTTCCAGGAATCGCATGTGAAAAGGTAAGACCTCGTTAACCCTCAGCTTGCACAAGTTTCGACTATTGAGGGCTGCCGTTCGTAAGGGGACAACAGCTGGTTAACGGAAAATACAATTTCCACAACAACAATACGAATATTTTCGCAACCTAGTAATTAGTAGGGGAAGGAGAATTAGATAAAACGACAGATCTGGCCAGGTCAAGACGTTCAACTCTGTTTTACTCAATATTTTTTCAGATAAACCTGCATAATTATTGTAGCATAATTATGGCTTGCTGATAGATAATAATAAGTGTTTTGGATATGAACCTTATCGAAACGTTCAGTCGTAAAGCACGTTGTCAGTTTTGTTCTTCACTTACACAGTTTTCCTCAAATGTATGGACCCGCCCATTTTTCTCAGTTAATATGAGAACTATCGAAAAAAAGTGTGTATGAAAGTTGAAGGGTATTTTACTCTGCACCTTTCTGTAAATTCAAATATGCTTCAGATGTGACATTGGTGGACAAGTGACGTCATCAGCCTTGTTTTTAATGGAACCATATGTCATGTTTGGTATCGCTAGAAAGCTTGTTTTTTCTCATTTCAAAAGTTTTCATATTATTTTAAGTCTCTTGATAGGTACAGTTTGTCTCGTATTTTTGCTTTCACCTCTGTAATCCACTTACCTAATGCATAATTTGTTAAAAAAAATTCTCGATTTGGTATTATAGCCAGTTAGATATTTTATGCGTCAGTGGTGTACGTAAGTTTTTATAAAAAATATTGAGCAATAGGTACGTGAATTATAGAAGTGGACGCAAAAATGCGGAACACACTGTACCCATCGAGAGAGTTAAAATAATATAAGTACTGCTGAAATAAAAAAAGCTATCTTGCGATATTAAACATGATATATGATTCTATTTAAGGAAAATGCCGATGACATCACTTCACCGCTAATGGCAATTCTAAAAACATTTGAAATTATGTTAAGGTGCAAAGTAGAATACCCTTCAACTTCCATTTTAACTTTTTTTTTGATAACGCTCATATTAACTGCGAAAAATGGGCGGATCCATACATTTGACTTACTCTGTATGAAAACTTTCGTTATATGTCCTGTGTGAACTTTTGGCAGATGATGCACTAATTTTCACATGCTGTAATATATGTCGCAGCCTGTTTTTGTCGTAAAATATTAGTTTCCAACAGGAAGTGTCAACACAAAAGTCTGCAAATATTCATCTATTCGACATTTCCTTGCTATTATTTCCCTGTAATATTATTTCCTCTCGATTGCAGAAACATGGTGCAAAGAATTCGAAAAACACGAAGACGACTTCAGAAGACTTCTTTCCTGCAGATGGCATGATACGAAAACCGGAACAGAACGAGACAGGGAACTATTTGGACCACAGGGTTCATTCAGAAAAATGTCCATTGACTGATTTCACTAGTGAATGACCTTCTGGGGTATCCATAAAACGAATTATTCTTTAGACAGGGATACAAACCTCCTTCTGGATGAATTTCCCACGTTATTTCACTTATTCCATCTAGAAAACCTCCTCAAACCAAGTTCATCATTTGGATCACTTTTTACACCGTCCTCACTCTCACTGGCAAAGTTTTGATGATTATTCTCAGCAAGTTCCTAATTGTGTAAGATTGTGTTTGAAATAGTGTGTAGTCTCAGTTTCAGCCAGATCAATCTGTTAGAAAATTATGAAAACTGGGTTGAATCTAGATAACAATTAGAAAGATAGATACGTTTATTGTGTCCAAGAAAAACATTCTTATCACAAAGAGTTTGGTTACATACATATAGAATATTATATAATAAACACATGAATGAAAAGTATCGAGTCAAACAAAATATATTTCAGTTAAACACATTTGTTGTATAGCGAAATGAACCTATTTATTATTTCTGCGAAAACGAAACGAATTCAGGATATATGGAAAAATCGGAAATTAATTTTTTGGAACATTTATTATATATTTACCAAAATTCATCAAGTCGGTGTGGTTGAAAAATATACATAAAGAAAGAGGATCAATTGTTTTTTTTTAATTCTGTTATTCAAACCTCTTTCACAAATAATGTTTTGAATGAATGAACCATCCCTACTTTCTGGTATAGGTTATTCTTAGCTCAATCTTGTTTTACGTGAAATCATGCAGGTTAGTACGTATACATAAATATCACGTTAGGAATCTGGAAATGAAATAAGAAATGTTTAACTGTGATTGAAACTTCGCATACACAATTAATTTTCGAGTTTATGCCTTTGAGACCAGTGGAAGATCGGTCGCCGCGTGGCCTTCATGTAAAAAATTCAATTCCGGCACTTAAACCCACTTCGACATCCGCGAACCTTATGCCACTTTTTTCATGGGACATTCATGATGGAAACTCCCATCATTTCAATCGGCAGCAACGTGAAACTCATCTAAAATTTAAATTATGGCCACGTGCAACCCTTACGCCTATAATTGTTTCGCTGCTACTGTCTATCTTAACGTGCCGTTGGTGTACAGCTGTGTGCATAAAAAAGTCGTAAAGCAGTTGCCAGTCAGACTTGTCAATCTTCTTATCCACTTTGACATGTAAGTAGTGTTAAATGTCGAACTATTTTTTCACTAACGCGCTTTTAACATTTTTCAATCATCATCGACTGAAAGTTGAAATTTAGTCGCTATTTTCCATCCAACTTTCAGTCGCAGATTTATATACAAAAAAGTATTTTCAATTTTACCGTAGGTTTTTTTCCATTTCCAGAGAAGTCATGTATTGGTTCAGTTTTCAATTGAGAATGTTTCTCCTTACAATCCAAATGATATCGTACCAATATCGATTAATGTTTTGAGGACAATATTGCTTCAAGAATATTTCATAAATTTATTTTTGAAATGTCTAAACAATATTCTACAATATTAATTTTACTTCTCGACAATATCTCCTTCTGATATTTTGCCAATATTTTCAGAATATTTTACCAATATCGCTGAATATTTTGAAGACAATATTGCTTCGAGAATATTTTGCCAATATTATTCATTATTGAACAAATATCGCCGAATGTTCACATTTTTTTCTCGCCAATATTGCATTTTAAATATTTGGCCAATATGTTCACAATATTGTACCAATATTTTACCAATATATGTGTGCTACTTGGGCAACATACCTTCCTATACCTATATTATTTTCGAAATTATCAATTACCTCATCAACATATTTCGTTTCTATTCACTTGATGAAAGTTAGAAATGAGTAAATACCTTTATAATTTTTTCAAATATATTTCTGTAATATCATGTTCAACATACATATAACTAATGAATGTAAAGTCAGGAAAAATGAGTAATGAAACTTTTTATGGTTCCATTTCATTTCTGGACATTATCAACTGCATACTTTGAACTACTTGATAATGTTCATATAGGACGAAATTGCAGTAACGATGGTTACTGATAAAAGTGGTTTAAAAACATAACATTTTTTATTTCTCCTTTAATTTGATGATCTCCTACCACATGGTTACGGCTACATCCATCAATTTATCAAATATGTTTTCATCATAAAATTAATTATAATATTCGAGGAAATAAAATAAAAAAATGAGCACGTGAATTTTTTCAAACCTATTTTGGCCTTGCATAGTTACATCATAAATAGAAAATTTCCTTCTCTTTCTCAAGAGTGAATCAAAAAATAGTTTATTGACACGTTTGACTTGATGAAAAAATTGCATTGATTTCAGTAATTTAAGTGAAAAAAATTGACTGAATCTATTATTTGTTACAGTTATTTCATCCAAAACAATGTTGGAGAAAATTGAATATCACTCGAAACATGTATTTATATTTCGAAATAACCAACGTATTGAATTCGTAAATTGCTTTTTTTCTGTGCTGCGACATCAAAAACCAGTTTGTAACTTTGTAACGTTTTTTTTAATCCTCGTATGTGAACAAAATGAGAAAAGCTCAATAAAAAAAAACAAGAATGCGTCATTACATCGTCGTCATTCACTCTGTTTATTGAAAAATTACTTTATAAAACAAATAGAAAAACTATAATTAGTTTTTATATTAAATGAATATACAACTAGCACTGCATATTCCATAAAATTATCTTAATTGCTGTTAACGAAGCTCAGTAATATCGATAAATTGATAGACTCTCTATTGTTTTTCACATCAGACGGCTGAAAGTTGCAGAGTATTATGACCTCGTCCCCAACAGTTATTAGGTATATATGCGTATTACAAAATGAGGACGATAATAGATAATGTTGGGAGTTCTTTATTGCCGAACGCCAGCCTATGATGGTGCGTCCAGTATACACCAGCCGTGTGTCACGCATCATCATATGTCGGTTTTTAGGCATCGTCAACAAAAACGTCTGGCTGGCGGGAGGCGAGAAAAATAGCATTGGAATGCGAAGTAAGTTGGTGTTGACTAGAGAGTTGATACTGAGTTTCTGAAATTATTGTTCTTGAGGTGATTGTTTAAATATATCAATTTGTGTTGAAGTGATACCTATGGCTGGAATAAAAGATAGGAGTTATATATGTTTGGAAGTGCTTGGAATTATCTTTGAAAAATGGCTATGATACCTGTTTGATTCAGTAATTTTTGGAGTTTACTTAATAAAAGAAAAGCAGGTTGCTCTTCAGAATCAGTAAGTTTCATTATATTTTTCTTGGATGTACTTTCCTCTGCTTGTCGATTATTAAACAAAGAAAATCATGTGGGAGTTCCGTTCGTGGCAGCATAAACATTTTGAAGAATTTGTGTTTTGTTTTGTTTGTTTGTTGTGATCATTAGTACGGATCTTTTTTTCAAAACTGAAACTTTAATACTCGTTGATTGATGTTTCACAAAAGTAGTGTTTTGAAAGGGGTTTTTATTTGGGTATTTATTGGTTGTACATGAGTCTCAGCATATTGGAATTGAGTGAATATATTCAGCTTTCGAAAATTCAAGGACTTGTAACGTGCCTGTGTGTGAAGTTACATGTCATTCGGTGATTTCACTTCAGCCTGGTGATTTGTAACGTGCCTGTATGAGAAGTTACCTATTATTGGGCTGATTTGAGTGTTTATTGGCTTGCAACGTGCCTGTGTGAGAAATTGTCTGCTTTTGTTGGATTTTCGAGAAACGAAAGACTTGTGACGTGCCTGTGTGTGAAGTTACATGTCATTCGGTGATTTGCAACGTGCCTGTGTGAGAAGTTGCATATCACCGTTGTATTCATTTCAGCCTGGTGATTCGTAACGTGCCTGTGTGTGAAGTTACCTATTATGGGGCTGATTTGAGTGTTAATTGGCTTTCAACGTGCCTGTGTGAGAAGTTGCCTGCTTTTGTTGGATTTTCGAGAAACGAAGAACTGTAACGTGCATGTGTGAGAAGTTACATGTCTGTGAGCTTTATAGGAAATATAATAACTACTAACGTGCCTGTGTGAGAAGTTACGTGTCATTATATTTACAGTACTGAGATGAGGTACATTGACTTGCAACGTGCCTGTGTGAGAAGTTGCAAGTCAAAATGTTGACTCATCAGTTTGTTTTTATGCGTTTATTAAAAATGAGATTTGCCTGACTTGAAAAATGAGTTCTAGCATTGTAAAAAATCATCCATTATGTTTTGGCACATGATATCAGCCTTTTTGAAGCCTACCCAATGATTCTTTGGCTTATTGATCATTTCGCTGGAAGAAACCATGTCCTGATTTATGATTATATATATAAAAATTAAAATAGAGAAGTTATTGGGTATAGCCCTCAAAATGTTGTGCAACCGAAGATACGTGTTTCATCAGTTTCATCAGTACGGTAAATTCAAGTGCGATGATGTACAACACTTGGATGTAAAAATAGAAACAAAGGAAGTCAACAACAGGAAGCCAACCACACATTTGTGGCTTAAGCTCGAAACACGTGTCTACGGTTGCACAACATTTTGAGGGCTATACCCAATAACTTTTCTATGTATATTTTTATATATAGCCCCTCGATAAATTCATCCTGATTCGTATTTTCCTCGGTAGGATTGTCACGCTGATACCTATATCTGCCTCCGTGGCGACGTTAGTTGTTGCCTTGAAAGCTCAAGGTCTTCTGACCGGAGCCACAGATGTGTGGTTGGCTTCCTGTTGTTGACTTCTTTTGTTTCTATTTTTACATCCAAGTGTTGTACATCTTCGCACTTGATTTTACCGTACTGATGAGAGCTTAAGCTCGAAACACGTTTCTAAGGTTGCACAACAGTTTGAGGGCTAAACCCAATAACTTTCCTATTTATATTTTTATATACTGCCCCTCGATAAATTCATTCTGATTTGTATTTTCCTGGGTAGGATTGTCACGATAGTAGCTATATCTGCCTCCGTGGCGACGTTAGTTGTTGCCTTGAAAGCTCAAGGTCTTCTTACCGGAGCCACAAATGTGTGGTTGGCTTCCTGTTGTTGACTTCTTTTGTTTCTATTTTTACATCCAAGTGTTGTACATCTTCGCACTTAATTTTACCGTACTGATGAGAGCTTAAGCTCGAAACACGTGTCTACGGTTGCACAACAGTTTGAGGGCTAAACCCAATAACTTTCCTATTTATATTTTTATATACTGCCCCTCGATAAATTCATTCTGATTTGTATTTTCCTGGGTAGGATTGTCACGATAGTAGCTATATCTGCCTCCGTGGCGACGTTAGTTGTTGCCTTGAAAGCTCAAGGTCTTCTGACTGAAGCCACAAATGTGTGGTTGGCTTCCTGTTGTTGACTTCCTTTGTTTCTATGTTTACATCCAAGTGTTGTACATCTTCGCACTTGATTTTACCGTACTGATGAGAGCTTAAGCTCGAAATACGTGTCTACGGTTGCATAACATTTTGAGGGCTATACCCAATAACTTTTCTATTTATATTTTTATATTTTGCCCCTCGATAAATTCATCCTGATTTATACACAGGGTGGCCGGTAAACCTTGTACAATATTGAAACTGGTGATAGACCAGGTTATGACTGTTCAGAATATCGGAATTTCACCTCAGTAAAAAATCACCGTTTTCGAAATAATGGGCATTTTAAGAATTTCTGGAAATTCGCTACCTAACCTTGGATTTTTGAGTGCCATGTTTACAAATTGAGGCGAATTCAAATATCTTTACTGCTGAAGATTACTGATGAGTGATGCTTTTAGAGGTACAGAACAGTTTTTCAGAGAGTGGAAAAAAAATTTAAAGAATTGAGGGTAAAATGACAAATTTGAGATTCATCAATTTTTTTTTTAAATAAGGTACATTGTTGTCTGAAATAAACATAACCAGTCGAAAGAGGACATTCATTTCAAAAGAATGCTCATTTTGTCCAGACTCTACCATAGTATAAAACAAACTATAATTTATTATTTTTGGAAGAAGTGATTTCCATTGAATCAGGCCAGATTTTATACTTTTATACTTACGCCCAAAAATTATTTTATTTCGATTTTATGAAGATAAAATGTGGAAATGAATATTAATGATGAAAAATAGACTGCCTGGTAGCATTAAATACTATGTCAATAAAATCAACTTTTCATGTAATTAAGCCTGATAAAATTATCGAAATGAAATGTCGATTTTCCGATTAATACGAATTCTTGTGATGAATGTCGCAATTGTCGAACATCCAGATTCCAACGAAGTTTTAGAGACCGACAGATATACAGGGTGTAACCAAATAAGTGCTAATTTTTTTAGGAGGTGAATCCTTGTCGAAAATCAAAAACTTGTCTAACTCCTGTGTCGAGTCCGTAAAAGCAATAGTTTCCTAATGAAAAAATAAAATACAGCATTGTTCATGACCGGATCTTCTGTAACTAGAATTGAAACCCAACGATAATGATTATATATGCTAACGAACAGTTACCGACCGATGATGAACCCTATTCTCCCATAAACACCTAACTATGTAGGCTTATTATGGCAAGAACCTGTCAGAAAACAACTACTCCCCTGGCTAAGACCACGACGGGTATTGAATTAAAGCTTCTTGTGCAACGTTCCTCAAAACATCAGAGGACGCAATTGCAAGTGCCCTCTATGACCAACCAGTAGAATTATGAGCATGATTATATATGTCCTTATCTGCCATTGATTATGAATCAGTTATTAAAGTAATACTGTGGTATTTTTCAGAAGCATCATTGATTTTGCTGTCGAAATGAAGGTTACCTATACTATTAATGAATCACTGGTGAGTAAACTGAAACCTTTGTTTGGTATTGAAACTACAAAACAAATATTGACGAGAGTTGTTGCTCATCAAATAGTCACTACCATATTATCTGATCTACTTACAGCATTCAATTCGTAGACTGGTGGTTAATCCTGCTCAAAAAGATTATCTGTCGAGCAGCAACCCATTTCAGTGGGGTAAAGACAATTCTTCGACGCTGTTTCGAAAACAAGTGGTCTTCTAGTTTATTAACAATGACACCGTCGATTTTCATTTTTGGATATTTCTAAAAAACTAGTTCTACAAAGTAACACACAATGAATTGAATGATTTTGCGTTATTTGTCCGATATTGCTAGGGCATTTTGAAAATGATGTTGGTGAAATATTCTTGAAGCTTTTTATTGACATGGTCTTTAGGACGTTTTCATCTTCCGTAGCCTGAAATTGAAAAAATGGATAATCAAGGAGAATCCATACCCAGAAGACCATGTCAAGAAGCGGATTTCCTCCACAAAATCACTCTTTGAATCAATGTTTTTGAAGCGATATCGGTCTCAAAACATTCAGCGCTATTAGTAAAATATCATTTGGATATATTGGTCCAAAGTAAATATGTTGCTTTGAAAAAATTGGAGAACAATTTGGAAAAAATGTGAAATAACTTCTATAGCTACAGTTCTCCTTCGATTGAAGGTGTCCCAAGAGGCAACCTTTTGGTAATCAGAATCACTGAGTAATCTATCTTCAGAAGAAGAGAGAGAAGAAAACAGGTTTTATCATAATTCATTTCAATAATATTTATTGAATATACAAATTTCAATAATCTTGATAGGTTTTCTATTTAATATGGTATCAATATTGTTATTCAATGTTGGCTTCAAGTTTCGGTAACAACTTCATTCAATTCGAGTTAATATGATTGATGAAATGATATTCAACCAATGTTCTTTCAAACTTGGATACACCATATTGTCTTTCATCCCTATAATTGACATAAGAAGAATATTGGAATAGCAATATATTTTCTATATTATGTTGGAAACAACATGAAGGACAATTTTGTTTCATATATATTGGTAAATGCAATTCAACAAATATTGTCGCAATAATGGTAAATTTGATTCATTGAATATTGGATAAATAATATTCAACCAATATTCTACCAAACTTGTTTATGCAATACTGTTTTTTATTCCTGAAATTGATATGAGATGATTATTGGGATTGGATCAATCACTGTAGATGGAAACATTATTATACAGGGTGTTTCTTAAGTACGTGTAGAAAATTTAGTGGCGTATTGCTGACATCAAAATAAGAAGAAAAGTTCCTATAAACATATGTCCACAAGTTATTCGTTCCTGTGATACAGAGTGTCAAAGTTGAATTCTTATTTTTATTTTTTGTGAATAATTTCAAAATAATTTTGATATTTGGGTAAAGTTTGGTATCTGGGAATATTTATTATTAAGTTAGTGTGAAAAATATATTCTTGATAGAGGTCACTGCGAGCAACTGTTTTCGAGTTATTGAGATTTGAAATAATCGATGCAAGTGATTTTGAATTACAAGATTTTTTAATTTAAAATAAATTCAATTAGAAATTAGTTTTTTCACAACTAACACAAAATTTGATTTTGTCATTGAAAAATCACCCCAGATACCAAACTTTACTCGAATATCACAAATATTTTGGCATTTATTCACAAAAAAACAAATATAATAATTAAACTTTGACACTCTGTATCTTAGAAAGGAATAACTTGCGGACATGTGTTTATGGGAACTTTTTTTCTTATTTCTACGTCAGCAACATGCTCTTGAAGTTTCTACATGTACTTAAGAAACACCCTGTATAATCCACTTTCAGATAAGGTTGTGCCAATATTCCACCAATATTACTCACATAATATTGTTTTTCGAATATTGACCAACATTGACTCAATATTACTTTTACATTTTCAGTATAACAATATTGACCTAATATGAAATTGATATTGAGCCGATATGCACCGGGTTAAAAGAATTAAGTAACACAATAAATAAAGATGACATGAAAATTGTCCATTTGTGTGGTGAAAGGAGAAAAATGAACTTGTTTGAAGCTTTCGAAACAAACAAACTGATTCAATCAATCGATCAATACAATTACCGTATAAAGAAGTATCACTAGAAATACAATAATTATCTGAATTCAATAGTGGTAAGTAGATACAGGGTGCCCAAAAAAGTTTACCCTTGAGCATGGGCGTGAGTATATATGAATGAATATGTTATAGAATTATAGAATCGTGGAGTACCATGGGGCTATTATGATTATAGTGTACATGCAGGTATGTCGATAATTGTGCGTTAATGAGTTCTACAAAATAAATTGATATTTACAAATATGTTGAAGTCCAGTGGCACGAATATGTCTACATACACACAAATATAAATGGGGAAAGAATATTGTAACTCATCTCATGTTTTCCCTATCAACTGCTCTATGTGTTTCATCTTTCGGGAAAATACGAGGATGTATTGATATCTAGTTAGCCTAGACCAGTTCCCTGCATTACCAAAATATTGCGTTACCATAGCAACGAACAATAACTTATTAGAAGTGTCAGTGTAAAGATTGACGTCAAAAAAGTAAACCAGAGTTACGCAATTAATTAAAAGAAAAACTATGTCCACCGAAATTGTGAAAATTGAAAAATTGGACTATCGAGCCATCATCAAGTACCTGTATTTAAAAGGATTAAGAGGTAAGCAGATTTACGAAGATATGCAATACCCTTGGTGATCAATGTTCTTCGTATGCGACCGTGAAAAATTGGACTGCAAGCTTCAAAAGAAGTAAATTTTCCATTGAAGATGATGACCGATCGGGAAGGCCAGTTTCTGTGTCAGTCCTCGGAAATATCTTTGCAGTTCAAGACATGATTTTAACAGACCGTCGAATTGGGCTAAAACGGATATATGAAGCACTGAATATTTCATACGAATGCGTTCATCATATAGTTCATGTCAATTTGGTCATGAGAAAAATTGCTGCAAAATGGATCCCCAAATGTTTGAATGTTGACCAAAATCGTGCAAGGGTAGTAGCATCACGTTCGATCTGTGCTCGATTTGTAAACGATGTAGACTTCTTAAACCGAATTGTCACTATGGATGAGAATTGGGTACATTTCTACAATCCAGAAACAAAGCAACAATCGATGGAATGACGACACTCCGGTTCACCAAGACCTAAGAAGTTTCGTGACCAAAATTCTGCTGGAAAAGTTCTTGCTTCAGTTTTTTGGGATTGCCTTGGAGTAATCATGATTGAGTTTTTGGATAAGTGTAGAACATTAACTGGAGGTTACTATTCGATATTAAACTTAAAGAGAAAAGACGGGGAAAGCTATCCAAAAGTGTTTTGTTTTTGCGGGACAACGCCCCTGCACACAAATCTCATGTTGTCATGCAAAAAATTCGTGATTTATGGTTTGAATTACTAGAACACCCCCCTTATTCACCAGATTTGGCTCCGTCCGACTATCATCTCTTTCCTCAACTGAAATTAGTTTGAAATGTCCTAAATTTTCTTCCAACGAGGAGGTAATAAAAGCTGTGGAGGTCTGGTTTGCAGAGCAAGAAGAAACATTTTTTTTGAAAGGTCTAGAGACGTTGCAGGTTCGCTGTAATAAATGTATCCAATTAAGAGGAGAATCTGTTGAGTAATAAAATATTTTGACATTGAAATTTGGTTGGGTTCTATAGTTAGTAGGCTAAGAATCTTTCAATATATCCTCGTATGCAGCTAGTTCTTCAATTTCTTCTTCAGCAAGCCTTGCAGATGGGTTATCCGTAAGTCATCTGGTATATCAGCATATAAGATAATTGTTGTTCTGGCTTTGAAGCGTGTTTCATGTTTATTGTGAATCCAAAATTTGTAGACCCCAATTACCAATTCATTATCAAGCCGGGGCACCAGATATTGTAAAACAGTTCATGAGGAACAAGCCCATAGTGAAAATTAGAAAAAGTTGTGGTTATTTTTTAATTTTTAGTCTACCATCAATCGAATTTGTACTTTTTCATTACCCTCTAACTGGATTTGGTTGTTGGGCAACGTATCTGTGACCGAATGAAGATATTGAAATAACCTCTCCGCTGCATTCAGAACTTACTGTATACTAATGAAATTATTCAACGATCTACTGACACACTGAACATGGTTACAGGAATTTGCCCTGTTCTATCACGGTAATGCCATTCACGTGGTCATTTTCATGAAATTTTAAATAGGTAGCTCAATAGATGGCTTACATAGATAGCACACTAACGTATGACATGAGTATGTAACCTGCCGTATCTCTATTCGCAAATCCACCTACTAGTTCTATAACCATCAATCTTGCTTGAAAAACTTTGCGTTCGCGATAACTTGAAACTTGAATTTACCGAACGTGAGAATAGTATCTTAGGTAGACTGAAAGTGTTCAGACGGGTAATTTGTGATTCAGTGATAAAATGAATGAAGAGTCGTGTACCTATGGGGATTTTTGTTGTCCGAGTTCTCCGCTTCTTATATATTAAATTATATAAAAATTATATATATATATATATATACAAGAATAATAAAGATCATTAGAAATCAAATAAAAACAGCAGACTCCAACTAAATTCGGATACCATGGATTCTTTTTGAAATTTTTAACGTACCATCAGTGAGTTGTAAAAAACAGCGCAGAACACAGTCTGCCCCGGATGTCTGAGAATATTTCTAAATGAAATTATATGTTGATGTGATGTAGAATAATGACAACACGTAGATCAAGTACTGGGGTAAGGATTAGAATGAAATGTCAAACGCTCAGTTTCCAAGCCTCTATATCATCTACATGAGAAATACAGAAATACCCATAAAGTGAGTGAGTACCTGGTTCGGTGTTGTCCAGATACCCTCCAACCTCCCGTTGTGATAAGATTGGGTTTTAAAGTAAGAAGGTGGCAACCTTCAAAGTTTTTATTGATTTATAGATATGGATTTTCAAAAATTAGAAATACAAACCACAAAATTAATAACAGTAATATTCTCCATACTGGTAGTAGGCCAGAAATATCATTTATTATATTATCTAAATAAATATTCCTGAAGTACATGCACTATTCAAACAAATATGGAAAACTGTTTACTCAAATGTATTTTCACATTGATGGTGTGCAACAAGATAATGGATGATAGTAATAAAAATTACAAATAATGGTATTACGTAATTATATTATTTAATTTTTTTCCTGTAGTACCCACATAGAAGCATAATATATTAAATCCAACAGGTAATCTGAACTGAACAATAAGAAAGCAAACCTTTTTTCAAGCCAAGAGAGGTTTGTAAATATTTAAATTTCATAAAAAGGAATATCAATTTGCTATCTATTTATATGAAGGAATAGGTACGAATAAATGTCAAATATAATCTAAAGTCAAGTAAGGTTTTCTAAGTTTTAATAGTATATATTGAAAAGTCGCCATAGTTACGAAAGTCTCCACACCTTCAGAAAAGTCGCTCAGGGTAGCTATAGCCTTGGTACATCTGGAAGATTCAACACTTTTCCGCCTTCTTCGCAGCTACTACAACGTACTGATCCCTTCGTCCTCTTGCTAAAGGCCTGACTGGATCGGTCCGAAATAGACCGTCAGATAGTGACAGATTTAGGTGCCCCATTTTCGCATACAAGCATCGAATAGGGTTGAAAATTACATCGATGTTGAGTAAAATGGAAGGAAATTTACGAGTGGCTCCTGGGGAGAACATATGAAAAAATCGAACAGAATTTCCATTAAATTTTACGACGACAAAATCTACTTATCCATTCGCGCCACTCAAGCCATTATGTTTTTCGGTCTAGTGGCAATGTAGGTTTTCATAGTTTCGATGGGCTTGTGTGGGAAAATCTGTTGAAATCTCGATTTTTCCTTACAACATTACGCCCTCATGTTGACCCTTTAGCCACCTGCAACACTCAAGCCTTTGGTATTCTGAAGCCAGGTTCTATTAATTAATGATTAGGTGAACACAGCTCTCGTTAAAATATGGAAAATCGAATTTTCCATATGTTCTCCCCAGGAGCCACTAGTAAATTTCCCTCTATTTTACTCAAACTCGATGTACTTTTCAGCCCTATTCGAGACTTGTATGTGAAAATGGGGCAACCAAATCTGTCACTATCTGACGGTCTAAAATATTTCGGTGATATTCGCAAATGGAACGCCCTACATTAAAAGAATTTCAAGTTTGTTCAGAAGTTTCATTTCGTGTGGTTTATCTGAAGAATTTCCATTTGTTGCGACATAGTTCAGTCTTGTGAATTCCACGTAGGGTGCTTCTTGTGCTTCAAAATGGACGTTATGGATTTTTTTGCAATTATGGTTTCAGAAGAAGAACAGGATGGTGATGAGTCTGCGTTATTAGAAGTGTGTACTAAAAATAATTGAGTTTTGAAAATGTTTGAGAATGGTCCAGATGAAAGAGTTTTAAGAATTGTTATATCCGGATTCTCCCATTTCCTTTTAAATTTCTGTCCAAATGTTATCTATCTTCAATTTCCATGTCCTTGTAACTTTTTGATTTATTTGAATACAACGGAGAATTTTCTTTCACTTTTTCATCCTCTAGCACAGAAAAGTCCAATTTATGATACTTCTTACCGATGGACATCTTTTACTTCAACCTAGGTAAATAATTTTGGAAATTATTGGGAATATACAGAATGTTTTCACAAAGTTCGGAGAACTGTGCCATTTGAAGATCGTTCAAATCAAAAGTGGTTTGATGTAGACGAACTGATGTCAACGAACAATCCCAAAATTTCATTCCGATCTTCTATACAAACCACTACTATGTTTAACACAATACTTGGTTTCGGTTTCACCTCGGTTCAATGTTTCGGTTCAATCACCTCTGCAGACTACCAATGAACGGTCCCTCTTGTCATTTTAAATTTGAGAATGAAATGAAGTTATTGAAAATAAGGCTTTATAGAAAAAAAACTAATAACTTTAAACTGGGGGCAAGTGGATATTTCAAGTCCGGTGTATCCTGATATCAAAGATGGAATGAAAGCTAATAAAGGTAAGACAATGATAAACTACCCAAAAGTGAGACATTTGATAAGGCCAAGTGAACTAAAATTACTATAATAATCTTAAAATGTTGCTGCAGAAGAATACTGTATAGTAGCAACTAATATATTTTTTAGTAGATTTAAATACCTATATGAGTTATTTGAGAGTAAATCATTCTTCATCAATGGTAAATTTACTTGACACTGGTAGTTATCAAAATGATCATCTACTGCAAATAAAACGTAGATTGAGGCTAATAAAATAAAAAGTTTGCTTCTAATAAAGAGTTCAATATCGTTAGGTTACCATGTGTTCCTGAAATTACATCAATAACAGCAAGTGATCAAATTCAGGAATCTAATTTTTCTTGTGGCTAATAAAGCGAGTCCTTGTCCCATATATTATGCAAATTTTCACTTGGTGGTATGCATATTTTACTTGCTACTTTTAATTTTTTTTCCGTGCAGAACTGTCTTCACTCACAAAAGGAAAAACTATCGAATGTCATCTGTTCGTGAGGACATGAATTTTGATTCATTGGCAACGGAAATTCAACAAAAAAAATGAGTAATGGTTATAAGTCACCCTCTGTGCAAATAAAACTCAATGAAAAAATGAATAACTTCTCTAATGCTCAGAGAGGTCATCTCTCAAAACTAATAATAATATGAACGTCAGATATTGTGTTGAAAACAATACAATACAAAGAGTTATAATAGTAGCGAATATATCCAAGCATTCACCTCCTGTTGTTTAAAATAAACATAATGAATCTCAGATATTACTCAAATAGTGAGGAGCTGAAAAGCGCAGTAGTTGATCCTATATCAAAACATAAATGATGCAATCCCAATATTCCTCTCATATCGATTTTAGGGTTAAAAAACTATATTGTTGATTCACCAATTTCAGTAAAACAGTATTGTCTTCCTATTGTTTTCAGCATCTAGCATAAATATTGCAATCCTAATACTCCTCAAGTTTGATTGTACATTGGTTAAATATTATATCACCAATATCACATTGGGTCAGTATTATGGTTTATTAATATTTCCCAATATCGATAGAACAATATTGTCTACATATTACTTCCAACTTCTAGAATAAATATTGCAATCCCAATATTCCTTTCATATCGTCAATAGGGATAAAGAGCAATGTTGAGGCGGATTTCCACCAAACGGACAAAACCACAACAAAACAGCAACTGTGTCGATTTCGACAAAACAAAAACTTTTGCTGTCAAAATAAGAAACATTTTGAAGACTTAGTGTCGCGAGTTAGTGTTTTCGTCAACTACGACAAGTCCCGTCGCCGGGCGGAAAGATCAAAAGGTTTCGGTGTTCTGTCTCTGTTTTTGTAAACAGAGTTCGCTTTGTGGAAACGGCTGGCGACAACGCCGACAACAGTTCACTAGGTATTTTGTTCTGGTGTGTGATTTGGTGGTTCTCAAATTCGTGATAGGAAATTCTTACAAAATTATGAAATGATGACCTCAGCTTTCCATTTATTTCTATGTCGTCATGTACCAAATCTGCCATAATTTTGTCCGTTCCATAATCTATTCGTCTTCTTAAAAATGATCTCATCCAATATCTTGGTTTTCTTCGCTTTCGCTTCTTTTTCTCAAAAGATTCAATTATAAAAACACCGCACGCCATTATAAACACATCGTCTAGAGAAGGCATGATGAAAATTGTTTGTCTAGTGAAAACGACAGAAAACACTTGCAAAACAAAACACGCGAAAGACTGATTTTTTGTTTGTTTGGTGGAATTCAAGTTTCGAGTTTGTTTTCGAAACTACAACAAGATTTTTGTTTCTGTTTTTGAAATTGAAACTAGTCGCAAGCGAGTCCGTTTGGTGGAAATCCGCCTTAGTTTAATAGCACATTGGTTGAATATTATTTTTTGTAATTTCGTTTCAATATGGCGACTTTTTGTTTACAATTTGAATGTCAAAATGACGGTCATATTTGCACAAGTGCGAATATGAGAGTTCATATTGTCGTGACTTGGGGTTGATTCACGACTAACTAGGTAGATACTGATCATTCATAGATTTAAAACACTTTAGAAAAATATAAAAACATTTATTTTACTATGTACAAATATGCGATTTAGACGATTGAAATTAATGAAGGAAATAATCAATAAAGAATTAATGAATTAAAGAATTGAAGAATCTAAGAATTAATGAATCAAAGAATTAATGAATCTCTCCTAGACTGGTTACTTTTGTATAAATTATTTTAGAAAGATCTATACTTACAATACATATTGGCTTAAACAGTTTATGAACATTTTCCATCTATCTAAAATCGAATCTTCCAAACTCTCCCCATAGCTGTGGGCACGGCAGAACTCTAAACTCGACTCGACTCGACTCCACTACCAGATCGAACTATCAGTGGCCTTTTTGAAAACTCTTGTTTGTGTTATGTTGAGGACAAGTTGTGTTTCAAAATAAAATATCTTCGCTCACGTACTGAATTGTAAAAAGGTTACCCACGTATTGAAATATAAAATATTTTAATGTACGGGATGTTCCATATATTTTTGACAATACCCCCCCGTTCAAAATCGCGCGCCTCGAGCGATTATATTAAAACCAACTGACAATTCGATACAGGTTTACAAAAACTATGAAATTAATACCATGTAAATATAAATATACAAATAAATATGCGCAGAAGAAGTCTGCTTGCACCATCTCCATTTGAATTCTTCTCCCCCTTGCTGCATTTTCCATCTTTGATTGGCTCATTTCGTTTCCATTCAATAGCTTGTACCATGATTCAACGTTGCCTGGGTACAATAATTGGCTCATCAATTTAGTCAGGCTTGGGTTGGCTTGGCCGAACCAGGTATGGTATGACCCAAACATCCTGGACAACTTCTATTTGGCACGGATCTGCCTGCCGGGACTTGACATGGCTCTAATGGACTTGGCATAGATTTGCCTGCCGGGACTTGGCATGGCTTGGTCCGGTTGGACTCCATTTTGGCTCTGCTTCCCTGTATTTGGCATGTATCTGCCTGCCGGGACTTGGCATGGCTTTACTGGACATCATGGAGCTTGACATGGTAGAACTTGGCTCTGCTCTATCTCATTGACTGTGAGAAGGCTCACATGGCTGTGGAAACTGTGGCTTCATCACGATTCACCTGGAGATTCTCTCGGAGTGGTACAAGGCTGAAGACTCTTCCGCGTTCCTTACAGGAGGTACAGTTCCTATAATACAAAAATAAAAGTTTAGGTAAACATACTGCTATCATCTAATTTTACAACAAATACCCAAATACCCAAAATATATTAACTACTATTCAACCTTATTCTCATCATAAACTTATTATACAATTATATGCCAACCATCCAGATTCAAAATATTTTTCGAATTATCCGATATCAATATATTCTTATTATAATATAATCATCCATTCATTTTAGAAGTATCACAAATGTCACATTTTTCATTTATCCATAGCCATTCTCTTTCATTTACAAAAAGTAAAAATACCACCATTTCTCACAATACGAGGCTAATTTTGTGATGCGATACCCTGATATTCTTTGCCTAGGATTAGATACAGAATATCACAAAACAATTTCACACTCGGTTTTCACATTACATTCAACAATTTCCATTAAATTCTGTAAGACCTCATTCATAACTTATTAAAACACTGTGCACAGTTCAATGATCAGGCAGTTTCATACTTCACCCTTTAATTTATATCAATACATCGGCCATCGCCTACACCCTTATGTCGTTCTCCTACGAACTCTTCTTTTTCTTTTAGTTCCTAATCACCCTGAAGAACTATTGTGTGTGCACATAGCATATAATCTACATGAATCACATCCATTTTCGCATTTTTTGTAGATCCTAGTTTCACTCTGTAAGTAACTGGATTCAACTTCTCTCATCATATGTATTCCTACAACATAAAATAAATCATCATAATAAGCTCAAACGACTTCCAATCTCGATTCATTGTCAAATTCTGTCTGACAAAATCGTGTATTTAGCATACACCAATAAGGATTCAACAAATTCCTTTCTCATAAGCTTACTCGATACGACTTCCTATCGCGATTGAATTGTCAAATTCTCTTACAATACCATGTATTTAGAATACACCAAGGATTCAACAAATTCCTTTTTCACGATTGTGACCAGTGGTATACTGCACCTATTGGGTAAACTCCAAAATAAGAATGCATCTGTCTATGCATTCTCTGAAGCACATCTATTTTGATCCTTCAAAAAAAATCCCAAGAGCAATTTTCCAGGTGCTAAGAATTCTGGAAAGGAAGCGGGCAATCCTCTCTTTTTTGCTTCTGCCAACGTCCTATTCTCTGCAAGGGGCCAGGGGGAAGCTGAAGATTCAGTGTAAAGTAGTATTAAATTTGTAACTACACGTAATTACTCTCATAAACCGCATACTCAACTTAACAAAAATTATTCTTTTATAAATCAATAGAATACAATTAATTTTCCTGAAAGTAAATCGTTATAACCTTACATCAATAGCATTTATTTAATCGTCATAAAATTCTCTGGAGTTTATTGCCTACGAAATGGCGTACTTTCGTCAAATATTATTTTTATTCAGAAATGCTATTGTTGCACAATACTTGGAAGAGATTCATTCAGAAACAAAACATATGGATCAGCAATTTCTACCTAGTTGTACCGGATCTAGGTCAAGTTCAAAGTCTATGAACTTCAAGCTAAACAACTATATTGAGTTGATTGTACCACTATTCAAATTTATAACAAAATAAAAATTGGTTCATTATGAAGAATAAATCCACAAACTAAACCACGGCATCCTCCACCACTTGTCGTGACTTGGGGTTGATTCACGACTAACTAGGTAGATACTGATCATTCATAGATTTAAAACACTTTAGAAAAATATAAAAACATTTATTTTACTATGTACAAATATGCGATTTAGACGATTGAAATTAATGAAGGAAATAATCAATAAAGAATTAATGAATTAAAGAATTGAAGAATCTCTCCTAGTTATTGATTGGATAAATTATTTTAAAAAGATCTATACTTACAATACATATTGGCTTAAACAGTTTATGAACATTTTCCATCTATCTAAAATCGAATCTTCCAAACTCTCCCCATAGCTGTGGGCACGGCAGAACTCTAAACTCGACTCGACTCGACTCCACTACCAGATCGAACTATCAGTGGCCTTTTTGAAAACTCTTGTTTGTGTTATGTTGAGGACAAGTTGTGTTTCAAAATAAAATATCTTCGCTCACGTACTGAATTGTAAAAAGGTTACCCACGTATTGAAATATAAAATATTTTAATGTACGGGATGTTCCATATATTTTTGACAATATTCACACTAGTGTGAATATGGAAATCAGTTTTGATGTTCATTTGGAAGTATGAATGGGATGCTCATAATTTCAGTAAATTCAGTCAACTCAGTAGATTCATTCTTTATTCGATTATCAACAATATAGGTAAATGCCTCCTCCGCGGCAGCTTCAATATTACTTAGCACATTATTTTCTGTATCAGAATCACTCATTTTCGTTTGAATTTAATCAGACAGTCCGTCAGGTAATTCAATATGTTTGTATCTATCCATGACAACTGTCAACTGACGGCTATATATCCGGCAGTGTCTCCGCTACCGACTTCCCGGCAACCGAATCGCAACCAACATTCTAGACTCGTGCTATGTAAAGTACTAAGCAATATTAAAATAGTTATTGACCGATGCCCGTATTCAGTGTAATCCATGATTGTATATGAATAAATATTCCAACGAAATTACAAAAAGCCATGTATATAACACATTGCAAAATAGCGGGTTTTTTGCACACGACGTGTTGGACCACTCGCTACGCTCGTGTTCCAATGTTCACGTCTGATGCAAAAAACACGCTCATTTTGCAACTTGTTATATAAATAGCTATTATGAATATTAAACAAATTATATTAACTCACATTGAATGAAATTATTACGAATAGCTCACGCTAATATTGAAGTACAATATTACAAAGAATACCTATTAGCATTGTTTAAATAGAACATAGTTAGTCAATGCCTGTGGAAAAGGTATTGGACACAAACGCGAGTGTCATCTAGCGTGATTAGTTACAAACATGAAAATTTGACGTCATTTTAATGCAGGTTTCTTCAAAAAACCCTGATTTTAATGATTTTCCATTGTTTTAATCAAGTTGCGACATGACTTGGAGGCCAGATCACTGAAGTTACGACATGATTTGGATGCGAGCTCACTATCGCCATCTACATGTCGCATTCATTTTATCCAATTATAATCTCATAAGGTTGACTAACTATCTTCTATAAAAACAATGCTATTAGGTACCATTATTGAATTTTAAATATTGGCCAACTATTCATATTAAAATATATTAGGTATGATCAAATCTAAATGAAAAACTGCTAGATGGTTCTACATATAGAATGTCTTCTAAAACCTAAGAAAACGTATTGAATACTCCTCACACCTTGTTCTCATGACAGTTTACTCAGTGGCTATGGGGACCAAAGGGCAGACTCTGGTGTCACCTAGATTAATTGAAAAAGAAGTGTAATTTAAGTACAAGTTCCGAGTTGTTCGACAATTAATAATTCACCACTTTGAATATTCTACCAATATATCCAAACGATATCGTACCAATATCGCTGAATGTGTTGATGCTATTAATGCTTCATGAATTTCTCACCAATGCTACTACTAAAATATCCAAATATTATTTTGACAATTTCGCAAAATGTTTACATTTCATTTCTCGCCATATGGCGTTGGGATATTTTGGCAATGTTTTCATAATACCTATTGTAACTTTATTCTACTAATATAGATGTGCTTCTTGGGTCCTGCAACCTTCGACATTTATAACTGAGGACAACATCGCTTCGAGAATATTTCGCCAATATTTTCCCAGTAATATTGGACCAATATCGCAGAATGTTCACATTTATTTTTTCTAGCCAATATCGCGTTTGAAATATTTTGCCTAATGTTCACAAAATTGCAACGATATTCTACCAATGTTGGTGTGCTACTTGGGTACTGTAACCTTTGATATTTCCGCATATTGATAACTGCTGGTTTATTATTATTTCTCACCTACTACAATCGTGAAAACTATAAAAAATAAAATAGAAGTTTATTTGATGACTGCCCGAAAGGAATATTATGTTTCGTAGAAACTGCCACGTAAAGTTCGCGATAAAACCTTACTATTTGATATTCGTATTACACACAAAACCATAGCGCTATAATAGTTTGCCTTTTTACAGCCCTATAACTCTGCAATATATCCCGGCTCGAGCTGAAACCCGATAGTTTTTGCATTGTGCATTAATTTCAACCCCAGTTCATTTACATAGATAGAGATGATAACCATTATTTGGGGTAGAAAACTTCCGTATCTTTATTTTAATCTTATGTATGTAATAAGCCAGAAAGTGGTTAACGTATTTGGCATTCTGGCGAGGATTAAACTTGTATATTGGACTAATTAACTGTTTAACAACACCTAAATTGGCTCTTGAAGTCGGAGGATGGGCTTTAATGAGATAGAATTTGAAATGGAAACATGAAATTAATATAAGCTATTTGTATGGATGAGCTGGAGGATCAAAGGTGAATCTTGGGATTCAGAACTAGTTCCGGAAAATTGCAATATAATGACAAAATTAATGTCAGTTACTTAAACAATGCCGATGATAAACTTTTTTCCTAGTATCTAGTAACTTCGCAATATTTCCGTTCCAACTCTCGTGGTTTTTCTATTACTTCCATGAAATTCGGCAATAAGGCATTTTACAAACCTTCACTGATAAAAAAGGAATTTTTTAATCAACGCAAGATTACGTTGACTCAAAGAGATTGTATTCTTGAGTAAGTCCAACCAAATATTAGTTTGATTTTTTGGCGGACTTCTCTTGGCCACTTAAAAGGAAAATATTTTGAAACAAGTGAACACTTGCCTCATAAGTTGGTTGAGGCTAGAATATCTCAGCTTCAATAATGGGCACTATTTTTGTTGAATCATGGGAGTAGGTTGAGACAAGATCCCAGATTATATCGGCTGAATCTTAGTTCCATATTGGGCCAATATAGATATATTGTAAATGAAAAATCAATATTGGTCCAATATGGGTGAATTTTCAAAAAACAATATTATATTAATAATAATGGTGGAATATTGGTTGAACCTGTTCAGAATGTAAATTGTCACATGTAATATTGGGTCAATATTGGTTAAATAATTAATAATAATATCGATAATACAATATTGGTTATATATTGTTTCCCACATCTAGAATAAATATTGCAATCCAAATATTCCAGTCATATCGATTATAGAAAAAAAAACTATATTGTTTTTCAAAGTTTAATAGCATATTGGATGAATATCATTTCCACTTTATTCGACAAATTGTAATAACTCATATTCAGTCAATATTGGTTGAATGATATTTACCAATATCGATAAAACAATATTGTCTTCACATCGTTTTCAACATCTAGAATAAATATTGCAATCCCAATATTCTCCTTATATCGATTCTAGGAATAAAAAATATATTATATCACATATAACACATATAACACATTGGTTGAATATCATTTCGCCAATATTCAACAAATCTTAATAATTAGTATTGGGTCAATATTGGATCAATAATATTTATCGATATCGTTAAAACAATATTGTCTTCATATTGTTTCCTTCATCTAGATTTAGATTAAATTTGAATATTGGCCGAATATTCAATGAAACATATTGAAATTATATCATGATCAAACCTGGATAAAAGTCCGCTAGGTGGCTCTACATATAGAACGTCTTCTAAAACATACGAAACTATATTAAATACTTCCCATAACTTGTTTTCAAGACAGCTCATTCAGTGGTTATGGCGATCAAAAGGCAGACACTGGTGTCACCTTCAACTAAAAGACATTTAATAATTCACCAAGGTATATTGACATCCACCAATATATCCAAATGATATTGTACCAATATCGATAAATATTGTACCAATATCGATAAATATTTTGAGGCCATTATTGCTTCAAGAATATTTCACCAAAACTATTTCTAAAATATTCAATCAATTTTCGACCAATATAGCAAAATGTTCACATTTTACTTCTCGACAATGTAACTTTTGAATATTGTGCCAATATTGTCAGAATATTGTATCAGCGATATTGTACCAATATCGCATAACATTTTGAGGCCAATATTAGTTCAAGAATATTTCGCCAATATTATTCAAGTAATATTGGACCAATATCGCCGAATTTTTCACATTTTTTTTCTCGCCAATATTGCATTTCAAATATTTCGCCAATATGTTCACAATATTGAACCAATATTTTACCAATATAGGTGTGCTACTTGGGAAGTAGAAGCTGCTAGAGTTCTAAGACGTGCTAGTTGAATAGCAGCTCTTCATAGTGGTGAAATATTTCATTCATCCCGGAAGATTACTCACAGTATGGAGAAGACCACAAAATGTATAACGGATTGTTTCGCCTTTTTCAAAATACATTTTTTTTCTTTTTTGTTTCCATAAACAAAGTCATTGTTTAGGAAAATAGAATATATAAAACAAGAATCAGACATAAAAGGTGAGAGACATATTGAAATTGCAATCAAAAAGAAACCAATAGGTTTATTTCAATGGTTCACAACAGAAAAATTCCTCCACGCCGATAAAAAGTTGATCAAATTAGAAAATGTCTTTCAAGTAAAGAGGCATATAGAGTTGTTAATTTTGAGGCCATTGTATACTGTGGAGTCTCTGACAAGGTTATAGGTGGCAAGGTGTGAAGCAGTCTTGAAGGTTATGAATGTTGTTATTTGATGACACTACCATGTATCAGTCACACTCCTTGTGGATCATACAGGTAGTTTCTATTATAAAAATCGAGATAACTGTGAGAATCCTCGAAGTTTGAGTAATTTCCTACTATTTGGTTCAATTCAATCCAATATGCAAACACGGAATATGCTTGAGATCACACGTTGATTTCTGATAGCACTCAGAAGCTTCTGAAGGCCATAATGAGCACAGCTACGATAAAACTGTTTTGATGTAACAACATCCATAAAACCTCTATGAATCTGCATAGGGCTGTTATAAAACTGTATGTTATTTAAAAAAATCCGTTTGGAATCCAAATGTGTTAATTAATGAAGTTGGGTTAGAATATACTCCACCAATAACTAAATCAGAAATGGACTCAAATTAATCTAATTTTGCAGTTGTAGGTTACGGAAAATAGGGCGACTATTTCACAAATCAAGAATATAATGATGGCATCCTGACAAAGATCTATGATTTAAATATGTCCATTCTACAACGTGAGATACCGACCATTCTCTGCGAATGAATTTTTTTTCACAAACTGACATCGGTTTGGTGGTAATTAGCAACACGCCTCAATAAAAATGCGAAATGAAAAAAAAAACAAAATAAGACATTTTACCAGACCAATTCGAAAAGATTTGTTCAATTATTACCTGAGTAGGTAACATGCTCTATTTCAGGGTTCGTACTGAATAAAATTAAAAAAAAATATTCTGACTCATTTTTCCTGAAATAATTTATAATTCTTCTATATACAAATATATGCAGAAAATTGTGTATTTCCTTTCCCAGATTTATAATATAGACATATTTTTCCAACTGATTCTCTATTTTCTGGGATTTTAACCACTGAAAATGATGTCAGAGTTGAGATCAAAAAATTAAAATTCAGCTATAGAACGTGTGCTAGGTATACAGGGTGTCCGGTAAACCTTGTACAATATTGAAACTGGTGATAGACCAGGTCATGATTGTTCAGAATATCGGAATTTCACCTCAGTAAAAATATCACCGTTTTCGAGTAAATGGGCATTTTGAGAATTTCTGGAAAATCGCCACCTAACCGTGGATTTTTGAGTGCCATGTATAC